>VDFB02000001.1:2023470-2479280 GCA_007258455.2 Sequoia sempervirens | reverse complement strand
TGGCATGTCATTTGCCCACTTCATCTTTGATAATTTGGATAACTATCCCATCCCTGAGCTTTATATAGTCACTATCGTCCAACATCATCTATCTTATCACTTCATCATTCATATATCTTGTCCCATCGTGTCGATCCAATCTTTTTATCCCCTTATCTAGGGTCATCTCATCCTCTTTCATCCATCATTTGTTGTCGGTCTTTAGTCGAACTACGTTGCCCCTACGCTTTCACGTAGGCAAGGTCGATCATTTGATCCGCCCCAGGGGTTCCATCATCAGTCTTCAACTCTTGTTCCTATTGTCTGTCCCGTATTTACCATCCATCAAGGTCTCCATCTTGGTCAATCGTCCACCTTTCACTGAACTACGAGGGCTCTGCGCTTTCACGTAGGCAAGGCTAATCTTTGATCGGCCCCCGAGCCCCTAGGTCTTTAGGTTTTGTCAGTCCCATGTCTTGTCTCCCTTGTGTCGTGTCATCAAGCTATGCCCTTATCTAGCCAGTTCTTCACAAATAAGATCCACTTGTATCATGAAATCCAATCAATTTTTGAACATCCTGCGTCATAACGATCTTTTAGTTTCGTATCCATCATCTTTGGTCTCAACAGGATGAATCCTTCCTAACAGACCTCATCAATCCCCTCCATCTCCTTGATCCTATGGCAATGGACGTTTGAAATTGATTGTGATCTTTTGATGCTTTTGGCTTTTGTTTAACATTTGAGCTCCCTATCATCACTTGTCAAGACCGCCATAATCCATCATATTATGGTGTGTTTTGATTGGTCAACATAGGGGCATATCTTGATCTTTTTATGTCTATTTGTGTCTTCTTGGTTGTCCCACGTAGTACCCACCAAGATCCCTGCGGTCTTGTGTTATGCTGGGGCATCCTTTTGTGCTTGTGGTTATCTCAATACCTGGCCCGACCAAGATCTTTCTGACCTTGGGGTGTTGGGATAGCCTTCTTGTCTGTTATGTTTATTTGATGCATTAGACACAATTACGCCTTGGTTCTTCATACCCTGGTGTCTTGTGTTTGATGCTATAGCAAAAACCAGTGCTCCAAAGATGATAAATTGCATTTAGAATTGCATCTCATTCTCCATTCTATCGTCTTGCATGTATCCCCCCATCCATCCATCATTCATCCTTCATCCTTATCTCTATCCAGTCTCCATCCATTCCACTTAGCCCGAATCATCTAATCATATCTTTGGTCTACTTCTCAGACTTGTTCCCAGCCTTGACCCATCATCATCATCATCCACTAGTGTCGTTCACTATCCTTTTGGTGTTGTTTTGGGATGTATCCTTCCCTCATCAACAACACTTTCATCATCATCATCGGGAGGTATTCTTCCCTATCCTTTAGTGGTGTTTTGGGATGTATCCTTCCCTCATCAATACCACTCAGTGGGATGTATCCTTCCCTATCCTCATGTTGTCTTGGGGTCTTTAATTCCCTCATTGACAACCCTCCATCCATCATCAACCCATTTTGACTTGTACCTTGACTGGGGCAACATCACCTTTTGTCCTCAAATCCATTTGTGCTTCACCCATTTCCATATCACTTACTCTCTTCCTCATCTCCCCTTGCATCACATCATCTATTTACGAGCACACGTATTTCTCTTTATGTCATATAGAGGGGCATCTTTCATCTAACTCTTTTCATCTTTGCCACCATCATCTCCTTCTAGTCACTTCTTTGAATGATAAAGGGCATCTTTCAATCTATGCATCTTCTTGGGTTCTGTGTTTTAATATTCTTTGAAATAATTTGCTTAGTAACACCATCTCAAAAGAGGGGAAAAATGTAGACATCAAATTTGGACACTCAATTTTATCCAAATTTATCACTTTTCGTCTAAACATCCTCTTATCAGGAGTTAATTAAATATGTTCTATTATTTGAGTGTGTATCTTCAATGCACTTAAATCCTAAGGTATTTAAATAATAATTAAATACCTTATCTCTTTAATCCTCCTTTCTCATCTAAATTAAATAAATATTACATTTGCTTTAATTTCTCACATGTCATTCTTATTTAATCTAATCCTTTTCTAATCTTCATTGAGATGTGCACATGCCTAATCCTTGATTGGGATGTCACATCCTCCAACTTTTGCAAGTTGGCTTTTAATCCTAATTAGCCCCTAATTATCCTCTAATTATAAATTAATTAAGCCTAATCATTCTCCAAGGAATTTTTAATTCCTTTTTATTTGTCCTAGATTCCCCTCCTTTATATGTGAATTTTTAATTCACATTCCATCCTTCAAAGGCTTCTAGAACCTTGGACTTGTCACAATCACCACATGTGACCAACCTTGGACTTGTCACAATCTTCACATGTGACCAAGTCCCACCTTTTTGGAGCCCACCTTTTACATAGGTGTTGTCGTTGGCCAATTTAAAATTAAATTTTATTAGCGAAGATTATAAAATGCAGTAATACTTGCAAAGTGTATGCTTCCTCTTTCGTGTACCCTCTTGCGACAAGCTCATCTCCACACCTCCTTATCCTCTTTTCCACTTCACCCTCCACATGTCAAGATCTTGTTGAGAACTTTGTGGAGATTCTCAATTTTCATGTCTTGGCGTATTGAATCGTCTTGACAGCTTGAATTTTAGAGTCAAATTCTTCCTCATCACCCCCCTCTACAAGGGCATTTCCAACACTTCTTCATTTGAGCAACCTCATGCTGCTAATTTTCCTTCTCAACACTTTACACTCTCATAACTACATGCTGTCCATTTGAATCCTCAAGCCTTTTTCAATCATTCAACCATCTTTTGTTCATCATTTTGCATATTGAAGCTTGCATTTTAGTCATTCAATCAATCATCTAAGGAGCACACAACCAATCCAAGCAAGGGCCAATCAAAGAGGTATCAACAATAAGGGAGGTAAAAATATTTGTGTTTCATTTTATTTGCATTCCTTTTCGTTGAACCACTCTTTTGGCTAATCTTGAGGTGTCCTTGGCATTTTGTTATTCATGTTTCTTAGTTATTTCACACATTTAGAGCATTAGGAATTCCAAGGTATACAACTCAATCCAAGATTACACATTTACAAAAGGATTCTATAAGAATCCCAAAATGGGGATAGAGATGGACTACACTACCACATGGGGAAACTAGTGCACAAGAGTCATAACCAACATATCATTTTCATTTTATTCCTTCTCAACAACCCAATTCTCCAATACTTCACTTACAACACATTTTCCATACTATCCATCTCTATACACCCATACCATCATATTCACTTGGGTACTCATACCCTTTTTCTTTTACCTCTCCTTCTCAAAGGAGGAAATTGGTTTCCCCATGGAGGTTCCTACAACTTCATATCCCCTAGAAAGGATGCTTTTCCCAAATTAGGTGAGTCTATCCTCATACAACCCCAACCCAACACATACGCATATGCAAGAACACATACAACAGTCTTTTCACATTTTCATACAAAGAAAAAAATCGTATACATAAGTAAAAAGAGACCTAGAAAGCTCAAATGGAGAAAAAGTAGAAAATTAACTCCAATTCCTCTTCTTCCAAGCCAACTCCCCCAAAAATAAAACCAAGCAGAAAGAACCCCTCCTTTGGCTTCCCAAAGGATTCAAATAGGAGCCAAGGTTTGAAATCCCTTGGAGGAGAGAGTGACACATGTCACTTTCTATTCACTCCTATGGACACACCTCCCCACAAGTTCTCACACATGTGTGAGAACTCATTAGAAAGTGAAGAGCCCAAGAGTGTTCCACACTCAACAAGAGCTCTCATATCTCATAAATTATATTTTGAAGCAAACACTCCAACCCTTTCCCAAATCCGTCACTCTTCTTAATGGGTAATTAAAAAGGGCCACAACTTGAACAATTTCAAAGATTTGGGCTTGATTTGACCCCTAACCCATAGGTAATCATCCTAGGGGTTAAATAAGGGTCAATTAACCCAATTTAAAGACTTATTCAACCATTTAAACTCACAAAAAAAATCAAACATAATAAAAGTAAATCAAAATGTCTCAAAACTCCCATCAAAATATCTAATTGGCTTTTAAAACATAAATCACATGATTAAACATTAAATATTTTAATTACAAAATAAAATACAACACAATAAGAATATGATCCCTCCAAATGGACCATAGCTGGTTTTACATGGCTATCACAAAAGGGTACCCTGGTTACCTCCAATCCCATTGGCCATGGGCATGTACCTATACACTCAATTCCACATGTCAAAATATCCAATGCAAGATAATCAATAATTAAATCAACAATTCCATCTGCTATGATTAACAAAGTCCAATCCTAAAATCAATAGATTCAATATCCACAATTATTCATTTTCTAGTAATTAACATTTCTTATCAATTCATGTCTAGTCATGGTGTTATAAAGAAATCGCATCATCACCCAATTTAAAATTAACACCTAATCAATTCTATCTCATAGACAATTATCCATTTCTATCATGATAACTAGATCCACATGAACATAGCAAATACGGAAAGCATGACATGCATATAACCATCATAAGCATCATAAATAGGAAATATAGATAATATCCAATGTTTGTGATCAACCAAAAATAGTCTAATACACATATAATATCAAAAGTGCTCAGATCAAAATACTTCCAAATAGGGTGTAGCAAATAGTAGGCCTCACAATCTATTTCTATATATTGGTTGCTATGGAGGTAGAAATACCAAAATAAATATTTGATTGAGGACAATCCTAAAATAGCCCCAAACACTTTTCATTCTCCTTGTTCTTGCAAATATTTTGAGAGCACTCAACCACACAAAGATTTGCAAGTGCTAGTTTATTGCTCATTTCCTTTACTAAATCATTTAGATCTTATTATTTATTTTTTTCCTTGTATTTTTATTATATAGTATTTTTTGATGTATTTTTTGTTTTTGGTCTTGTAAGTTAGTTGAATCACAAAGTTAGGTTTCATGTTTGTTCGGTGTTTTTCTATTTCATGTTCATATAAATGACAATGCTACATGTGAATGTTTGTACAACATGATGGTATCCTTACCAATGAATTTCTCTTTCCAACCCCATGTTTCTTAATTTCTAAATTTTCTATTTATGCAATTGATAAGTTTTATTTGTCTTTTTGTTTTAAATTATTTTCACTAGTTTGCTTTCAATAATTGTTGTAGTAGTTTGTTTTATTAGAGTATAATAAGTAAAATTTACCATGAAAGGAACTTAGTTTCCTTTTGAAAGAGCCAAATTTCATATATTACACCATTAGCTTGAAAGCATGGTTTAACTAAAGAAAACATGACCTTTTCTTAGAGATTTTCTCAAAAGTGTGTCAACACTACCAATCTCTATTTTTAGGTCCAAATATCAAGGAAAAGCTCTATTTTAGATGTATAGAAGTACATAATCCACTAGATTAAATTGATGAAGGGTACTCCCCTTACAATCTAAAACTCACAACAAAAACATAGAATTGCACAAACTAAATGCAAGGAAGCAAAGATTTTCTATTATCACTGGAATGAAAATGAAATTACAACATTACAATTGCCATCACATGGTCTTTCTAATTACATAAATCTACAAATCTACAAATCGGAGCCACCATCTATGTTGCTCTTCTCCCCCTCTATAATCCCCATTCACATCCTTTATTTGGAAGGTGTAGCCGCCCTAGAATCTTTTGGAAAGTGTAACTTCCTCAAGAAGATATTTCAAAATTTTATTAATTTTGGTAGTACAACTTCGCAGGGTCATAACTTTTGGTTTAACCATTGGATTTCCAGTTATAATATATTTTCAGAAAGCTCTCGAGAAGGCACTTCCCTGGAAAGTGGTACCTAAAGGTAGACCACTTTCTTTTTTAGCCAATTTTGAGGCCCATCTGGAGCCTCTAATTGCTTCAAAATTGAAGATTTTAACATGATTTTGAAAATTTAAAATTTTAATCTCTCAAATGACAAATAATATTGAAGTGATTTCTTCCCATTGGATTCAATTTACCAATACATAGGTTTGTGTAATATTTCATTCCCATACATGCATAAATACAAACTTACTAAAAATACTAGAACTTACCAAATTTAGCCCTAATTGAAAAGAAACAACATTTTTTTGGTTGATCCAAGATTACTCTTACACCCTAGATGCTCCTGCATCAAACACCTGAGGTAGTTTTGAAAAGTGGCCATGTAACTTCTCAGGAGTTAGAGGGAAACCAAGACAGTTGACCCCAATCTTAGATAACTGTAATCAATCTTCAATTGGCCTTCCTCTCCTTTTTACCAAGTACTCTGCATATTGCTTGTTTCTTGTGCTTCTACCCGCACGACTATCCAAAATTTCTTTTATCTCTTCCTTCTTTGAAGTAGGTGTTGGAGTTCGTTCCACCATACCTTTGTCAATTCATTCTCCTTATCTCCATGATATTTTGTCAAATTAGCAATGTTAAACATAGGTGAAACATGAATCTCACTTAGCAACTCTACCTTATAAGAATTTCCTAAATCATGCTTCTTCAAGATCTTGCATAGTCCAAACTTCTTCATCTTTAACTTGTTGTATGTACCAAATGGAAACCTCTCCTTTTTCATATGAACCATGACTTCATCTCCTACCTAGAACTTCTTATACCTCATTTTCTAATTTTCCTTAGCCTTATACTGAGAGTTCATCTTATTGATATGTTTCTTCACCTCATCATGCAAATTCTTCAGGTACTTAGCAAAATATTCAGCCTCTTCCACTACTCTTCTCTCCTTTATCCATATTTCTCAATTCAGAAGTAGTTCTTGGGCTACTTCCATACACAATCTAGAATGGTGATTTACCAGTGCTCCTGTTGATAGAATTATTATAAGCAAATTTTTCCTATGGTAAAATCAAATCCCATCCCTTAGGTTTGTATCCTACTAAGCATCTTAGTAGGTTACCCAAACTCCTATTCACCACCTCCATTTGTCCATCAGTCTATGGATGGTGTACAGAGCTGAACTTCAAATTAGTCTTCAATTTCTTCCACAAGGTCCTCCAGAAATACCCAACAAAATTAGAAACCTCGATCTAAAACTATGCTCTTGGGTAGACCATGTAGTCTCACCACCTCTCTAAAAAATAACTCTACAACATGAACATCATCACTGGTCTTATGACATGGAATGAAGTTGTTCCATCTTCAAAAATCTTTCCACCACCACAATTATGGAATCATGCCCTTTCTGTATCCATAGAAAACCAAGAATAAAATCCATGCTAATGTCCTCCACTCTCAGGGTATAGGTAATGGTTGATACAATCAGTATTTTATTTCTTTCCACCACGCGACATACTCTAAAACTCTACACAAACTTATTCATCTTGCTACAAATGTGGCCAATAGTATCTTTCACCAAAATAACAATGGTCTTATCCACGACCAAAGTTTCCGGCTAATCCTCCATTGTGTTTCTCCTTGATTGGGTTCTCTCATGGAATTCCTTGGAATGCTAATACTTCCCTCAAAACAACATACCATCTTGGATTGTAAAATCCAACCATCTTGTCCTATCTAAAGTGATAGGCTCCTTGCAAGCTCTCCAAGCCTCTACAAAATCAGGATCCTCAAGATACAAGCTCTTGATTTCATTGAACTCAACAACTATAATTTACATTTCTGTTAACAAATTTTGCCTCCTACTTAAGGCATTTGCAACTCTGTTAGATCTTACACTCCTATGCTTCAAAATAAATCTATAAGTTTGAAAAAATTCAACCCATTTCAAATGTCTTTGATTCAACTTCCCTTGGCTATTAAAATATTGTAAAACTTGATGATCAGTGAATAAAGCAAACTCTTTTGGCAGCAAATAGTGTCTCCATTTCTTCAAAGCCTGAACTATAGCATAAAACTCCTAATCTTAAACACAATACTTCTTCTTTGCATCATTCAATTTTTCACTAAAATAAGCAATGGGTTTACCTTCTTGACTCAAAACAACTCCAATGGTATTACCACTAGCATCACAATCCACTTGAAATACCTTGTTGAAATCTGGAAGTGCCAAAATAGGTTGCTCTGTAACTTTCTTCTTCAACATATATCAAAACTTTTTTGTTGCTCTTGTAGTCCACTTAAACTCTTTTCTATCCCCTCGCATTGTTTCAGTTAGAGGTGCACAAATACTACTGAAACCTTTGATAATTTTTTTATAAAAACTTGTCAAACCATGAAAAGATCTCACCTTTGTAGCACTCCTTGGTGTAGGCCATTCAATAATAGATTTCACCTTCTTTGGATCCATTTTAAGACCCTTTGTTGAGATAACAAATCCTAGATACACCAACTCTCTCTTCACAAAACTACATTTATTCAAATTAATCAACAACTTCTCCTCCCTTAGCTTTTCAAAAACCCTTCAAATATGTGTTAGGCGCTCTTTGAGTATCTTACTAAAAATCAAAATATCATCCAAATAAACTATAACACATTTTCCTAAAAATTGTTTCAATACCTCATTCATAAGTTGCATAAATGTGCTTAGTGCATTGGTTATCCCAAAGGGTATGACTAACCACTTGTACAAGCCCTCCTTGGTTTCGAAGGATGTATTTCATTCATCTCCTTCTCTAATCTGGATCTAGTGATATCCACTTTTCAAATCTATCTTCGTGAAGTACTCAACTCCACTCAAAAAATCCATAATGTCATCCATTCTTTGCAAGGGAAATCTATACTTAATGGTGATCTTATTGATGGCTCTAGAATACGTACACATCTGCCATTCACCATCCTTCTTTGGTGCTAGTACTATAGGTACTACACACAGACTCAAGTTCTCTCTAATCAATCCCTTTTGCAACAATTCTTGGACTTGTCTGTTCAACTATTCACTCTCTGCTAGAGTCATACGATGAGCTTCCTTATTCAAAAAATTGGCTCCAGGAATCAGGTCCATCTGGTGGCTAATCTTCCTTATTGGAGGAAAACCTTTAGGTACATTATCAAAATCAATATCCTAAAACTCATTCAAAAAATTTGAAACCTCTACAGGTACCTCATTAGTATCTTCTTTATCAACTCTAGGGATCAATGCAAAACACATATACTCATGTCTGATACCTTCTAGGAACTTCCTTCCATCAACCAAATAAATCCTTACATTACTGTATACCTTTTCTTCTACCTCCTTTAGGGGTTTCAACTTATGACGAATGCCATCCTTTGTCAAGGAATAGGTGTTAACATGTCCATCATGCACTGCTCACCGATCAAACTACCACGGTCTGCCTAACAACATGTGACAAACATCCATAGGTATAATATCACACAAAACCTCATCTTGATAGTTACCAATCTTAAATTTTACTAAACATCAAGCTCATTGACCAATGCTCTATGGTCCTTTTGCAACCATGCAATCTGATATGGTTTTGAATGCCTTCTCCTCTCCAATTGCAACTTAGTAACCATTTCCTCTAAAACAAGATTATCAATGCTACCTCCATCAATGATAACATTACAAACTTTACCTTCACACTTGCATCGAGTGTGGAACAGGTTCTTTCTTTGATCTGGTTCCTTCTCCTCATTTAGCAAGGCTCTTGTGACAACAAGGGCCTCTCCTCTTTCAACATCTTTAGAATGTGAAGATTGGACATCTTCATCTACATGGAAAACTCAAGCATTACCTCCAGGTCTTCTATTTTTCCTCCCTTGATGTTGAGGACACTCATAGGCTTTAAGTATTTCTTTTCCACATTGAAAACAGGTTCCATAGAAACTTTCTCTTCTTGGTCCTCGTCCAGATCTTCCTCTTGCTCTTTGGTCTCCATTATTTTGATCTCGAGGATAGTAGGTATTATCTCCCTTCTGGTTCTGACTACTACTAGATCCTTCGGTCTTCTTTTTATCTTCACTTTAGCCTCCATATGACCATCTAGTAGTCTTTCCACCATGACCTCCACCCCTTTGCTTGCTCTTGAACATTTTGCTCAACTTCTCTTCCACCTTTAGGGAAAATTGATATGCATCTTCAATCATGGTCATCCTCTCCAAAATAAACTCTTCTTGAATACTCAACTCCAACCCATTTATGTAATGGGAAACATTCTCCTTGTTGGCCTCAGAATGGCTTGTTCTGATCAAGTCTCGATAAAATTATTCTGTATAATCCTTAACAAATTTTCTCGCTTGTTTCAACCCTTGCATATTCTTTGAAAAATCTAGCTCATAGTCCACATGAATGAACTGTCTCTTCAATTTTTCCACCATTTGATCCCATCTTCTTATTTTATCTTTTCATCTTCTATTTCTCTCCAACTGGACTTCTTTCCACCATATGCTAGCATGGCCTTTCATCTTGGCCTTTGCAAATCTGACCCTCTTTGGATCTTCTATTTCCTCATACTCAAAATACTCTTCCATGTCATTGACCCAATCAATTCACTCCTCTAGATTCAGGTTTTCAAAAAAAATAGAAAATTTTATCTTTGGCCTCTTTCCAATCTTGTAAATGACCCTAATCAGTCTAACTTCTCTACGATCCATTACATCCTACTCTTCTTTGAATGACTCTTCATTTTTAGCCTCATCTTCACTTTCATCTCTTCTTCTGACATCAACTCCTCTACACAGCTCCTCTTGCAGTGCTTGAACTTGTATCTAGAGGGCTCTAAAACCTTCTTCTATTACCCCAACATTTCTTCCACCATGGTTTCTTCGTGGAGGCATTTTTTCTCACAAACCCACAACCACAAGTCCTGGTGTAAACTGCCTCACATTCAACGATCTGTCTACACACTCAAGAACTCCTACTATGATACCACTTGATGAAGAGTACTTCCCTTACAATATGAAACTCACAACAACAACAACAGAGAATTGCACAAGCAAAATGAAAGAAGTAAAGATTTTTTATTATCACTGAAATAAAAATGAAATTACAACATTACAATTGCCATCACATGGGCTCTCTAATTACATAAATCTGCAAATCAAAGCCACCATCTAAATTGCTCTACCCCCTCTATAACCCCCATTCACATCCTTTATTTGGAAGATGTAACTGCCCTAGAATCTTCTTGAAAGTGTAACTTCCTCAAGAAGATAAATTGAAATTTTATTGATTTTGGTAGTACACTTCATAGGGTCATAACTTTTGGTTCGGCTATTGGATTTTCAATTATAATATATTTTTAGAAAGCTCTCGAGAAGGCACTTCCCCAAAATGTGGTACCTAAAGGTAGACCACTTTTATTTTCCGCCAATTTTCAAGCCCATCTAGAGCCTCTAAGTGCTTCAAAATTGAAGATTTTAACAAAAAATTTAAAAATTAAAATTTTAATATCTCTCAAATGACAAATGATATTGAAGTGATTTCTTTGCCATTGGTTTCAATTTACAAATCTAGAGGCTTGTGTAATATTTCATGCCCATACATACATAAATACAGACTTACTAAAAATAGTAACTTACCAAATTTAACCCTTATTGAAAAAAACATTTTTTTTTGGTTGATGCAAGATTGCTCTTACACCCTGAATGCTCCTACATCATAAACTCACCTAACTTAAATCAATTCCATCAATCAGGTTTGATTTCATGATGCACCATTGTTCCAAAATGATTCCATGACACATAATTGATCTAGTGACTTACACAATTCCTAATTTTATAGAACTCAATTATCTTAAGTTACTCCTACCATAAGTGATATCAAAATTTAGGTATTTTTCTTCTATCACATCATTTTTCATTTCTTTTCTTCTAAATCTCAAAGGAAACGTTAACTTTAATTATTTATTTCTATTTTCAAATTTATTCAAATAAACATTTTCAATCTCAACTTATGAATCTAAACCATTTATTCAATTACTAATTCTTCCTAACTTCAATTTTAATCTAAAACTAAATTTTAGAATTTTAGATTAGATTGATTTTCATTTTGATTTTAAATGTCTTTTAAAACCATATTTTAATACAAAGAAATTAATAAACCATTCCTTAAAATTTGAAAACATAAAATAAATATTGACATCTGCCAACAACTCTCACCTTGAATTACTTACTCCCTACAACTTTAATCCAAAAGTAAATTTTAAATTATAATAATTTTGTTTTGTTGTATACAATGGTAAACCATTCAACAATTTAATATCCTCTTGTATAACTTAGGGCAGTTCCACTGTGCTCCAAAGGAGTCTATAATGGAGGCCTCAATAGCCCTCAGCTATGAGAAGGGTCACTGGTACAAAAATAGTTTCTCCTCTAAAGTACATGTCTATTGAGCTTTCATGTGATTCTGCTAAGGATTCCCATAAAGAAGCCCATTATAAACCTCATGATATTGCAGGCAAGATTCATATAAAAATCTCATTATTGTTCTCATAGTTGTGAGAGTGTAATAATAAGGTCCAAATAGTGCAGAGTACAAGAATAATCATATAAATTTATAACAAACATTCAAGATATCACGAGTTGCTTGGTCTTTCCAGTGGTCTCCATTATTGAACTGTCATACACCATCAAGAGCTTTATTTCTTGTCTTTCTAAATAAAAAAAAACTGGATCTCTTGTACTTTCATCCCACAATGACAAAACCAAAGGTGGTTGGCTAGGACAATAGGGGTGATGAACGAGGAGTTTCAAGTGAATCCAATGTTATGGAAATGATAATCATATGTGTCCCACCTTTTTTTTTAATTGGATTAAAACTATAAAGTTACAGAATAAAGTTGAAAACAACGAAAACAGAATTTACAATGAAAACATAAGTCATCAGATCATGGATAATAATAAATAAATAAAGTATAAATAGGATGGTTGAGCTGTTGAAAAATATAGACAATGGTCGTAGTTTTGAGTCTTAATTTAAACATTGTGTTTAGAATAGAGAACTTTCAAGATCCAACCACAGAATTATAATTCCATCTTGTCCATCATGCTCTCAAAGAGGGCTGCGGTATGTGGGCTTGGAATTCTGTGTACCCAAAAAAGAATATTGTAATTTATCTAGAATAAGGAGCTTTCGAGATCCAACCACAGAATTATAATTCCAGCTCACTCATCATGCTCTCAAAATAAGCTGTGGTATGTGGGCTTAGAATTCTCTGTATATCCAAATATATATATATATACTGTAATTTGTAACAGGAAAGCTACAAATGACAGCAAGTCATCAGATCATCGGTAACAACAAATGAATACTGTAGTGCATAGCCCAATAATTACAAGCAGCCAAAAATGCAGTGATTAAAAGGCAAAGTTATAGTCAGTACAAGCCAAAATTACTTAATTTATGAAGCATTTACGGTAGCTACAATTAATTTATTAAAGAATTGAACAGTGTTACCTTACAAGATTTTCATGGAACATGGCCAAAGCTAT
Organism: Sequoia sempervirens; assembly: GCA_007258455.2. Classification (NCBI taxonomy): domain Eukaryota; kingdom Viridiplantae; phylum Streptophyta; class Pinopsida; order Cupressales; family Cupressaceae; genus Sequoia; species Sequoia sempervirens. The sequence goes on along the minus strand of VDFB02000001.1, from coordinate 2,465,895 downwards.
ATTTTATAGTTACTAAAATGTACATCTGGTTGACTTGCAGGTTCTTACCTTTGGCTGGTAGGTTGTTAAAAAGGACAGAGTTATAATGGGATAGTGGGGGAGCGTGAAGATAATGTAATTGCCTTTTGATTTTGATGGCAGGTGCTTTTATATAATTTATTTTCTTGATGGTTGGAGGCATGTGAAGGCTATAGAGTGTGAGATCAATACAAAAGATTTTATGCGGTCCTTACATGTAAAATTCTTTATAGTTAAGATTACAGGTGCAACTCACATTTAAAATATTAGAATATGGAAATCTTAATTAAGAGTTTTTAATTTATGAAGATTTTTTAGAATATGAAAATCTTAATCCAAGAGTTCTTGATTTATGAAGATTTAGATTAGGTTTTGTATCTTTTTTTTGGAAGGTTTAATGTCAAATTTAGATCATTTTTGTAATTTGATTGGGGGCAGAAGGTTTAGCTGATATTTATTGGGTGGAAAGCTGAGGATTTAGTGGTATCAGCTAATTGAGATACAACTCTTTGATAGATTTTCTATATTTAATATATACGATACCATTATTAAATGTCATGTATGGAAGTCAAAAAAATCTTAAAATAAATGATTGAGGATAACAAAATGATTGGATTAAATTTTAGATTTTTAATGAGAACTGAGATTATAATAATAGAGATTTGAGAAAATTAAGACAATGATAAAAAAAAAAATTGATACTACAGGGGTGTTCCCACGACCTAGCCCAGTGGCCCAACAACCCTTACCTTGGGTACCTGAGGTGAGCTACGGCAAGAAAAGTCCCCTACGAGTGAGATCCCATGCCCGCAAGAAGTCCCACCTCTTAAACCCGGGAGCGGAGTCGAACCCGAGAGCAATGGGGAGCAAACCCACTGCCCATAAGACAATGATAATTGAAATAATTGAGAATGGAGAAGATGTTTATTTGGTTTAATATATGATGTTGAATTTGACTACTTCAAGTGAATAGATGTTATTGAAAACTATAAACTTGGAATAGGAGTTGTATTAGTGATCAAGAACTTGTGGAATATATGATTTGGAGTTTTTTAGGCTTGGGACAAGATTGCAAATGTGGTTTTTTGGTAAGACAAGTTTGCTCTAATGTATTTTTGTCTACTACTGAATTTCACCTTCAAGATTTATAAAACGTGTAACTTGCTTACACTTATACCTATATTTGAGAAACTAATGGTAATTAAAAACACCTTTAGGGCTTGCTATGGACCAATGGGGATTCACTTAATTAAGATTTTTTGATTTATGAATATTTTTTAGAATATGAAAATCTTAATCAAGAGCTCTTGATTTATGAAGATTTAGATTAGGTTTTGTATTTTTTTTTGGAAGGTTTAATGTCAAATTTATATCATTTTTGTAATTTGATATGGGAACAAAAGTTTAAGCTGATATTTATTGGGTTGAAAGTTGAGGATTTAGTGGTATTGGCTAATTGAGATACAATTCTTTGATAGATTTTTTATATTTAATATATACGATACCATTATTAAATGTCATGTATAGAAGTCAAATAAATCTTAAAATAGATGATCGAGGATAACAAAATGATTGGATTAAGTTTTAGATTTTTTAATGAGTTGAGATTATAATAATAGAGATTTGAGAAAATTAAGGCAATGATCATTGAAATAATTGAGAATGGAGAAGATGTTTATTTGGTTTAATATATGATGTCAAATTTGACTACTTCAAGTGACTAAGATGTTATTGAAAACTATAAACTTGGAATAGGAGTTGTATTAGCAATCAAGAACTTGTGGAATATATGATTTGGAGTTTTTTAGGCTTGGGACTAGATTGCAAATGAGGTTTTTTGGTAAGACACTTGCTCTAATGTATTTTTGTCTACTACTGAATGTCGCCTTCAAGATTTATAAAATATGTAATTTGCTTACACTTATACCTATATTTGAGAAACTAATGGTAATCAAAAACACCTTTAGGGCTTGCTATGGACCCATGGGGATTCACTTAATAAACCAATGATATAGCACCTACATTCATAAGTGTTAGTAAAATGGTGTCTCAACCTTGGAATTACATGAGGCTAGTATTTATAGTAAGTTTACGTTTGAGCACGGATTGATGCAAAATTTCCCCAAAGGTTTGGATTGGCTAAATAAGCATGCTTGTAAAGTTTAATCGCAAGATCATGTTTGTATTTGGAAATTATTAAAAAAAATATTTTTCAAAGTATTAAAGTCCAATTTGAAGGCCTTAGAGGCATTTTTTGGGCTTGAAAGTGGTAGTAGTTAGTTTAGTTGGTTATAGCTTGACAGAGCGCTTCACAAACACTTGTAAGGAAGCTAAGGTAGTAGAACAACTTCTTACAATAAGGTATGAAGAAACTCCCCTTATTTCATTTGTACATCTCAATTTTTTTGTTTTTGATACTCCCTCTATACATATTAAAATATCCTTATATTTTTATCATGCATCATGTATATGTACCTATTTTTGGGTTATATGTTGATATCCCCTTACTATTTTTATGTTTTCAACCAAGTGCACAACCAACACCTACATTTAACTCAAAAAAAATTATTGGCATCCTATATATTTGATTTTAAAAAAGTTATACATCTCAACCCACAAACTGTTGCCACACCAACTCTAATAGTGAATTCCTTTAATAACATATATCTTGATTATAATATGCATATTAATGTAAACAATAATGGAAATATTTTAGAGACCCCTAGTGATTCTTCTAAGCATAGTCATTTCATTACTAGAAGGGTCCAATAAATAGTAAATATTGATCTTCCAATAGCCCTACAATGAATAACCAATCTTCTTTAAATCCTTCACTATATAAAAAGAAAAGTGATGCAAGAGCATCCGAGCGCACATGCAATCGGCAGCACCCAAATATATTTTCATTTGTTTGTTTTAGTTTTGTTTTGGTGGTCACTGGCATCTCTCAACATCACAAAACTTCAAAGTTAGCAAAGAATTGCAAGAATCAAACTTTCATCGGTGAACGCAGTTTTGACACTCTATAGGCAATTTTGTGAAATTTATTCACAAAAATCTTTAAGAGTTAGTAGAAGAGTTAGTAGAATCCTTTTGTAAGGAAATTCTTGGAGGTACCATGTTGAATGTACAAAAACAATCAAAGTCATATTTTTTACCGTTTGAGAGAAATTAAATTCAAAAGGTTGTGTCGTTAATGTTGAAAGTGTGTTTCCAATTTATGAAAAGTTTAAATTTTCAAAATTTATGAGGGCTAGTGAGAAATCCTTTTGCAGAGGATTTGAGGGGGTCTCTCTTGAAAGAAAATATAACCTCAAAAATTCAGAAATATAACCCCAAGGATTCAATATTTAGGTCTTGACTTTGTATAAAACAACTCAGTGGATAATGATTTGATATTTTACAAGGGGCCTTACAAATGTTTTAGCTAGAACTCTAGAAATAATGGCTTGTGAAATCTAAAAATGATATGAAACCCTAGTTATATTTTTAGATCTAAAATCTAAAAATGATCCTAGGAATCTAATATGGTCATTTAAATGATGCTTCTTTCCTAAACCAACCTAATTTAAATAAAATACAAAAGATGAGGGTAAAAGAGATCAAGTTTGGAAACCTAAGGACAATGGCGATAATGGCCAATGCTAGAGATAGACAAATCCCTCAGAAAACCAATTCTTGCTTAATCAAAGTTAAACTCATAAAGCTACAAGAATAGTGCAATCTTCAAAGGAACTGAAAGATTTTTAGAACATAAACATTTATACATATACCCAATTCTGAAAAAATATAATGATCATTCACGATTGAACTTATAACAAATAAAGGGCTCAAACTAACCATCCAAAGTAACTTACAATTAGCAAATTGTGAATGGTATGAACTAGAGATCTATCAGATATCTTCACACTTCACCATTATCATAATTGAACTTGAACTAAAATTGAAGAAAGGAACCATGCATGCATAAAGAAATAACAAGTCACCAAAATTTTAATTTCTTTCTTGTATTGATTTCAAAATGTTGATTGCAATAACTCATGTTCAGCAACCCCTTTACAATTGAGAAAAGATTGCATTTTATAGAGAAGGCTTACAAAATCAATGGTGGAGATTATCTCAACACAAAAGGTCTATATTTTATTTACATTTAATAAAATTTTGAGATGTATTAAATATTGGCTATATATTGATCATCCATCTCCAATTGAATTTAGTTACAAATGAACCTAGGAAAATGTAAAATATATTAATATAATTTTTTTATTAAATATAATTTTACAAAATCCCAAAAAACATGATGGCATAATTTCTAAAAAATATCATAGCTAGCTACCTTTTACAAAAAAATTATCTTCTATTATGCTTCTTCTTTAGCCTTTTCCTTCACTGCAAATTTAACAAAAATAGTAAGGACTATAATAACTTCCTTATTGGGTAGACCAAGAGCTACATGAACTTCGTAACTCAAATCATCATATTCATCCATAATTTGATGATGTAGCTCCACCCAGGAAGACCTCTGGCTGATCACCTCTTGTGATTTTACCAAAAACCGTGTCACGACATCCAAAAAATTATAGAAAAACTATCTATAGGCTCCTTATGAATAATGGACCAACATTGTTGCTTCAAATTTTCATCATCTATCCTTCAAAAGAACTTATTTATATCTTCATCATTTCTTACAAAAATTGATCGTATGATGCCAAAACTTCATTGATTTGATCAATGATACCTTTCACTATAGGCTCAACTTCGATCATGATCTCCTATCTAAAGTTAAGAGTATGCAATCAATAATGTGGTTCTTTCATGAGCTATTTTTGTAAAATACCTTCACTTTCGATTACTTCTATAGGAAGTCTCTTTACCACCTCAATCTTAGGAGATACTAACCCATAGTATTTATGGAAGCCTTCAAAATATTTGATTGGCTTATTAGCTTCTTCTTTCAGAATCAAAAATTTGTTATGAGCTTGGACAACCATTCCAATTACCTTGTTATTGGTATTTGAAATGAATTTAATCTAGCCTTGGGTAGATTGATCCCATGTTTTCATTTGCTCTATCTTATCTACCTCATCCTTTGACAAAAAAAACAAATATTGTCACCTTCCTAGGAGTGCTTTGAATGGGAGTGACCAAATATTTCATGAAGGTTGTCAATTCCACAATCTACATCTTCAGCTCAACCTTGGTGACTTCATCCTTATTCATTCTTTTAAAAATATTAGAAACCGACCCTTGAAGTTCATCAATTTTTTGTGCTTTATTAGTTGGGGCATATTTATTGAAGAAACATTAAACTCTTCAGGAAAAATAGTGGTATTGTCTTTGTCAACAACTGGAGTAGCCACATGTAAAATTCAGGATCCAAAGGCATCCTTGGTCATATGTGACCTTACTTCCACCCTTTTCTTCTCCTTGGGCCTCTTAGTTTGACTCAAAATGGCCTCTAGACTTTCTTAGGGAGTCTCCATTATTGTCCTTTTATTCTTTAGCTACTCCTCTAGCCAAGTTGGAGGGGGAATCTTCTTCGTTTGCAAAGGAGGGGTAGGTATTTAAGCCTGAATATTTTCTACTAAAATTTCCTCCTTATGAACCTCCTCATGTTGATCTTTAGGCTCCTTATCTGAATTATCTTCTTTATGCTCACAAGTTTTTGCAAGCTCAACTTTGACAACCTCCTCAGAAGGCTTCTCCTAATTATTCTGGGCAACCATAGATTTCACCATTGTTGGGAGTCTTTCCATGCCCTCTCTCTCCCATTTTTTCATCTTCTCCAAGATATGATCTATGCTCTTCATAATAGGAGGCTCTAAAACTTATTTGGAAGAGGATGGAGGAGTAGCCTATGCCACTTAATTTATCAAGGCCCTATTCACCTTAGAGAGCAAGGTGGAAATCAATTCTTTAGGCAAGTGGGAGAGGTGAGGCATGAGAATCTCAGGAAGGCTAAGGGAAGTAAGGAAAGGAGTGGAAAGAATGGAAGGAGGTAGGGTGGACATGGTGAATTTTGGTGCAAGAACTAAAGAGGTGGAAGAGGGAGAAGTGGAATATGGATATGACTTCATGGGAGCAGAAGCAGTAGGAGTGGGAATGGATGTGGTACGATCCACCAAAATATTAATCGGGGGAGTTGAAGCAAGAATGGGAGGAGGAATGGTGGAAGAAGGAATGATGGGTGAAATGGATGATGAAAAAAGTGGAATGTAAGCATGTGGAGGAGATGGAGGAGTGTATTTCATGGATGGTGATGGAGGCAATAATTCCCTCTTTTCTTTTGGGATGAGCTCCACATTTTTAGTTTGATCCCTCATTTACTTTTTTGGCTAAGGCTTGCTCCCTTCACCATTGTTTCTTTTATACACCCTAGTCTTGGAAGTAGGGTGCCTTCCCTTCATAAATATTTCTTACCTTTCCATTGGCCTTGGTCTCTTTCCTTGCAGGGCCTATACTGGGGCCAACTACTTCCTCTATTTGTTCTTCCTCACTAGAGTTGGCCTTCTCTTGTAGCCCATTGAATGTGAGCTCAACACTCTGAGCCAAAAGATCCAAAACTTGTGCCTCCATCCATCTCTTGGTTCTCCTCACCACAAGTTGGGTTATGAAATCCAATTCAACCTCTTCTTCTTTTATCTAGTTTGGAAGGGGAATGGGTTGCTCAACCATTTTATTAAATTCTTCTTTGTCAAGGACTTGGCCATCATCTTGTAGTTGATCAAGAACTAAAAAGAGGTGTAATGTTTGAATATACTCCACTGTTAGCCTCATATATCATATTTTATTAACCTCATGATCATTCATACAATTGGCCCAAAAGTATTTGACGTGCAGCTGGTGGCCATATTTCTTTCTTACTTGCTTCCTTATCTTATAAAAAGGATCACAATTGTTCCTTTGGTTGTGAAAATGAAATCCAAAAGTTTGTATTTCTACATCAAAATTCTCCATAGATGGATCCAAAGGACAAAAAACATACCTCTACTAAAGGTTAGGGAGTATGGGACCCTAGCCATGTGTTTGGCATGTAGTAGATGGTGGGAGGTACACAACTTCCTTGTCATTTCCCAATTTTATCATTTTGGTACTTAGGCAACCTATATGGGGAACCTGAGAAACCCTCCATCCTAAATTAAGTAAACTTTGGAAACTGGATAAACTAGCATCCAAATCTCTTGAGCATCTCCACAGTCGAAGATGAAATTCTTCTGCTCGAATCTCCTTCTAGGGTTTTGACAATAAACATGGTGACGGTTTCATTCACCCTTTTATAGTTGTGTTTTACATTTTTCACCTTTAGTTGAGGGTAACAATCATATACTTTGATTCATTCAGACCTGTACCCCTGGTTCCTTTACACATTAAACCCCTATATCTGAATTTGGCTGCAAAAAGGTAGACAATGTAAGAGGTCATGAAGAAAACAAAAGATTTCCTTACAATGGAAAATTGATTATGCTTTTCAACAATCAGGATTTCACCCTTAGTCAAGTTGAGCTTGGCTATCTTGTTGCAACATGGAAATGCTCTCTGACTTGTGGGTAAATCAATGAGTGAGAAAGAATCTCCATAGTGGGTTAGTTCCCTCTATGAAACCACCTAATCTAAAGACTTTCAAGGGAAACGGGTAGGAAGAAAACTGAAAGGTATATCCTACAACTTAAGATGATTAACTAGAAATTCAGTGGTCTTGACAACTTAATACTCACAACAATCTCTTTTAAAGCTTTGATCCTCATAATCCCACCCTGAAACTACCCATTTCATCAGTAATTTGCACAAAGGCTCACTAATGGAACACAAAATACAGCCTAAATTAGAATAGACTCCTGAAACAAAATTCACAAAACCAAGAAATAGATAGAATTCAACTCTTGAATCATAGTCAACATCAATTGATATCATAAACTATAGAAAAGAAAATGGGAAGGAGAAGCCTGCCGTTTTATAGAGATGAAGGAGTACAAGATCAAAATTTGATTCAAAGAAAGTTTACAAGTCTCTCTTCAGTGAATATGAGAGCAAGAAAAAAAAAATTGGACCCCTAAGAAATTAAAATTTCTCAAACTTATAGCCATCAAGTGACATCAATGGTGAGAATAGAAAAATCAGCTTCATCTGCATCTCAAAATGGTAAATTTTTCCATTTTTTAGCTCAAGGAAAAAGCCTAAAAAATAGTGCCATAATCTGCTCCAAACTACATCAAAAAGATGGAAACATTCCATCTCCAAAGGTTCCATCCAAAAATCCACAAAATTAGGTGCAAATAGCTCAAGAACTGAAAATAGAAAGTCCAGTCTGTCATCTCTTTTCCAAATCCACCCAAGAACTCCAACTCAAAATAGAAAGTTTCCATGAAGACTTAAGTGCACCAACTACATTTTAAATATTAACAAACACTAAGGTAATTTATAGAAAAATTACCATTAGTGATGTTTTACAATCATCTGTAGTTTTAGAAAACAATATAGAAACTCTCCTAATACACTTGATTTTGCATCTTGAGTTCAAATATTTTGATTTTTTGCAGTTTGAGTAAAAACTAATATTTGCAAAAAATCAAAACACTATGTGAAAGCTTCTATACCTTTTATTTTTCTTATAAAAAAATCATAAAAATAGATTATGATCCCTAGACCTAAAGAAAAAAACTAAGGCATGGACAGCTTGACCTAGTGCAAGGGGCAATATGTATGTGGACCACATGAAAAACACAAGTGCAAGGTATAGTTTTTGTTTTATTTTCTTTAAAAATCACTAAAAATGCCTAAGGCATGGCTTGATCTAGGCAAAACCACTCACAAGGCATTAATAAGGAATTTGATTTTAAAAGAAAATGTGATTAAAACCGCATTTGAATTGTCCACATGGGGAAAACCTAACACCAAAACCGACCCTTATCTCACATTTTGAACATCATTTTCACTTGGCATCTTGGGAAAAAATAGGGTTCTGCACTTGGCCACCATGGAGAATTAGGGTTCGCGCTAGAAACTCCACCATTTGAGCTACTTGAATGTTGATTCTTGGTGCATCTTCCTCTGCATTTGATGGTAAGTCTTCTATCACCATTTTGATGTCCTTTTTGTCTTCATTTGAATGAGAAAATGGACCTGTACGCGGCCATGAGTGGTTTTTGATGTATTTTGTGTGTCGTTGTTGTAATGTGTTGTTTTGCCACCATTAAAGAGCTTTGGACAAATTTTTGGTGAAGGCTTGGTCGTGGGATTGGACTATTTTTTTGACTCCCAGCCATGGTAAGCTCCATTTCTCTCTATACTTTGTGTATTTCTTTCTTTATGAGGCTCGATTCGAGCTCACTCAACAAGAACAAGCTAGACATGAATATTTTTCTGAGTTTGGCCATTGTTTGGGCTACGGCTTCACCATATACATTGCTCTTGTTTCTATAGAATGACCTCCTTTTGGGCTCGACCCATGATGTAGAAATGAATGGAATTTGTAAAGAAGATAAAATCTAGATAAAAACATTTATTTTGTCTTTGTCTCCAAAAGCTTGCAGACCCTTCATGACCACAGCCATTAGCTTTGATATTTCCATTTTATGAGAGCTCATGAGCTCGAAACATTATTGTCTCTCTGGAATTTGCATTTTAAATTCAAAACCCCAAGTGGGTTTTCTTGGTGGAAAAAGAAACCTCCTCTCAAGTTGCGACTATGAGAGTACCAGCTAGGGTTTCAATGTATTTTCTCTCATACATTCCTCTAAATATGCATAAGAAATATGCTATTTATTTTTTTGGGTTTACAAACCCATCATGGTCGTGGCCATTAGCTCCATTATCTTCATTTATGTTGGCATGCTCCTCTAATGATAAGCTCAAAACATGTTGATTTACTCTTTATTTGTGTTTAGAACACAATACCCTAAATGGGTATCACCATTTTGTGAAAGAACTTACTCTTAGGCCGCGACCATGAAAGCTTAGCTAGGTCCATTTGACATTTATCTATGAGCTCAAATTAACCCTATCTTTGCATTTTGAAGCTTCTTAATGCAAACCCATGTGGTTTTCCTCTTAAAAGCTCGAACTGGGCACCATTGCACTTGTCTCCATTTTGAAACCCTAGTTTATTGTAGCATAATCTCACTGCCTCTGAAAAGAAACAATGACTTCACCTTTTCAAGTTCAAACACCTACTACTATAGCTTCATTTTCTTGTTCTCATAATGTAAATTTTCCTTAACTCATAAATTATTCTTAATGGGACAAATTGATGTCCTCTTTGCACTGTTTGTATCTCTCCTTTCATTGCACATATTGCTAGCAATTACTTACCTTTCATTCTTGCTTAAGTGTACAAACACAATGAAGCTTAGCTCAATTTGATACTTTTTTATTTAATTATTAAAAACATGCTTTCTCTTCCATGCAACTTTTTTCCACTGTTTGGCATGATTTGACAATGACATTTTCACACATTCTTGTTTAATGAAAACATACAGAAGCTTATTTTGTTCTCAAATGCACTGTATATGGATGTTTCTATATTAATTTACTTGCTTTTCAAAGTTGCACCCAACCAACATGGTATTTTCTGTAGAATATTTGTTGTTTGTTGCCATCTATTCCATGCACTTGATTGCTTCAGAAATGCACTCCAAGCTTTTACTTTATCATAGCTTCATGTGACACTACAATGAGATGGATTTTGTAGCATCAATTATTTTGGAACCAACTTTTAGTTTCTTGTATTCCATTGACATCAATGATGTTGCTTCACCTTACACTTAGCTCAAGCACTTAGTGCATTGCATTTTCAGTTCAACAGTGCTTCTTTTCCTTCACCCTTGACCTTCAATCTTCACTTGCAGCCACCTATAATTTTGTTTCTTGATGGATACAACCCTTCTTTTGTACTCTTCATGCATTTTTATCTCTCTGGTAGCAGATGTTGATGTGAAATTTTGATCTATGCATAGAATATTTTGAAATACAACACCATGATGAAGGTGTTCTAAAGTTTCTCAAATTGCTTCAATTGCTATTGTTTATTTGTAAACAAGTCATTATGTATGCCTATTCACTTTCTCATTCCATGATAATGTACTCCTCATGATGATTGACTTGAGCAATTGATCATCTATGATCTTCAATTCATTGCACTTTCAGACTTGATTGTCCTAGATGATCACTTGCTTGAGCTCTTATGATACTTTTGATGCACTCCTCCAGATGCATATCTCTTTCGAGCAATACTAAATTGCTTCCTTTATCAACCCCTCTATGGAATGTTAAGGGGCAACATGTTGAGCTCAACCCTTGTGGGAGTCTATTTTACACCACATACTATAAAATCTTCAAAACATATCAGCAACATGGCTTTTCCTATACCTGCATAAGAAATAAATAGCGTTAGATTTAAAAAATAAATTCAGAATTTTCTTATGATGTTTCCTCCTTGTTATTCTCTTGTCCTCCTCTTGTCTTTGCTCAATTGATTCAATGCATCATAAACAGTATTCTACATTATTGTTGATAGATCATGTAGGAGGATTCAGAACCTGAGCTCTAACAAACATTTTCATCCCCTTGCAAGTTCACTTGGAGGACGGGAGTAGAGAGGGATACACAACACTGAAGGCAACTCGAGGAAAAGTTCAAGCAATAATGGCTATGTTCCCTCTTATGTGTTATTTTCTCTTTTTAATATTTAGTAGCATAGTGTACTCTTTATGGTTCATTTTTTGGCTACTCCCACATCTTGTGTGGGACACTTGATTCTCTAAATTATCCCAATGAATAAAAAACAACATTTTGTGCAATTCTTGTTCAATTTTGTACTTCTCTTTTGCAACAAATGTATGAAACATTTTGTAATGAACAACTGAACACAGAATGAAGTACTTTCTTTTACATTTAATCAATACTTAATGCTACAAATGATGAATGGAAAACTGAAACACATTGCACTTTGTTTTAAACTTAAAACTCAAAACATGCAATGGTTTAAACAACTGTAGAAATAACTGAAACTTTTCACCTTAAAATGAACTTGAAATAACCAACTCTGTCAATTTGAGTTGTGGTGAAAAATTGATAACACTTTTGGTGACCTCTGTTAGATGCTTGCTTGCTAAGCACTGGGCTAGTTTCCTTATGTAGATCCATTGGGCATGGAGTCAATTCTTCCCTTCTAAAACTCAAGAGTTCTAAAAAATCTGGAACTTGCAACTCTAGACAGTAGCAGAAACCAAAACAAAACAAATAGAAGTAATCCTACAAGGCCCTGGTGGCCAGAAAACAATGTGTGGAAGCACTTATGGAAAAGAAAATACTTAAATGAAATGTGCTTAAAGCACTTATTAGTAGCAACACTACTTCTAACCAAGACTAACCACTGAAGATGGTTGTCTAAACAAAACCATTAACTGGTTTTGAAAAAGAGCTGCCCCTTCTGACCAACTGAGGGTTCTTTGCATGCTTGTATATCCACCAAAAGATGTGGAGAAAAATCAAATATCCACCAATTTGTCACAACACCTTCCCAAAGAGGAAAAATTAGTCACTTATCTACTAATATTGGATTGTGAACTTGTGGTGATCAAGTAAGCAAGTGGTCTAATTTTGCTTGAAGTGATATCTCCCTTGATGCTCTGGATTAGCATTGTCATAGGACTGCTCCTTCTCGTTGGCTTCCACCCAAGCTATATGCCTAATAGGGCATCCTCCGGAAGGTTGTGGGATGGATGGAAAACCACTTGAGTGATTAGAAGGAAAAGCATCACCTTCATCTTTAACTGAAACACCAACTTCAAGCTCCTTTGTGCAATAGAAAGGAAGCTCCTCCAACCAGCTAACATTAGGTAGATTAGCTTCATGAAAATTTTCTTGAAATTTGGCTTCTTCTTCCAAAAGCTTTAGCTACATGCTTTCACTACATTCCTTCAACCGATCAGTTTCATCTTGTTCCACTGCAAACAAGGCGGGTTCAGAGACTTGTTTCACTTTGTTGTTCTCATCATTTACTTGATCTCCACCAAAATTCAACAGAGCAACAAGCTCTCTACAAGCTAGATAGGTAGGATCTTGACACTCAAGAATTGAAGTGTCTTGGAAGGACTGCCTCCCATCAATCAATTCTCTCAATTGTTCTTCAAGGGAAACCGTCACCAATATATTTATGTTAGCTTCTCCTTTGTCAATTGATCCATCAGCCATCACCCCTCTTTGATCTATTTGAGCCATGCCTTTAGTTTCCTGATTATGTTCCATTTTAGGCAAGTTGTAAATCATACCACAGTCTTGAACCTTCACAGCCATGCTTTCCTCGCTTATTTGTTCATGGATCAACCCCCTGTCAATGTGATTTTCATGTCCTTGATGATCATAACTTGTCGATTTTGTTAGCTTGAACATACATTATTTTGTTCATCAATAGGAACAAATAAAGGCAGCTCTTCAAATAAATTATTTAAAAGAGGTACCTCAACATTCTTCTCCACCTCTACAAGCAGTTGTTCCTGATTTTCTAAATCTTCCTCATAATTGTAACAGCTAGAAACCTCGAAATAGTTGTCAATATCATGTTGTCCCATCTGGTCTTGCTTTTCCAAAAATTTATCTTTCCCTTAACTTGCAGCTACTGTGGGTGTGAGCATTCTTTCCTTGCCATGGTCCACAAAAGAAGGCAGCTCATCAAACAAAAATGTGGAGTTATCCTCTTGAGCAACCTCTTTTACCTCCTCACCCTGCTAATCATTTGACTCAAAGCTACTTTCACATATTTTTCCTTGAAACAACCCCTTACCTAAATGGCCATAATCACTGTGGTGGTTATAACTTGGCATATTCATGCCATTTTCACTTTCATACTCAAGGTTAGGAATCTCATCAAATAGATTAATTGAAACTTCTTCTTCATTGTCCAAATTTGCAACCCAAACATCAAGATCATCCTGAAATGAATCTTTATTACATTCTTCTTGGTTCTTTAATAAAAGAGGAATGTTTTTTACCTCATGATAGCTTCCATCAATCCTTTTTGACTCTACAAGAGGTTCACACTTGCACTCCTTTTTCTGATCCAAAGCTTCAACATCACACTCACTCTGCTCAACCAGCAATTCATCACTCTTTGACTTCTTGTTGCTCAAAAACAACATTCTTATCGTCATTTTCAATGAACATAGGTAACTCATTGAGCTAAACTATGGAATGATCCTCTTGAATAGCTTCATTTTCCCTTCTACCCTACTGTCTTGATTGATCTATTAAAACAAATTGATCATTTTCAATAAAATCAGGAAACTTGTCAGTAAAAACAAGAAAGGATTCATCTTGAGAAGCCTTTTCCAACTCCCTCTTTTGCTTCTGCAAGCAATAAACCTCCAAGGCTGAACATAATGGATTTACCTTTTTTAAGCTTCTTGATGTTAAGGTCTCTCGATCCATGAATTCATCCTTGGGTTCATCTGGTGAGGAAACTTGGGAAGCTTCTGGGGTTTCTTGCAAGGAAAGTTGTTGTTCAATGGGCTTCTTCAGAACTAGACTAGGTTGGATCTACTCAGGAATAGGCTCATCTTCTATGAAGCATAGTGTATTGAATCTAGGAATGTCTCTTTCAAAAAATGGGTTTGGGAAATTAGTAGTTGGGCTAGCCTTTTGCTCAACAGCAGGCTTTTGAAGTGAAGGGAAGCTCCTAAAACTTGGATTTTCAGCTTGGGAAGATCTAAGAGACTCACCTTATCTAAAACTCAAAAATTGATACTTAGGAACCTCTTTTTGGACAGGCTGCTTTGGAATTGCAGGAGCTACTTGAATTTCATGCTTTTGTGCCTCCAACTTCTACTTATAAAGATAGGCTTGGTAAGCCATATCTTCTTGTTGTTGATTGCATTCATGTTGCCTCTTGATCTCCTCTAGTTGCCTTTTGAAATCAAGCATGAAGTCAAGCAACTCACTCTTTAGGCTTGCAATCTCCTCCTTTCCACGCTCTGTGAGCTGGTTTTGAGCATATGAAGGTCAAGGTGTATATTGAATAAGGGTGGATGGGTGGTAATTATATTGCGGATGTTGGTTTTGAGGAGCCAAGGAATTGAAACCAGTAGCATGATTATGTTGATATGGCTAATATGGAGATGGACAAGCAGGGTTTTCATGATATGGTAGATGACATTCATATTGCTTATGAAAATTTGACACTTTTTGCTCATGTAAAAGCTAGAAAATAGAAAAAGTTAGGCTTTCAAAACAAACCAACACTTGATCTACATGCAAAATCTGAGAACGGAGTCACCATGGTGTTTGATGATTTTGCCTCCAAAGGATGATAACACTAAAGAACACACCATATTATTTAGTGCATACATTTCTCATGTGTTGTTCACACTGAATCTGCTTGAAAATCAAAAAAACAGAGTCGCCAGGTATGTTGTTTTTTTTCTTTTACCTCTAAAAGGCTAAAACTCTACTGTGCATACCAAAACAACAAAGAAAAATGTGTTTAAGAGGACTGAACATAGTTTAGCATCCCACCGAGTATGCCAAAAACTATTGGCAATTAGGATTGCACCCTTATTCAAGTTGAGCTTGGCTATCCTATTGCAACATGGAAATGATCTCTGACTTGTGGTTAAATCAATGAGTGAGAGTGAATCTCCAGAGTGGGTTGGTTCCCTCTAGTAAACCACCTAATATAAAGACTTTCAAGGAAAATGGGTAGGAAGAAAATTGAAAGGTAAATCCCACAACTTAAGATGATTAACTAGAAATTCAGTGGTCTTGACTACTTAATACTCACAACAATCTCTTTTAAAGCTTTGATCCTCACAATCCCACCCTGAAACTACATAATTCATTAGTAATTTGCACAAAGGCTCACTAATGGAACAGAAAATGCAACCTAAATTAGAATAGACTCTTGAAATAAAATTCACAAAACCAAGACATAGAGTTTTCAACTCTTGAATCACAGTCAACATCAATTGATATCATAAACTTTAGACAAGAAAATGGGATGGAGAAGCCTGTTGTTTTATTGAGATGGAGTACAAGATCAAAATATGATTCAAGGAAAGTTTACAAGTCTCTCTTCAGTGCATATGAGAGCAAGAAACAGAATTTTGAACCACTGAGAAATTAAAATTTCTCAAACTTATAGCCATCAAGTGACATCAATGGTGAGAATAGAAAAATCGGCTTCATCTGCATCTCAAAATGGTAACTTTTCCCATTTTTGAGCTCAAGGAAAAAACCTAAAAAATAGTGTCATAATCTACTCCAAACTGTATCAAAAAGATGGAAACTTTCCATCTCCAAAGGGTCCATCCAAAAATCCTCAAAATCAGGTGCAAACAACTCAAGAACTTAAAATAGAAAGTCTAGTTTGTCATCTCTTTTCCAAATCCGCCCAAGAACTCCAACTCAAAATAGAAAATTCCATGAAGACTTAAGTGCGCCAACTGCATTTTAAACATTAACAAACACTAAGGTAATTTGTAGAAACATTACTATTAGTGATATTTTACAATCATCTGCAGTTTCGGAAAACAATATAGAAACTCTCCTAATACACTTGATTTTGCATCTTGAGTTTAAATATTTTGATATTTTGCAATTTGAGTAAAAACTAGTATTTGGAAAAAATCAAAACACTATGTGAAAGCTTCTATACCTTTGATTTTTCTTATAAAAAATTCATAAAAATAGATTATGATCCCTAGACCCAAAGAAAAAAACTAATGCATGGATAACTTGACCTAGTGCAAGGGGCAATGTGTATGTGGACCACATGAAAAACACAAGTGCAAGGTATAGTTTTTGTTTTATTTTCTTTAAAAATTACTAAAAATGCCTAAGGCATGGCTTGACCTAGGCAAAACCACTCACAAGGCATTAATATGGCATTTGATTTTTAAAACAAATGTGATTAAAATCACATTTGAATTACATGCATATGTGGAAACCCTAACACCAAAACCGACCCCTATCTAACATTTTGAACATCATTTCACTTGGAAACTTGGGAAAAAATAGGGTTCTACACTTGGCCGCCATAGAGAATTAGGGTTTGAATTGGAAACTCCACCATTTGAGTTGCTTACATGTTGATTATTGGTGCATCTTCCTCTGCATTCGATGGTAAGTCTTTTGTCACCATTTTGATGTCTTTTTTGCCTTCATTTGAATGAGAAAATGGGCCTTTAGGCTGCAGCCATGATTGGTTTTTGATGTATTTTGTGTGCCTTGTGCTTTTGTTGCTGCAATGTCTTATTTGGCCACCATTAGAGAGCTCTGGACAATTTTTTGGTGAAGACTTGGCCGCGGGCTTGGACTGGTTTTTTTACTCCCATCCATGGTAAGCTCCATTTCTTTCTATACTTTGTGTATTTCTTTCTTTAAGAGGCTCGATTCGAGCTCACTCAACAAGAACAAGCTAGGCATGAGTATTTTTTTGATTTTGGCCATTGTTTGGGCCACGGCTTCACCATATACATTTCTCTTGTTTCTGTAGAATGACCTCCTTTAGGGCTTGACCCATGATGTAGAAATGAATGGAATTTGTAAAGAAGATAAAATCTGGATAAAAACATGTATTTTATCTTTGTCTCCAAAAGCTTGCAGACCCTCCATGGTCACGGCCATTACCTTTGATATTTTCATTTTATTAGAGCTCATGAGCTTGAAACATTATTGTCTCTTTGGAATTTTCATTTTAAATTCAAAACCCCAAGTGGGTTTGCTTGGTGGAGAAAGAAACCTCCTCTCACGCCACGGCCATGAGAGTACTAGCTAGGGTTTCAATGTATTTTATCTCTCATATATTCCTCTGAATATGCATAAGCAATATGTTATTTCTTTTTTAGGGTTTGGAAACCCATCATGGCCACGTCCATTGGCTCTATTATCTTCATTTATGTTGGCATGCTCCTTTGATAATAAACTCAAAACATGTTGATTTACTCTTTATTTGTGTTTAGAACACAATACCCTAAATGGGTATCACCAATTTGTGAAAGAACTTACTCTCAAGCTGCGACCATGAAAGCTTAGCTAGGTCCATTTGACATTTATGTATGAGCTCGAACTAACCCTATCTTTGCATTTTGAAGCTTCTTAATGCAAACCCATGTGGTTTTCCTCTTAAAATCTCGAACTGGGCACCGTTGCACTTGTCTCCATTTTGAAACCCTAGTTTACTATAGCATAAGCTCACTTCCTTTGAAAAGCAACAATGACTTCACCTTTTCAAGTTCAAACACCTATTGTTGTAGCTTCATTTTCTTGTTCTCATAATGCATATTTTCCTTAACTCAGAAATTATTCTTAATGGAACAAACTATTGTCTGCTTTGCACTGTTTGTATCTCTCCTTTCATTGCACATACTACTAGCAATTACTTTCCTTTCATTCTTGCTTGAAGTGTACAAACACAATGAAGCTTAGCTCAATTTGATACTTTTTAGTTACTTATCAAAAACATGCTTTCTCTTCCATGCAACTTTTGTCCACTATTTGGCATGATTTGACAATGACATTTGCACACATTCTTGCTTAATGAAAACACAGAGAAGCTTCTTTTTTTCTCAAATGCACTGTATATGCATGTTTCTATATTAACTTACTTGCTTTGCAAAGTTGCACCTAGCCAACATGGTATTTTCTGTAGATCATTTGTTGTTTGTTGCAATCCATTCCATGCACTTGATTGCTTCAAAAATGCACTCCAATCTTTTACTTTATCACAACTTCATGTGACACTACAATGAGATGGATTTTGTAGCATCAATTATTTTGGAACTGGCCTTTAGTTTCTTGTATTCCATTGGCATCAATGATGTTGTTTCACCTTACACTGATCTCAAGCACTTAGTGCATTGCATTTTCAGTTCAACAGTGCTTCTTTTCCTTCACCCTTGACCTTCAATATTCACTTGCAACCACTTGTAATCTTGTTTCTTGATGGAGACAACCCTTCTTCTATACTCTTCATGCATTTTTATCTCTCTCTGGTAGCAAATGTTGATTTGAAATTCTGATCTATGCATAGAAGATTTTGAAATACAACACCATGATGAAGGTGTTCTAAAGCTTCTCAAATTGCTTCAATTGCTATTGTTGATTTGTAAACAAGGTATTATGTATGCCTGTTCACTATCTCATTCCATGATGATGTACTCCTCATGATGATTTACTTGAGCAATTGATCATCTATGATCTTCAAATTCATTGCACTTTCTAACTTGATTGTCCTAGATGATCACTTGCTTGAGCTCTTATGACACTTTTGATGCACTGCTTCAAATGCATATCTCTTTCGAGCAATACTTAATTGTTTCCTTTCTCACCCCTTCTATGGAATGTTAAGGAGCAGCATGCCAAGATCAACCCTTGTGGGAGCCCGTTTTACACTGCATGCTATAAAATCTTCAAAACAGATCAGCAACATAGCTTTTCCTATACCTGCACAAGAAACAAACAGTGTTAGATTAAAACAATAAATTTAGAAGTTTCTTATGATGTTTCCTCCTTGGTATTCCCTTGCACTCCTCTTTTCTTTGCTCAATTGATTCAATAAACAATATTCTACATTATTTTTGATAGATCGTGTAGGACGATTCATAACCCAAGCTCTAACAAACATTTTCATCCACTTGCAGGTTCACTTAGAGGACAGTAGCAGAGAGGGATGCACAACACTGAAGGCAACTTGAGGACAAGTTCAGGCAATGATGACTATGTTCCCTCTTATGTTCTCTTTTCTCTTTTTAATCTTCAGTAGCATAGTGTACTCTTTATGGTTCATTGTTTCAACTACTCCCATGTCTTGTGTGGGACACTTGATTCTCTTTTTATCCCAATGAATACGAAACAACATTTTGTGCAATTCTTGTTCAATTTTGTACTTCTCTTTTGCAACAAATGTATGAAACATTTTGTAATGAACAACTAAACATAGAATAAAGTACTTTCTTTTACATTTAATCAATACTTAATGTTGCAAACGATGAATGGAAAACTAAAACATATTGCACTTTTTTTTAAACTCAAAACTCAAAACATGCAATGGTTTAAACAACTGCAGAAATAACCAAAAAATTTCACCTTAAAATGAACTTGAAATAACCAACTCTGTCAATTTGAGCTATGGTGAAAAATTTATAACAATGCTCACTGACTATTTTATCCCAGTTGAACTTAGTTTGTCCTCTCAATATCTCCTCAACAAAATAAAACATCTAGTTATCAAAGGTGGATTCTAAAGAAATCCCCATTACCCTGTTGAGGAGGGTTACTAGATCATTGACTTCATCTTTGAAGTCACTCCTGTAGAGGGTCTTGGGCAACTTATTTGGATGTCCCCTTAGGCGTTTCATCTAATAATAATTTACAACCTAAAAGTTGGTGTTAGGATTTTTATTAAATACCAGCTACATATTCCTTGCTGGAAACAATCATATGAGAGAAAGAAGGAATGCCAAAGGCATGGGAGATAGATTCAGTAGATAATTCTTCCAAAACTCTCCCATCTACGGTGATTATATTTCGGAAATACCTATGGTAGTACTCCCAAGCTCTCGTGATTCATACCAGGCACATCATGGATGATGGAAGCCTAGTTTTCTGCACTATTTTTCTTTGTTTGATCTTGGTGGCAAGATTTTTCCTCTTGTCTCCAAAAAATATTTCCTTAAATTTCTCAATATCTACGTGACCAATATTTGTGTCATTGATCGAAATCCAAGAAGATATTTTGGAAGGAGGATTAACCCCTTGAATTCATACTTTATATTTACATTGTTTTATCAGTCTTTCCATAAGACCTGTAGGATAAATCACATAATAAGAAACTTGAGAAAAAAAAAATTCATAATTGCATGCTACTTCAATTCCCAAAACAACCTACTTACATTTCTATAAAATGCATAATCCATATGATCAAAATCACCTCATAATCATACATAATCCCTCATGCCAAAATAATTTCAATAAAACACTTATAATATCAAATTTTTGGGTTTTGAAGGACCATCAAATCCTATGAGAAATCAGACCCTATCCACCTACGAACATTCAACCTTTGTAAGTAATGTGAGAATATGCTCCAATAAAACCTACACTAATATCTTCACAAATGGGAATTTGCAAGGATTTGGGTAATGTTAATCCATGCAGGAATAAATTTGTGAATCTTGGGAAATTGTGGGACTCGGGTTTATGCGGAAAACCATCTCTATGGAACCTAGGATGAACAATTTTTGTGGTGATTACAACTTGTGGAAGCTTAGAAAATGTTGGTTTTGGAATATGCAAATATTTTAGATCACTATAATATTTTTCGAGAATTTGAGGATTGGAACCCACAAAGAAATTTCTCGTAGGCTTAAAGCTTTGCAAGAAATTTGATATTGTGAGTTCTTGATGATAAAGTGTTTTCAAAAAGTGGAAGGCTCATGGAAAACCCCACACTACCAAACTTCTACAAAATGAAGCTTCATGGATATGCATTTTAACTTCAAGGAACCTCTTAAATGATAAATGCATCCTAACCGAATCAATCAATGACTTGTTTAGGTGGGTGGTGAAGACTATTTGAAATTTCTCAACTTCATAGATGGATCAAAATATATGATGAACTAACCTTGAAACTTAGAAAACCCTAGGTTTGAACTCCAACCCTAATTGATCTTGGATAGGAAAATATCATGCAAGTTTGCATTTAATAGACAAGCAATCCCAACAATGATCAATTTATACTTGAAATGTTTGACACATTACCTAGGGCTAACTCGTAAATAAAATATATTTTAAAATAAAAACCCTAAGCCCAATAACACACTGCAACGCTCATTAAAATCATTCATTGAGTGCTACGAGAAAAAGAGGAGAAGACATTACCAACCTAAAATCTACGTCCAATGGAAGATAAATTGAACTACAAGTACGAGTGGGGCATGGTGATGGTTCAAAGAGCTTTTCTTAGTGATAATATGTATCCTCCATAGGTGACAAATGATTAAAATGAAACTCAAACTTGTTTAAATACCCCCTTCTCAACTACCACCATAAATTCTCTATAATGACAAAGTGTCAAGAACTCACACAGTATTAGGGTTTCAAACATGCTCCAAAAATTTAATCTTGCAAGGATTTCAATATACCTTACTTTGTAGGAAAAATGAGTTCACAAAATCATGTGGAAAAAATAGGTGAGCACTTTTACTTGCAAAAGATCATTTTCAACAAAGTTGTGGGGATTTGAATATTGTGGGTTTTGAGCATGTGGTCCACTTTGTGGGTTTTCATTTTTTTTGGGATTTCAACACACCCTTTTCTTTTATAGATTTTTGGGGTTTACGGGATTTTGATAAAACCAAATCCTGACAAATTTTGAAACAAGTTTTTATAGATAAATCCTCACATATGCATTTTTCCACAAATCCTTCCCAACCTTCAAAATGCAACCAAGACTCCCAAATCAAACAAGCAAGGAACCAAAAGAAGACCAACCTAAAAAACCTACCCTAAAACTAAAACCAAACCAAAAGAAAAGAAATAAAAAGGGTGGGGGTCCTCATTTCAATAGAGCATGTGTGCAAAAGGCACACCAATATTATGGCCCTAGAACTCATACATTGATTCATCCCTATACATGTCAACTACTCACACCACCTCCATCTAACAATCATTTTCTATTACTATGATGAAATTTTGCCTCCTCTTTCTTTTTTATTCCTTCTATGGAATTCACTTCCTTTCTTATATTTTTGTCATTCATATATGGTTAGATTTATTTCCTCCGTTGCCTTCTTCTCACTACCCACTCTCATCTAACACCTCCATGCTTCATTTCCTCCATAATTTAAGTATAGCCTAATAGAAATTAGATACTCCTCATTCTTAGGAGGTCACCATGGACCTCCATCATAATCCTCTTTCTCCTAATATTTTATATCATCCATTTTACACCAGTTTTCTTGGCCCCTCTATTAGAACAATTTTATTAGGTCTTAGATACCATTATAACATGTATAAATACTATTCTAGTATATAATTTTATAAAACCATATGCTCATTAAATATAATTTATCAATCATATACTAAATTTAATAATTATGTCATAAATTCTAATAAAATATTAGATGAAGTCAACATCTTCCAACCTTAAGTCATTTCTTATAAACAAGATGTATAGGATCAACACAACATGAAAATAAACCACTCCCATATTATCTTCTATGCACTATAGGATAAAACCTAGACCTCCTCCACACCCCTCTTTCTTTAGCCATCATATTCACCCAATTATCCAACCATAATTCATTATGCAAAACTTTTAAATAATGGGATAATAAATTCATAGATCCAAATTATTGATCATTAGAGTGATGATAAATTTCTACTTAAATTTAAATTCCCTTAAAATAAAATGGATTTAAAATGGTTTTGTTCTTTATTTTTCCAAAACTATATATATTCATTTCTCTAGAAATAGATTATGTACATGTTTTCATGGAATACAAGTTCAATTTAACATAGGGACCTACTTGGTTAGTTTTTTCATCCTTACATAGATATTGTAGATAAATCCCAAATCAGAAGAGCTAATAAATTTAATCTTTCATATACCCAAACGTTCAAGTTCATCTTCCCCATTTAACCTATCCTTCTCCCTTCATTCATTGAGTAACCATTGATAGATGAATCTATTTTATCCCTTATATTTCATATCCATCAATTCCTCACCCATAACCTTATCAACCTCCCTTTTATTCAACCTTTCAACCCTAAACTCTACTTACCATAGGAGAAAATATTTTTTATTGCATATAGACAACTAAATTATATGAAATGTTTGATATTATATTTATTAATGATGATGTGATTGATAGATGTAGATTCTAGTTCTTATATGTGTGAATGCAAAAACAATCCTTGTACAGTCTTCATTTTGATATTATGTTGTAGCTCTTTTGAATTGCATATATGTATTTTTCTTTTGGCTTTAAAACTCAACTTAGTTACCCCGTTAGGATCATGGCTACACATTTGTAGCTCTTACACATTTGTACATGATTCCATTTTGCAAGTCTACATAAGGATTACTATAAAATCTCTATTACTAGTTAACTAAAAAAATTGACATGAAAATTTAGGTTTGTCCCTATGACGCTTAAAATCCATTCAATAGTTATCTATAATAAGATAATCTAGGGATATAAGGGACCTTAATTTCATCATTTGATAAATTATAAGTTGTTATTGTTTGACTTATTTCCAACTTGAAAATTTTCACCAAACCCTTTCCGCAACACGTAAATACCAAATTTATTTTATGTTGATGTGGTGGTATATATTCCTCACCTAGACCTGCTCTACCTCTTTTTCTTGAACCTTAATAACATCCACAATGTATCCATCTCCTAAATTTATTTATTTTTTCTTGGATATATATAAAGTTACGTTAATGGTATACCATCTCATTCCCCTCCTCTTTAATATATCATTGAGATACATGTCAATAGCACATTCTTCTCAAATGTATGTAAGGCTTAGGGTTTGGGGTTTAGGTTTTAGTGGTGACTTAGTTGACCCTACTTGTATAGGAGCTATTTTCTTGAAATAATCCCCTCCAATAATAATTTTCATTTGCTTAACCTCTTTCTTAATTTTAATTTAGATATTTAGTTAAGTTCATTATAAAATATAAATTATATGAGTTCACTAATAGATCAATATTAAATGTAGGGTTTAGGGTTTAGGTTTTAGTGGTGATTTAGTGGACCCTACTTGTATTTTCATTTGGTTAACCTCTTTCTTAATTTTAAGTTAGATATTTCATTAAGTTCATTAAAAATATATATTAAATATGAGTTCACTAATAGATCAATATTAATTTTAGGGTTTAGGGTTTAGGGTATAGTGGTGACTCAGTGAACCCTACTTGTATTTTTAATATAGTTGTACACACGTGAACTTACCTCAAGTTAGTTCCACATGTTAGATGAAAGAACTTAGATCCTACCTTGAAAGTATTATTGAGATACATGTCAATAACACATCCACATTAGAACTATTACATGTGTATATTACTCTGTTTGTCACACTTGGGTTTGCACATTAGGTATATGAGAGCTATTATATTGAAATAATCCCCTCCAATGATCATTTTCATTTGGTTAACTCTTTCTTAATTTAATTTAGATATTAGTTCAGTTCATTAAAGAATTATAAACTATATGGGTTCAATAATAGATCAAGATTAATTGCAGGGTCTAGGGTTTAGTGGTGACTTAGTGGACCCTACTTTTATTTTTAATATCTAGTTACATACAAACTTGAACTTACCTTGTTAGTTCCACATATTAAATAAAAAAACCAATATCATTCCTTGAAAATATCATTTAGATGTGTCAATAGCACATCCACATTAGAACTATTAAGTGCATATTACCTTGTTTTTCATGCTATTGGGTTTGCATTACTTGCATGCTAGAGATATGTTCTTGATATAATCCCCTCCAATGATAATTTTCATTTGGTTAACCTCTTTATTAATTTTAAGTTAGAAAGTATTTAGCTAAGTACATTAAAAAATTATAATTATTTGAGTTCAATAATAGATAAAGATTAAATTATACATAAACAATAAATTGTTTCACTCTATAAATTGGAGTTTTTAATAGGTCATGATGGTTAAAAATGTGTTTATCAGATATCTATCTAAAGGATTTTAGTAAATTCATTTTTTTTAATAAACGAAAAGTTCAAAATCATGATGTTAACTCATGTTAGGAATTTAAATTTACTAGATTGAACTAGTATATACATACAGGTGGTTAAATGAAATTTAAATATTAAATTAACTTTGATGAGCCTTCAAGATAAAATTTATCAATTTTTTTATATATTATACATTCACTTGTTATGAATATACATGTTTGGCTATACATAAAAAGTAAAATTAGAACTTACTTAATTTTTGTGTAGCACCGATATGGATGAGTTTTGGACACATACTAATACAGAGATTAAGAGATTGAGATTGATTTTGATACAAGAGAATCCAGTGGTGTAAGGGAAATCTTGCATCACCAAAAAATATCTTTACTTTCATTTAGCTTTTTGTATATATTTTTGCATTTTTGGATACCCTTTTCGTCGAATAAGAATTCCCAACTTTCAGAACTGTTTTTCTACTTTTTTTCCTCAACTACTATTTTTAGCAGGTGTGAATTTTAAGGCGTGAGGAGACAAAAATTTAAGGGAAGCTTCAGGACAGAAAAATAAGCACTTTGGCGAAAGAATCAGGTCAAGATCATTCCCGGTTTGAAAGTTATTCAAGTTTCAGTTTCTGCTTTTTGCCCTGAAAAACATTTCGAGTCCAATTTGAGGCACTAAATGGCCCCGTATGGACCTAGAAATCATCAAAACTAGCAGAGATTGTTCTAAGCCCGTTCTTCACTCCGATACCTTTCCAACAGTTCAAACGGTTCGTCAAACGGAGTCCCGGATCAAAAGTTATGGCTCCCAAAAGTTGGTGCAATTTCAAAAATGTGCTAATTTTCGAATGTGGTTTTAAAATTTGAATTTCAAATTGTAATTTTCGGCACCAAACTGCCAAAAATCATAATTCTAATGTTGTTTTTGGCTCCAAACCAAAAAGGGAGTTATTTATGGGCTAGTTTCTAATTTTTGGGTAGCTTTTTGGGGAAAAGAGTGCATACTGAGAAAAGGGAACTTCTGTAATTTTTTGTAAGGCATGTATTGCAGAACTCAAGGATTTGGGATCCTCTGCATGTAATCATTTCATTATTTTGAATAAATAATATTCTTTGGTTTTTGTGTGTGATATTCTATGTCTCATTTTAGCACCCTCGTCAGATTTTAGATGACCCTTCAACCAATGTGGTGTACAAAACCAATTATAAGATTATTTTAGAGAGTTTAGATAGCATTAGACATTTATTAGGGGTTTTCCATGCATATTTTGGTGATACTTTAGCATTCATTCTTTCCAAATATGAAAATAGGTTTTTGGTGATGTTCCTTGGAGTACAGTCCAATTAAGAGTGTGAAGAGAAATTATCAAAACAAAAAATTTTCCCTAGTATTCCAATAGATCTTAGGTAAGGGCATATTAAGTGACTAGGTGCATATGCCCTTGGATGGCCCCACTGATTTATCCATGGTTTCTTTTTGCACGAAATCATTATCTAAATAATGACCAAATTCCATTATATTTTGTATAGTAGTTATATGTTGAGCTTCATTTAGGCCTCAACATTAACTTTTAGATTCACCACCTTATTTGAAGTAGGGGAATGGTAGGGTCTACAAAAATAATGCTTATCATCATGCAGATTAACAACCTCTAGATTTTAGGGCCTTGGTTGGGCAGAGGATACTTGTTGTTGCTCCATCCCTAAGCCCTATTAGTGATTAGGTTGGCATTGCTTCCCAACAAGAAGCAATTGACAGTATTGTTGATATTTTAGTCTAGGATCAATGGATATCTATAAATCATGTGGTTTGATACTTGATGAGGCATCCACATAGGTCACATATTGATTCAAAATTCCTATGTTGTGATAGGCATCCTATCTTGACAGATGATATAGACCACATTGCATGTGATGGCTAAATTTTAAGGGATACAAATCATATATCTTTTGGGGATCTTATGAGAGATTCCCATGTGATTTCATCAAAATTGAGGATCCCCTTAGCAAATGTTAGTTCATTTGTGGGTTGTAGTTGTAGAGATTTAGAGATTCTTGTAGCTCAATCCTAGCATTTTGATATCGATCCTACATCTATATCATCTAGTGGGGCGCATGAGCCACATACTGATCATTCCGTTATTGTTAAATAGGTGCATCTACCTACTAATTATTATGTTGCTACATGTGCTTAGTAATTTTTTGATACACTCAAGCAAGCTATGAGAGGTCTAGGTTTTATGGAGATGCTCTCTTCAAGGTCGATGTCATCTCGCTTGCATAATCCTCTACACACATCATTGGTAGAGCTATTCAAGGGTAGGACTACTAATGAGTTTTCGGATTCCATCATCATAGGAGATACAACTAATATTTAGGATGTTGGTGTGATATAGGTATGTATATAATTTTTATGTTTTTTAAGTTAAATTTATGTACTTGTAACTTCCTGGGTGACACATTTATATAAATTATATAAATTATTTAAAAATAATTTTCTTTTTTACATGTATGTATGTGTAGATAGAGGTAGTACATGTTACTCCTATTTTGAGGGTAGAGCGTGTATGCATGTATTCTTCACTTGACAATGTCAATGAGAAGGTGAGTTAATTTTCATATATTTATGTATATATGTATGTATGTACATATAATTTACATATGCATGTCTGTACATATAATTTACATATACATGTCTAGTCCACTTGTTTATGTGTGTGTGTATATATATATAAATTATAATTTAATTACACTTTTGTATATGTATATATAGGCTCAATGCATTTATCAAAGCGGGGTTCACGTTTGGATGTCACTCAACTAGGAGTTGACTTGATGACTTGGAGACTAACTAGTTTATACATTTTTATGTTTTACACATATAGATACATGTTATATTTGAGAGATCGTGCATGTGGACATTATGTTTATGAACTTATGTTTCAAAGACTCTAGAAATGTTTATATCATAGAAATTTGTGGTATGTTTATGTTTTAGAGATAGATGTGCATACATTTATGTTTGAGATATCATTCAACATTTGTGTTTATAGACTTATGTCTTAGAGATATATACATGTTTATATATGTACATTTGAGATATCATCAAGACATAATTTTTGTTTATGTTTATTTTTCAATGTGTGATATCTACATATATGATGCATGATTTGGTTATATATATCATACGTGTACATGTACATATCATTTTTCATTCAATACAAATTTGTTGTGTGCACTTAATGTGATTTGATTAAAAATACATGTACATGATGAGATGACATGTGGTAAATCATAGAAAGGATTATATACATGTAATTTCATTCAATATGTACTAGATTTTTTAGTGATTTAATTGGTAAATTATAATTAAACAACATTTGTGTGTAAATTATATTTTGATAGATTATAATTATTTAAGTAATCATGCACTTTATATTATCACTTGTATACATCATATGTACAAAAAACTCTAGAAACTTGTATATATCATCATGTTATCTTTAGAATTAAACTTGAAACTAAATTGTACTTAACCACGTGAGATCTTAATTGGATAATTGGATGTATATAATTTAATTTATTTTAAGACTTGGATTATAAATTAACTTAAATAAATACACATGTAAACTAATAAAATAGCTTTTGATAACTAGAACGCAAGAAATTCTAACTAGGAAATGGAAACTAAAACTCA
Organism: Sequoia sempervirens; assembly: GCA_007258455.2. NCBI lineage: Eukaryota > Viridiplantae > Streptophyta > Pinopsida > Cupressales > Cupressaceae > Sequoia > Sequoia sempervirens. Next base: position 2,436,486 of record VDFB02000001.1, on the reverse strand, counting down.
AGTAAATACATGTAATGGATGGACTAGACTTTACTAGAAGATAAAGAACTTGGAAAAACTAATTTAAAAATTTAAAAATTTAAAATGATTAAATATGAAAAGTTTGAGAAAGAGATATCTAACACTATATTTTTTTATATTCTTATATAATTTGGTGAAGGGTGAATAAAAGGAAAATAAATGATGACAGTGTTGGTATATGCCATTTTCCCTTGAGGGTGAGAAGAAATCCCAAATCCTAAAATGTATTAGTTTCATAGGACCACTTGGGAGAAAAATTTTCCATATAAGCACATGGGATCTAAAAATATTTAAACATATGTTATGATGAAAACTGAAATGAGTGTAAATGTAACCAATAAAATTATATCTAGAACATTTCCAAGAGTATTAATTTCCAATAAAGATAGAAAATTCAAGTACATTTTCATGTATTAACAATAACTTAATAACTTAATATCACATGCATTAATTGGTATTTCATAACCTCTTTACAAAAAATTGAGATTCCCTTAGCTTCAAGAAATATATATTTTATACTAACAAGGTCAACCACGTGAAGGTGGAATCTCATGTGGCCTCACCCAGGAGCTAAGACACCTATTCTAGCTGATGTAAGACACCTAGGATACCTAAATAAAGTATCTATACCTAGACTTTATAGATGTACTAGTCATAAGACACCTAAAATTTATACCTCAAGTGACACCTAGACTTTACATCTTATCAAGTAGTCTAGACCTAAGACACTAGAGAGACGCCTATTATAGTTATACAAGTAAGACACCTAAACACCTAGATTATAGTAGTCCTAAAACACCTAGGTTTTATACCTTATTCTAGGACCTAGAGAGACACATGTAGATTTTCTAACAAGTAGGTCCACATAGTTCTAACCTAAGAAAATTGGATTTTATAGGTCTTATTTTCTAAGCCTAGACCTAAGATTTAATACATATAAGAAACCTATGATATACCTAAGATGTGTCTATGCTATATATATCAAATTCTAAGACACCTAGAAGTTAAAGACTACATGTGAATACACCTAAATTAAAGAGTATATAGTTTAGAGATCATACCTTCTTGACAATTATCATGAGTGTTTCTGCACTCCACAACACAAATAAAACACAAGTATTATATCTCTCTTGAAAGGTAACTTTCTTTAGTAAACTTTAGAAAATGACCCCAAGGTTTAGGATTGTTAGGCCTTGACTATGAAAAAACAACTCAATTGTTGATGTGATTTGTTGGTAATCACAAAGAGCATTTATGGTCACAAAAATGGAAGCTATAAGACTCAAATGAGGGTTTTATGAAATCTGAAGATAAATGTAAACCCTGTCTATATTCCCAGATCTGAGATTTAAAAATATTATATCACATCAAATATAATAGCTTGAGTGATGCATTTTCCTTAATACTAACCCAGATTCAAAGAAAATGCAAAAGATTAAAGTGTTTGAGAAATATGATCTAAAACCTAAGAACAATCATGTAAATGACAAATGCTTCAGATGGAAAAGTCCCCAATAAAAACCTATCTTTGTTTAATCAAGGAAAACCCTACAACTTTAGAGAAATTGTGCAATCTTCAAAGGAATTTAAAATATTTTCAAATTGTAAATCATTCACACACATACCCAGATTTTGGCATAATATGAATAAACATTCACAATTGAACTATTGCATTAAAAATGGCTCAAACTAACCATACACTATAACTTACAAGCAACAAATTACAAATGGTGTGAGCAGCAAACTTATCCAATATTCTTCAACACTTTTCCATAAACAAGAATGAACATGAAACTAATAACTTGAAATAACTTGGAAAGAAGAAACCATGCAATAATATGAAGCAACAAAGAATAGAAAAACCAGAATCAATGTCTCCTTCTTATATTAGCTCTAAAAGTGTTTACAACAATTCTAGATCCAACTGCAAAATGAGGGAAAACCGTGTTTTTATAGATTTCACCATAAGTTTAAGGTTTCTAAATCAATGGCCACGATTACATCAATTTGGGTGCCCTAATTAGGTCAACCAAAATAGGTTGGCCTCATGTGATTCTATTTCCCATTTGAATTTAATATTTAAAATCACTAAATCATTTTTTTTTACATTAAATGCCATTTTACATTTGAATTAAAATATGTTGGCACTGATTCCTAGGTTGCCCAGACTATCCTTTGATCTCCAAAAATGATTTGTATTGACTCCAAGGCCAAGTTGTTCTATTCTATCCCTTTTTCCATTTGTTGCATCTTTATAAATTCCTAGATTTTATGTAGAATATTATTTAACTCCTCTTGGTTGGGAATTGGAATAATTTTAATTCTGTAAATTGTAGAAGCTACTTCAACTTCATATTTCTTTAATACCTTATCCCAGTACTCCAACTTGGACTCCTAGAATTTATGCATCATGCTAACATACAGAGAAACATTCTCCAAATGATCTTCAGTGAAATTACCATCCTCAACATGGGTGAAGCTTTCTTTCCACCATTGCTTTAATAAATCCAATTTTATAAAATTCACGTTGAGGGATCTACCTGTCATTGCTTCCAAGAATAAAACACAACCCACTGAAATATCACTTAGATCTTTCTCAATTATTGGGAATTCTTCCAAAGCTTTTTCCATAATTTCCCTCTTAAATTTAAATGCCTCAAGCCACTCCCTGGGTTTATCAACATTCTCTGCAGTGAGGACCTTTTCTTCAATTAGTACCTACTCAAGGATATCAGACAACATGTTTAACCTCATTGTGGACTTATCATTTGTGGCTTTGCATTCAACCATGATTTCTTGCAGTTTGTCCATACAAGCTGAACATTTCTCATACGTGTCCACAATTTTTTTTGTCAGTGGAATCCACTTTTCATAGACTCTGGTAACCCAACCTTGAGATACTTATGTTGAAGATTTCATTTGTCCAAGTTCATTGATGGCATCTTTTAACAATATGTTGGGTTTTACAAAAGAACTAGCTTTAGCCTAGAGAGGACTTACCAAGTGTTTAATATAATTTTGTTGCTCATCTACCTATCTCTTCAGCTTCTCTTTTACTTTAACCTCCTTTTCTATCATTTGCACAATTGTTTCCATAGACCCCCAAATATTTTCAACTTCCTGTTTCTTAGAAGAAGGCCCCAAGTTCACAGATGTAACTTTATACTCCTTAGGGGTGATATCCTCCTTACTTTTTTCTACTTTAGGTGTTGCAATGTGGATGAGTTCCCTATTATTGGAATCATCCATGGTAATTCAATAAATTACCCTTTCCTTTTTCCTCTCCTTAGGCCTATTTAGAGTCACCAAAAAATTGTCCCAATCAGGTACTACCTCCTCAACAACCGATTTGGGCTTTAGGCTTTCCCTAAGCTAATTAGGAGCTATGGATATCTCAACATTTGCATCCAATTCTTGTTGTATCTATTCTTGCTCTTCTTTTTCATCCTTTTCCTTATCCACATCCTCATCTTTAACTTTCCTTTCTTCCTTATTGATATCTTCCTATTGCTATAATTTTTCATCTTGAGGCTATCGTTGATCATTCTTAATCAATTGCTTAGAATCTTCAACGTTGATCCTTTCAAGATCAACCTTTGATTGGGGGGCCTTGGAAGTATCTTCAAATGTTTTGTTTTTTCCTTCAATATCCTCACTACCTTAAAAGTTTGACTATCATCTTGTGGCTCCGGAGTTGTGTCTTCTACATGTGTGTCCTAGCCTGCATCCTCCTTTTCAACTGATCCTTTGCTTACATCCTTCTCGAATTTTGTAGCAACCCTTTCAATATTGGTAAAATCAAGAAATGGAATCCCACTCCTTGGATAAGCCTTCCTTTGGTACACATCCTAAGGTTTCTCAATAGAACTTTTATTATCTATGGCTTCTTCTTTTTTTCTCCTTCAGTTACATCATAAGGAGTCTCTTTTTCTTGCCCAGTTTTCCTTTTCTTTGGTAGAGGGGTGACATCTGCAAAGGCATCCTTTTGCTTGGCCCGTGTAAGCCTTCTCCTTTTGGTCTTCCCTCTATAGTAGGCTTTGTTGGATTTCTCTTCTTGGGGATGGTCTTTCTCTTAAACTCTTATGTCTTCACCTTTGACTTTTGTTTAGATTTTTCCATCTTGATTATCATAGGCTTTTATTCCTCAATTCCTCTTCTTTGCCTCCTCCTTGTTCTTCAACATTCGATTCCTCTTCGAAGTATGATTGTGACTCAAGGTCACTCATCAAATTATAAGAGAATTTGACCTCATCATCCTCTAGCTCCAAAATATTATGATTGGCCCATTTCTTGGAGTACTTGATCATGGGAGAAGTGATCTCATTCAATTCCACTAATTCCTTCTCTACCTAATCAATCGGAGGGAGGGGTTTTTTCGCAATGTCCATGTAATCATGATATTGAATTACATCCTCCACTTGATCTAGAACATCCATGATTCTATATAGTATAATCATTTTCAAAGACATCTGGGAGAATTTCCTTTTGAAGACTTCAATTCATCCTGACAATTAGCCCAATAATCTTCAATGTGTGCCTTGTTCCTATAATTCCTAGTTGCATCCTTTTGAACAACCCCATAAGGATAAAAATACCTTCTCTCTATACGATTGGGTAAATGGAAGCATTCCATCTCCATTTCTAAATTTTGGGCACTAAGGAAAAAAGTGTAGGCTTCCCATCCATTTATTTTAATGGGGAATTCACCCCCAATGCCAGTCTTATGCAAACTCTTCGACACCTTATCAAAGGAAGATAACTATCTGGTGACCTCTAGAAAAATCTGGTGACCTTGGCATCCTATAGGGTCTAAGGGGGCATCCTTGTATTCTAATATAAGAAAACTTTTGAAAATGCAGAAACTAGTAGCCATATTTCTTTACTACCTCCATGGAGTGTATAGATAACCTAATATGCAAGGCCTCTTGCAAAGTCCTAGTAATGTACATTTTGAAGGCATCATTAACCCTTCTATAGTGAGAAGTATTGGACAAGTGCAATTAGGGATAGCATTCATAGACCTTATCTTGTCCAACTTTTCCCTTGCAGGTTAATCCTTTATACTTGAATCTCTAGGTTAGCATATACATGACATACGAAGTCATAATGAATTTATTGGTGTCCTAGACCTCCTTAAGTTGTTTATCAAGGTTCTCACTAATCAATATTGCCCAGTGGTAATTGGTCCCTTTTTTATTTCTACCATGATGTAGAACATCCAATCTTCAAATTGGGATGCTTTCTCCAATCCCATTACTCTGTTCAAGAGAGTTATCATGTCATTGTACTCCACCTTAAATTCACTTCTATGCAGCACCTTAGGCAACTTGGTGTAATGTTACCTAGGCATATCCATCCATGTTGATTTTATGATCTCCAAAGCCTTCTCAGGGTTGTTTGTATAGAAATTATTTGTTGTATCCAGAGTGAACATGGTTAGCTTCTGATGGGATGGAATTCCAAATGCTTCAATCAATGCTTCCTCTATGAGGTTTTTCATGATTGTCCCTTGTGGGCTAATAATCATTCTTTGATCTAAATCATAGTTCTTGGAGAACTCCAAAAGTATCTTAGGGAATTGAATGGAGGGAGGGAATCCTGCAGCTTGTGCCAATCCAGTTTTGACCAATCTCCTTTCCAATTCAATGGGGGATAAACAATTCATTATTTTCTTGAAATCCTCCAAATCTATGTGTCCAAGGTTGGTGTCCCCAACCTCTCCCCAATAGGAGTAAATCTTCAATTTTGGCAACACACCCTTGAAATAATACTTCATCTTTTATACTTTTGATAGTTCCTCTTTATCAACTATGGTTTTCTTCCTCTTTCCTATTTTTCTATTTCTTGACTCAGCCTACATCTATTAGCAAATAACATAATCACTTCAAAAGTAGGGAAAAGTGTTAAAATAATGAAAAATTCCAATAGGACTATAATCATAAATAAATCATGAAGAAAACACCCACACCCACATTAAGTGATGCATAAGATGATATCATGAATAACATGCTTAAAATTCCCATATACAATCATTAAATTCATCCCAAAAGATTACACTCGTATAGGAAACTCAAACATTTGGCCTCTTTAAGAAATTTGAAGATTTTTTGCTCTCAAGAAATTAGTAATGGACCACATTGGGGATTTCTAGGTGTTGAGAAATCCACAATAACTAGGATCTTGGGGACTCTCTAGGTTTAGGAAATCTGCAGGGTAAGACCAATCTATATAAATCTTCATCATTAGAATAAATTGGACATAAAAATCATATTAAGACACTTCACCTTGGCATGCTAGATTTAGATTGCAATCACCACCAAGTACCCTAAAAACCCTTGGGAAAAACTAGTCCTAAAGAAACCATTTCATGATAGGCATAAACTCACGACAAGAAAGATTCATCAGGGATATTTCCAGGATGAGAAATTCTTGATAATGACTCTATCAGGTATTTCTTAAGGATGGGAAATATGTGGGGTTTAAGGGTCTGGAAGTTTCAAGCAGATAGAAAATCTGCAATGAAAAAGTGTAATGGAAATTTATGATGGACACGAAATCCGCAACGATGAGGCTATTGGAGTTTTCATGAGGAGGTGAATTTCACAATGATTATTTCATTAGGAAATTCTCGTGAACGTGAAATCTATGATCTAGCATGTTTATCAGGTTTTTCAAAAGGCTATGAATTTTGCGGCTAAGGGAGGTTTCAAGGATTTCTTGTATGTGATAAATTCACAACGGAAAAGCTTTGACTCTTTAAATGACTAAGTAATGTTTCATGTTGAATTCATGGGTTCATTGGGAACTCTTGAAGTACCTAAATGTTTCATTCAACCAAGAATTTTCCAACCAACAAATTTTGAAGAACTCCATCACAATGGTTGGATTTTGGCAAGAAAAATATGGGTGATAATAATTGAAAATTGATGTGGATTTTTAGATTTGATGCTTTACCTCTTGAAATACATGGTTCAACAATCCTTCACTAGTTGTTCCTCACATAATCCAAGTATTATGCTCTCTCAATAATAAGCTAGGGTTTAAAAGGCTTTCAAAACCAATACATGCCAATGGATTTACCTTAAGCCATTATCACTACCAAGAGTTTGAACCCTAACCCTAAAATGAAATCCCATGGGTGCAAAAATGCACAGAGTCAAACCCTAATCGAGGTATCCCTAAGTTTTGAATGAATCTTTGAATTTCACCCTCCCCAAATCACCTATATACGCATTTATGACCACTGTGCACAACATGGCTTGACCTAGGGCCGACATATAAACTCAATGAAATCAATAGTTTCCTGCAAAATGGAATGCCTTAAACCTAGGCTAGATTCGAAACGGATGAAAATATTTAAAGATATTATGTTATAGACCAAGGAAGCCATTTAAGATGCACAAAATGCAAATGGTGAAATAACATTGCACCATAATTCAACTTTCAGTAAAATGGGAGGATGTAACTAACCTTTGAAACTGAAGGATGAAGAAAATGAGATGCAAACTAGTTGTGAAGGCCCTTTAATCCATAAAAAACCCTTGAATCCCCACACACAGTCAATAGGAAACCCTAGCTCAAAAATCACCTCAAATGCTCGACCTTAAGTTTGCAACAATGAAAATGGAAAGATGATAAATCAAAGTACTTTTAAACTCTTCACTTTGTTGCCATTAATGTCTTACCTCATCATACCTAAAAATTCATTAAATCAATTGAGACAAAAATGTCTTTTCATAGTCACCTTTTTGAAGCACTGAGGATTTCGTACTCTCAAGAAATTTGCGGGGAAAACATACCCTGAAGATTTCAAACCAATAGGAAATTTGCAATGGGAAGAAGTATGAGGATTTCTCCCAAGTAAGAAATTTGAAATAGAAGGCCCCACTAGGGATTTCCATCATGTGAGAAATATGTGGCAAAAGGGACACCAAGGATTTCATGAAGACACGAAATCTTTGAGATATCAGTGGTTCAAGGATTTCCAAGAAACAAGAAATTTGTGAGGCTAAAACTATGGAGGAATGAAAAGGAGCAAGAAATCTCTAAGATTCTTCCAGTTGACACCCAAGAGACTCAAAGTGAGGACTCTTAATAAATTTTGACCTTAGGACTTGTTGAAAACCAAACTCATTTTCCAACTTAATTTATCCTCGCAAGCTCGGGAAAATGGTAACATCAAAATTTTGAGGACCCATCCCTTAAGGGGAAAAGGTAGCAACCTAAAGCACTAGAACTAAGAAAGAAAGGGGGTCCCTGCTTTCGATGGGGCATGCGTACAAAATGCACAACAAATGGAGACTCTACTAGGAAATTTTCCTGAACATTTGATGGATAAAAATCCATCTGAAACCTAGAATATCTTATTAGTCCTTTAAATCAAAACTTCATAAAGGAAAACCCACTTAAGAGAGAAATGAAATCATTAGGTGAATAAACTTACCTCTTTTCTTAGGTCATCATTAGTGTGTTCTTTTGTGATTTAATTCCTTTCCCTAGAAGATCTGGAGTAATCAATCAGTTAACTGAGATAGGCTACTACAAGAGAGGGGGACCACCACGTGCAAGGCCCCAGTTCACGGAGGTCCAAGATGCAGAAGGTTGCCCTAAATTACCTCAGCTTAGCGGAGTGTTAGGATAGATAGGACAAGAATGATGATGACTATAAGGTCCTTCAATCACTCTATAGACCCAAAGTATAGGATGGGGCTAAGCGAGCCAGTTTTTAGGTTCAACACTAACGCCTCAGGAAGCTCTCTGCTCAAGGATGAAAATGAAGTCCTTGGACGACAGCACAGCGCGTTGGAATCTCTAAAGTGTGTTGGCTTCCATACAACTAGAAAACTAAAAATAAAAGGTCAAACCTAAGAAAACAAGCTAACGACCCATCTAAATATTACTAAAGGGCCAAAATAAAGTGATTAAGTAAACAAAATACTCTCTAATGTGATAGAGAAAAAATGCAAGAGTTAAGGTGGCAAGAAGGATCTCAAAAGGAAACTCGTTCGCTAGCTAGCTCCTCGAAAGCACGTTCACCTACACACAAAGAGGAGGAGAATGTTGGGTGGTTGTATAGGGGCATGCTTCAGTCAGACCCCCGTTTAGGTGTTTCCACCTCCACAGATAGCCAAGAAAGCAAGCATGATGAAGAAATTACTATAATAGAGAACACCAAAAACACTACAAAATAGTAAATGTGCATACTCAGCCAAGTGATAGAGGAGAGGAAAGGTAAGTTTACCACCTCCACCAAGAGCACCCAAGGCTGCTTGGGGGAGAAAATGAGAGTACTTGACCCTCTGTTGCAATGGTATTGTCCCCAACTTGCTCTATCGAAGAGATGGAGTGATGTATTTGTTGCAATGGAGTGCTTGAAATGCTTGGAGTGAGTGCAAGAGTATGAAAGTGAGCTTGTGAATGAAGTGAAGAAGTTCAAATAAAAGCTTAAAGGATGAAATGCTCATTGAAGGAGTGAATTTGAAGGAGAGAGTGAAGAAAACGGCCATATTCGGGTCGATCGGTCGAAGAGGGTGTTACAACTTGACTCCCAATGAGAATTGTAACACCTATGTAGGTTCAACCGCAGGAATATACTAGGGATGTAAGTGCATCACACGGATGTCTACGCATCGCATGGGTGTCCCCAACAAAAACTCCCCCACTGACACTCAAAACAGGCACCAAGTGGGATCCAAGTAGTGGGCTTAGGTGTAATTAAGCATCCGAACTTGGTTTTCTAAAGTGGAGAAGGGAAAAAGGGGAATTTTCATAAGGGGTGAAAATTCACTCTTATACATTTTCCACCCACTTTAGTGAGCACGAGTACTGATGAGCGCTTGGTAAAGTAGATCAAGGAAGGAGTAAGGTTAGAAGTGTATACATAAATCATCGAGGAAGCAGACCACTATCTAGAAAACCTGAAGGTGTAGGGCAAGCGAAGGACTCCATAGCTTCTCAGAACTATGAAGTTGAAGAATGAAAGTGTCTTACAGGCCCATAGACTTGCAAGGAGGCAACCCCCAAGATGTCTCACATGAAGAAAGCCTTGTGAAGCAAGCGCCTTATAGGCCCGCAGACCTACAAGGAAGGTGTCCCCCAAGAACTCTAGCATGGAGGAAACCAAAAGGAAGTGCCCTACAGGCTCTCAAACCTACAAGGAGGTATCCCCAAGATCTCTCACATGGAGGAAACCTAGGAAAGTGGACTCCATAGAGTCAAGAAGTGGCCACATAGGCAAGTAAGCGGACAATCGTGCAGACCGTTGATAATTTGGAAGACTTTAAAAGGGATCCCTTGGGAACCCTTCAAAAGAAGAGGGGTCCACTCAAGGGATGCATTATTTGAAAAGAGAGGTCTAGTCAAGCTGGCCCCAAGCTAGATGCAAAGAAATTCATTTGATATAAAGGATTTCAAAGTGGATCCCTCGGGAACCCTTCAAAAGAAAAGGGGTCCACTCAAGGGATGCACAGATTGAAAGCAGATGTTCTCTTTCTCGAATCGATCCATCATCAAGGGATCCTTTTGAAAGATGTTCACTTCATCAAGGAATTCAAAAGGAAGAATATGCCCCCACACAAGGGGAAGGTCAAATTTGCTCCCTCTTCAGAGGAAATTTTTCAAGTCCTTTCTTTACGAACCCGTGATGAAGGAAACATGTTTCGTTAGGGTTCCAAGTTGAGAATGTGATTTTGAAGAAAGGTTTGTGAGGATTTTCAAGAAAATATTCGTTGGCAACAAATGCATTTCTTGAAAATCAAAATGTTGAAGAAAAGCGTTGTCACACATGAGAGGGAACACTCAAGAAAAGAAGAGAGAAAGACAAAGAGAAAGAAAAAGAGAGAAGACGACATGAATAAAGGACACAAGGGGATCTGGTTTAGCGGGGTCAAATTTGTCCAAGCTCATATAAATAATAGGTAACCACAGTGCAAGGTGAAAGATCATCAATCCCCAACCAAATCAATAAGAATGCATGCAAAACAAAGTAAAAATTAAAAAATTGGGTCAACATGGAAGGGAAGCCTAAATTCCCCCAATGCTTTGCATTGTCCCCAATTTATCAAAAATCAAGCACAAACATGGAAGAATGATGATACAAATAGAAGAAGGTTTACAACACAAAAACCATGCCTCTATCCAAGCACCAACAAGGGTGATGAGGGTCATCCAGGCACACATAGCACAATCATAGGGGAACACATCACAAAACACACACACACAAAAGATCAAAAAGAGGTCTCCTCCTAACAATGATCGACAAAGATGTCATTTGCTTCCCACTCTAGGTCATCGTATGGGGGAGAAGGACGAGCTTGTAGTGGTGAGATGTTAAGAGGAGGAGCATCTGGCCCTCCCGCAACAAGGGCTAAGGAAGAAGTCCCCTCAAGGTCCTCTCCACCGAGCTCTTGTGGAGCTAGGGTCAACAATTTTGTGAAGATCGCTGACAAGGCCAAAACTTCATCCACAGAGTTAAACATGTACCCTACAAGAGCGCAGTGTCTAACTTCAATGGACAGGGTGGGCTACACCTAAGATTCGCCACTAGACTCGTTGAATGACTTAGGAGTAATGACAAACTCAGGGGAGGCTTGGAGTCATTCCATTACCAAGACAGAATAAGTCAACATGGGGCCACCTTGTGGAGAAGGCGGGCTCCTCTTACATCCTTCGCTACTAGAAGGACCACACTCCACCTTTTGTCTTGTCAGAGGAGATGAACTCCCCACAGAAGAGGCTAGAGGTGCAGAGGAAGAGGGAAGAACCGCAGCGGATACAACTGAGGTATTAATCATATCCATGGGTTTTGAGAAAGGTTGGATATCTGGAACAGACATCAACAAAGGTGGCTCCACCGAAGGAGTGATGAACACTTGCACCCCCTTGGGGTTAGGCACATTCATACTCGCAACGAAAGGCAAGAGCGATGCGGAACTAGGCTGAAGAGAAGCTGAAGGAAGGGGAGAGGAAGATGCTGCAGGAGGTACTGAAGCAGGGGTGGTAGTTTCTCTAAAAGGTGAGGAGAAATTGAACAAAATATTTGATAGCAAGAAAAAAGGACTAGGAGGTCAAAGTAGAAGGGGTAGTGGAAGATCTTCTAGAAGCCAAAATGAGGATGAAAGGAAAAATGAAGATGTGGGTACCAGTCGAAGCTAGAAGAATGATAACTTCTACCGCCCTCGTGATCAAAATAGTGGCAATCAAAGAGGTAGAGGATGACGAATATTTGGACAAGGACCCAGAAGAGGTGGTTTCAGAGGAACTTGTTTCCATTGTGGTGAAGAAGGGCATTGAGCCTATGAATTTCCACAACACCAAGGAAGGACAGATAGAAGGCCGGAAGGTCGTAGAAGGGTTGTGCATGCATATTAGGAGGCTCAATTTGAGCATTCAAATGATGCTGAAAGGGGAGAAGCCCTAGTGGTTAGAAGAGCCCTGGTGACTGAAGAGAAGGAGCCAGAACAAAGGAAGAATCTGTTTCGCACAAGGCGAAAGTGTGAAGACAAATGTTGTGATGTCATTATTGATAGTGGGAGCACCGATAATCTAGTGTCAGAAGATATGGTTACGAAGTTGAAGCTAAAGAGGGAAAGGCATCCACATCCGTATCGGATTGCCTGGTTGCAGAAAGACCACAAAGTTTTGGTCAATGAGTAGTGCCTAGTACAGTTCAAGATCGGAAGTTGTCATGATGAGGTACTTTGTGATATCATCCCCATGGATGCATGTCACATGTTGTTGGGGAGGCCATGGTAGTTTGATAGATGAGTTATACATGATGGCCATGCAAATAATTATTCCCTGATGAAGGATGGAGTCCGCCATAAGTTGAAAACCGTGAAGAAGGCCGAAGAAAAGGTATGCAATAGTGCTAGAATTTGTTTTGTTGATGGAAGGAAATTTTTAGAAGGCATGAAGCATGAGTGTATGTGTTATGCATTGATTCCTATAATGGATAAGGAAGATAGTGAGAAGGTGATAGTAGAAGTTTATGGGTTATTGAATGAGTTTCAGGATATTGTTTCTGGGTTATTGAATGAGTTTCAAGATATTGTTTCTGATAACATACCTGAAGGTTTACCACCAATGAGGAAGATCAGTCATCAGATTGACCTAATCCCTGGAGCCAGTTTGTTGAATGAGGAAACTCATAGAATGACTCCTACAGAAAATGAAGAGTTGAACAGACAAGTTCAGGAGTTGTTGAGAAAGGGTTTGATTTGAGAGAGTCTAAGCCCATGTGCAGTACCTACAGTACTAGCACTGAAGAAGGATGGGGAGTGGAGGATGTGTACAGACTCCTGATCCATAAACAAGATAACAATCAAGTACAAATTTCCCCTACCAAGGATGGATGATCTAATGGACTGTTTGAGTGGAGCTCAGTACTTCACAAAGATCAATCTAAAGAGTGGATATCACCAGATCCTGATTGAAGAGGGTGATGAATGGAAGACTGCCTTCAAGACCAAGGAGGGGTTGTACGAATGGTTAGTCATGCCCTTTGGGCTAACCAATGCACCGAGCACATTCATGCGGCTCATGAACGAGGTATTAAAAGAATTTCTTGGAAGTTTTGTCATTGTGTATTTAGATGATATTTTGATTTTTAGTAGAACTTTGGATGAGCATTTGATGCATATTCAGAGAGCCTTTGAGAAGTTAAGAGAGGAGAAATTGTTGATTAATCTGAAGAATTGCAGTTTTGTGAAGAAGGAATTAGTGTACTTGGGGTTTGTAGTCTCGGCAGAAGGTCTCAAGATGGACCCAAAGAAGGTGAACGCTATTCTGGAATGGCCTACCCCAAAAACTGCTACTGAGGTAAGATCTTTCCATGGTTTGGATATTTTTTTACAGAAATTTCATTAGAAACTTTAGTAGTAGTTTTGCACCCCTGACTGAAACAATGAGAGGGGATAGAAAAGAGTTCAAGTGGAGCAATAGAGCAGCAAAAAGTTTTGAACTATTGAAACAAAAGGTGACAGAGCAGTCTGTTCTAGCCCTCCCATATTTCAATAAGGTGTTTCAGGTGGATTGTGATGCTAGTGGTTGTGCCATTGGAGCATTGTTGAGCCAAGAAGGTAATCACATTGCCTATTTTAGTGAAAAGTTAAATGATGCCAAAGGAAAGTATTATGTATATGATCAGGAATTTTATGCAATAGTTCAAGCACTAAAGAAATGGAGGCATTATCTGTTGCCGAAGGATTTTATTTGTATACAAATCATCAAGCATTGCAATACCTGAATAGTCAGGGAAAATTAAATCAAAGGCATATGAAATGGGTAGAATTTTTTGCAGAGTTATACCTTTGTTTTAAAACATAGGAGTGGGAAGTCGAATAGGGTTGCAGATGCCTTAAGTAGGAGGAAGACATTGTTGACAAAGATGCAGATTGAAGTGGTTGGGTTCAATGAACTCAAGACATTGTATGCAGAAGATCCTGATTTTGTAGAGGCTTGGAAAGCTTGCAAGGAGCCTGTTACAATGGACAAGACAAAGTGGTTGGATTTCATAATCTAGGATGGCATGTTGTTTAAGGGAAGTCAACTATGTATTCTGAGGAGTTCCATGAGGGAGAACCTGATAAAGGAGAAGCACAGTGGAGGAATGGAGGGACATTTTGGTCAGGATAAGACAATAGCCATTATCAGTGAACATTACTATTGGCCTCAGTTGTCACAAGACATGAAGAAGTTTGTATAGAGTTGCAGGTTATGTCAGATGACTAAGGGAGTGAGCTAGAATACAGGGTTGTATCAACCCTTACCTATACCAGAGAGGCCATGGGAGGATATAAGTATGGACTTTGTTCTTGGTTTTCCAAGGACACAGAGAGGGAATGATTCAGTATTTGTGGTGGTTGATAGGTTTTCAAAGATGGCACATTTCATTCTATTTCAAAAGACCCATGATGCAGTCCACATTGCTGGCTTATTCTTTAGGGAAGTGGTGAGACTACATGGTCTGCCAAAGAGTATTGTCTCAGATCGTGACACCAAATTTGTGGGATACTTTTGGAGGACCTTGTGGAAGAAGTTGAGAACAGAGTTGAAGTTCAGTTCTGCACACCATCCACAAACAGATGGGTAGACGGAGGTTGTGAATAGGAGTCTTGGTAACCTACTGAGATGCTTGGTAGGAGATAAACCCAAGGGATGGGACTTGATCTTACCCCAGGTATAATTTTCTTACAACAATTCTATCAACAGAAGCACTGGTAAATCACCATTCCAGATTGTGTATGGAGGTAGCCCCAGAACAGCTCCATAATTGAGGAAGATGGACCAAGAGAAGAAGATAAGTGTTGAAGCTGAATATTTTGCAGAGCACATCAAGGGTATACATGAGAAGGTAAGAGAACATATTGACAAGATGAATATGCAGTATAAGGCCAAGGTAGATCAGAAAAGGAGGAATAAGGAGTTTCAGATTGGTGATGAATTAATGGTCCACTTAAGGAAAGAAAGGTTTCCAATAGGTACCTATAACAAATTGAAGATGAAGAAATTTGGTCCCTACAAGATTTTGAAGAAGCATGATTCAGGGAATGCATATGAAGTAGAGTTGCCAGATGGAGTCAACATCTCCCCTATGTTCAATATTTCAGATTTGAAAGAGTATCATGAAGGTGGCACAGAGGATGCACCAGCAATAGGGCAGTATGACATTCTAGCACCTACTTCAGAAAAGGAGGAGATTGAAGCAATCCTGGATAGCCGTTTGGGAAGGAGTACCAGAAATAGGTAGTATGAAGAATATTTGGTAAAATGGAGAGGAAGGCCTATGGAAGATTCATCCTAGATATCTAAGGCATAGATTGACCATTTGGGTTTTCCTCAACCATCTGATATGTGATGGGGTCACTTCTCAAATTACCCTGGGTGTCTAATGCAGGAGCATCCAGTGGTGTAAGGGCAATCATGCATCACCCAAAAAAAAAAGTGTTTCATTTCATGTTGGTAGTTTCTTAGATTTTTTTGTATTTTTGGATACCCTTTTCATCATAATGTAATTCCCAACTTATGGTTTTTCTTTTCTATTCTTGGGTTGAAAGATATTGCAGTTTTAGTCTCCAAAAATTGCACCTAAAAACCTTCCAAGTCAGATTTGAGACACTAAATGGTCCTGAAACAACCTAAAACTTGTTTAAATTAGCATATCATATTTTGAGCACGTTCTTGACTCTGAGACCTTTCCAACAGTTCAAACGGTTCAAAAAATAGAGTCCCAGATCAAAAGTTATGGCTCCCGGAAGTTGGCGCACTTTCTAGAAGATACTAATTTTCGAATGTACTTTGAAATTTGAATTTCAAGTTGTAACTTTCAGTGTCAGACCACCAAAAACTCAAATTTGAATGTTTTTTTGGCTCCAAACTAATAAGGAGCTCTATTTATGGGCGGGTTTTTGATTTTTGTGTAGTTTTTGGGGGGGACAAGTTCGCACATTGGGAAAAGGGTTATTCTGTAATTTTTTGTAACTTGCATCTATTGTAGAACTTGAGGATTTGAGATCCTCTGCATGTAAGAAGTTCCCTTTTTTGAATAATAAAATTATTCTATTGTTTTGTGAGTTATTTTTTTCTATGTCTGGGGTTGCACCCTCGTCAGATCCCCTACCACCAGGAGCGATAGGAAGGGTGAAGCTAAAACCAAGGGGTATTCTACTTGCCTTGACAATAGTGGGCTTCTAAGAGGCAAAGGAACACTGATCGAGGAGCCCATTTCGTCCATGCATACGAACGTGGTAGGCATCAGGATGTCTATTTATCTCTCACAAGCATAAAGCACCTCTCCTCATGTAGAACCTAACCTAGTTCTATACAAAGGGATGTATGCTTTGGTCAGATTGATAAGGCCATGTAAGAACTCTATACCTATCTGATCCTTTCCTAACATATATCTCACCTCGCTAGCAATTCTAGTGGCTCTCACCATATTCAGTGCTTTCTCCAAATGATTCGCAAGGTCCAACAACCTCCTGTATAATGAAAAAATATTTTTTGTAGGAATATGAATAGCATCATCCTCATCCACAAATGAAGTTGTAGGGGATGTTGGAGGAGTGGAAGCACGAGTGGTTTTTTCTATGAAACCCATTTCATTAGTAAAACTATAGAAAAACCAGTAGTAAAGCCAGTAGTAAAATTGGAAGTGGCCTTCATCTTTTCCATTGGTAGGTGTCACACACTTCTTCTAACCATGTGCCCAGAGGTCATAGACTGGGTTGTAATGCTCATAAAACCTCACAGCACCCAGGTTTACAACAATCACCAGGTATGAGGGAAGAAGTCTCAACACAAGTGAATGGATAGACGTCATTCACGTTGGGTTCACCAAAATCTAAGGTATGGGGCCCAACCATGCCAAGGCTCCAGGTCATGGAGATTCAAGAGCAGAGGACTGCCCCAACTTACCTCAAGCTAAGCGAGTGTTTTAGGTAAAGGATAGAGAATGAAGAGCACTCTCAAGTGCTTATGTCACCCTGTTGATCCAAATGTTTGGATGGGAATAAATGATCCGGTTTCCAGAACCTGAACCATACCTCAAACAACTCTCTACCCAAGGACAGCAATGTGGGTTAGGGACAACAGCACAGTGCTCTGGCATCTCTCTAGGGCGTTGGTGTCTCTATGGCCAAAAAATGAAAAGTACATTATCGAATACCAAAAACCTACTAACAATCTAGTCAATGAGTTTTAACATGTTTAACAGAATGATAAATACCAAAATGTAAGAAGTAATTATAAAGATGGTAAAGAATACAACTAAAGCAAAGGTGACAAAGTCCAACTCACTGAGAGTCTAGTTCACTAGCAAGCTCCATGCACACGTACACCTACACACAACCAAGAGAGGAAAAATGTTAGGGTTGTATAGGGGTTTGCCTCAGTCAAACCCCCGCTTTGGTGTTTCCACCTCCATGGATAGCCAAGAAAGCCATGAGATAGAAAATGCAATAAAGAGAACAATAGAAATGATACCGAATAATCATAGTAATACTATGCTTCATAAATCAAATGATAATACTTTGGAAATGGAGAAATGAAACAATATCACCTTCTCAATCAAGGTGCTCTCAAGCACGTGAAGGAGGTTGCAAGCTTGGTAAGGTCTACGCTACCACAACAATGAAGAAGTAATCCCACGAGACACCAAGTTACAACTCTAATGGTGGTAAAAGTGTAGTAAGATGTGTAGAAAATGGATTGAATGGCTCAAAAGATGCTAAAGAAATCAAGCTAGTGTGTAGAGGATATAAAGAACATGAAAGATATGCATTTGAAGAAGAATTAGGAGGGAAAGAGCCATTTTCGAGCCGGTTGGTTGACACAAAGCCATTACATTTCATCCCTGATGAGAAGTGTAGCATCCCTACAGATTCCATAGGAAGGAATCTATCAAGGATGACAGCATGCCATGCATACATCCACATGTTGCGCTCGTGTCCTCGACAAAAATTCCCCCACCAACACAAAAGACAAGCACCAAGTGGATGCACTGCAGATGGGTGATGTGGAATTTCTTAGTCAGGTTTGATTTTCTAAGGTGGAGGGATGCAAAAGGGGTACAAATTCGCTCCTATACAGTTATATATTTATAGTGTTGTTTGGAACTTTTATGGACAGTTAATACATAACACAATGTGGTTACCATAAGGAATATAATTTTTCATTTTTTGTAATGATTAGTTATCTATTACATATTATTTTTTATAAATGGATAAATAACTAAGTTTTTTCATATGATATTTGTGTTGTTTTCTTATGTCCAAGTTAGATTCATGTATTATTAAGATATCTTGTTTCCTTTGGTATGGTATGAATTTATAACCTGATGAAATAGGCATCGATCTTGGAATAAATGATCCACCATGCACACCAGAAGAGAACATATTTAACCCACAGATTACAAGTAGAACATTCATTTCAATGTATGTCAAGAAGTAATATTATATCCAAGGAGAATTTATAGTAATATTAAGACTTCTTATAGTACAGTCGTGTTTTATATACACACATTTCATACTTTTGCAAACATACAATAAGCTTGACATTATATTGACAAGTAAAGGAATTGCAATGTCACCAAATTTCATACAACAAAGCACTTGAGTAATATACTTGATCACTATAACAAGGATCAATAAATTTTGGATATGATTAAGCACTCGCCAATCAAAAGGTAAGTGCATATAATGATACAAGTTAAAGAAGTTGTACAAAAATAAGGACATGTTTTATACTTTATATAAAATATTCAACACTTTAGAAAGATGATGAAATAGAATCCCAGATTGTAAGATAAATATTGAATCAACCAAAAATAGTTTTTATTTGTTTAAATTATGATTTGTAAGGTCTCCATTACATTCATAGTATTGCAACGTTGCAATACTATATCGAAAGGAAATAACTGACAGGGGACAGTGTTTTCCAACACTGTAAATAATGTGAGGATTTTATTTGTTTCAATCAAATGGAGAAAGTGAAATGCCATTTTTACTGTACCAAAGAGTTGTTATATATTTGAAGGTGGACTTCATTACATTCTTGGAGTGTACAAAACAAAAACTTTCCATGAGAAAATAGCTAACAGGGGACAGTGTGTTTTTAAACACTACAAATAATGTGAGCATTTTATTTGTTCCAATCAGATGAAGAAAGCTAAATGTCATTTTTACTGTACCAAAGAGTTTTTCTAAGATTTTAAGGTGGACTTCATTACATTTTTGGAGCATACAAAAAAAAAATCATGAGAAAATAACTAAGAGGAGACAATGTGTTTTCCAACACTACAAACAATGTGAGCATTTTATTTGTTTCAATCAGATGAGGAGAGTGAAATGCCATTTTTATTGTACTAAAGAGTTGTTCAAAAATTTTAAAGTGGACTTCACTGCATTCTTGGTCGTAACGAAACAAAACCTTTCATAATGAAATAACTGACATGGGACAGTAAGTTTTCCAACACTACAAATAATGTGAGCATTTTATTTGTTCTAATCGGATGAAAAAAAGGAAATGTCATTTTTATAGTACCAAAGAGTTGTTCTAAAATTTAAAAGTGGACTTCATTACATTATTGGTCGTAACAAAACAAAAACTTTTCATAAGGAAATAATTGTCAGTGAATAGTGTATTTTCCAACATTGTAAACAATGTGAGCATTTTATTTATTCCAATCAGATGAGGAAAGTGAAATGTCATTTTTACTATACCAAAGAGTTGCTCAAAAATTTGAAAGTGTAATTCATTGCATTCTTGGTCATAATGAAACAAAACTTTTCATAATGAAATAACTGACATGGGGCAGTGTGTTTTCTAACACTATAAATAATGTGAACATTTTATTTGTTCCAATCAGATGAAAAAAGGGAAATTTCATATTTGTTATACCAAAGAGTTGTTCTAAAATTTAAAATTGGACTTCATTACATTCTTGGTCGTAACCAAACAAAAACTTTTCACAAGGAAATAACTAATAGGGGATAGAGTGTTTTCCAACACTACAAACAATGTGAACATTTTATTTATTCCAATCAGACGAGGAAAGTGAAATGTCATTTTTATTGTACAAAAGATTTGTTCTATAATTTGAAGGTGGACTTCATTACATTCTTGGTTGTAATGAAACAAAACTTTTCATAACGAAATAACTGACATGGGACAATGTGTTTTCCAACATTGCAAATAATGTGAGCATTTTATTTGTTCCAATCAGATGAAGAAAGGGAAATTTCATTTTTACTGTACCAAAGAGTTGTTCTAAAATTTAAAAGTGGAATTCATTGCATTTTTGGTCATAACCAAACAAAATAAATTCATGAGGAAATAACTGAGAGGAGACAACGTGTTTTCCAACACTACAAACAATGTGAGCATTTTATTTATTTCAATCAGGTGAGGAAAGTGAAATGCAATTTTTACTATACCAAAGAGTTGTTCAAAATTTTGAAAGTTGACTTTATTGCATTCTTTTTTGTAATGAAACAAAACTTTTCATAATGAAATAACTGACATGGGATAGTTTGTTTTCCAACACTGCAAATAATGTGAGCATTTTATTTGTTCTAATCAAATGAAAAAATGGAAATGCCACTTTTATTGTACCAAAGAGTTGTTCTAAAATTTAAAAGTGGACTTCATTACATTCTTGGTTGTAACAAAACAAAAAAAAATCATAAGGAAATAACTGATAGGGGACAGTGTGTTTTCCAACATTGCAAACAATGTGAGCATTTTATTTATTCCAATCAAATGAGGAAAGTGAAATGTCATTTTTACTGTACCAAAGAGGTTCAAAATTTTGAAAGTGGACTTCATTGCATTCTTGGTAGTAATGAAACAAAAAATTTCATAATGAAATAACTGACATGGGATAGTGTGTTTTCTAACACTACAAATAATGTGAACATTTTATTTGTTCCAATAAGATGAAAAAAGGGAAATGTCATTTTTGTTGTACCAAAGAGTTGTTCTAAAATTTAAAAGTGGACTTCATTACATTCTTGGTCGTAACAAAACAAAAAAAAATCATAAGGAAATAACTGACAGGGGACAATGTGTTTTCCAACACTACAAACAATGTGAGCATTTGATTTCTTCCAATTAGATGAGGAAAGTGAAATGCCATTTTTATTGTACCAAATAGTTGTTCAAAAATTTGAAAGTGGACTTCATTGCATTCTTGATTGTAATGAAACAAAAAAATTCATAACGAAATAACTAGCATGGGACAATGTGTTTTCCAACATTGCAAATAATGTGAACATTTAATTTGTTCCAATTATATGAAAAAAGGGAAATGCTTTTGTTCTAAAGTTTGAAAGTAGACTTCATTACATTCTTGCTCGTAAAGAAATAAAAAAATTTCATGAGGGAATAACTAAGAGGAGACAGTGTGTTTTCCAACACTACAAATAGTTTCCCACATAGATACATACATATACATACACATAGCATTTATTTCTATAATCTATTGAATACCATGTATGCAATTAGTCTATTGAATACCATTGACTGCTATTCAAATTTGTTTAGGTCAAGCAATTTACATGTCAACTTTTTTCTTTCATTTATAAGCAAGCTACCATAAACAATAACACACTTCAGGTGGCATTGCCTACTATTATTTCACATTGTTTATAATGTAATTATACAGGGCCATGAAAAGTCTGAGATGAAATGTATAAAAACATAGTGTTCAAACATATGAAAATAATATATATCTACACCATTATTGTTCAATAATCAAATGATAAAACCCAGAATGCACAATGAGTATTGTCAACCTATCTCATCATCTCCTACGCTACCTATTCTTTTTAATTGAGGACATGCCTTCATAATATATGGCATGTTTCTTTGGGTTGTTGTGTATTTTGGGAGGGGTGATTCCAATTCCATGAACCTTCACAAATGATGAACATGAAACAACATATTTTTGGAGAGGTCGTGCTTTGTCTTTAGCACTTTGAACACCTTCAACCTATAAAAAAACACTTTAAACAATTGATGTATGGATGGAAATAAATATAAGGTAGTATGATATATACAACAAGAAATTGTTTATATGTACCTCTGGAAGAGAAGGCTTCAAGTTGGAGATCTTCCATATCATGAAGTTGCCCACATGGTCTTTGACAGTATCTATGCCAAGAATTGGATAAGGCAATCTATACTCACTAGCAATGGCCTTAACAATGTTGACTCTCACACAACCTTGTGGGAGTGGATGTTGTGGAAAGTATTATCTCTACCAACAGCACTTACAATTCCTTTTCCAACCAGTTTATGCCACCACCAAAGGTCAACGTGATCATCGACCTTAAAAGTGATGTCCTCGGTATCTATCCTTTCATCATCAACAAGATTTGGTTGTAATGGAAATGTCATTAATGTCAATCATAATTCAAGACATATTAAAGGATTCATAAATAAATTGGAATAGAGGCATGGAAGTGTGTTGTGTTTGAACTACCGATATAGATGGCATGCCAATGCTCTCCCCATTCCCATGTCCATCTTTATTGCTATCTCCCTCTTGCAGGCCAACGCTCTCCCCATCCCCATGTCCATCTTTATTACCCTATCCCACTTGCAGGTCAATGCTCTCCCTATCCCCATGGCCATCTTTATTTCCATCTCCCCCTTGCAGGCCAGCACTCTCCCCATCCTCGTGTCCATCTTTATTACCCTATCCCACTTGCAGGCCAGTGCTTTCCCCATTCCCATGTCCATCTCTATTACCGTCTCCCAGTTCCACTATAACCACATCGCTAATAAGGTCAAGGCCTATGTTTTTGGTAGACCACACATGCCCAATAATAGTCTTATCCTACAAAACATGGAAGAGGTGTGAGAAGACAAAGAAGAAAAGAAAACTTTACCAATTGGACACTAACCTGCTCAGGGCCAGCACTTCATTGTGCATCCTTTCCCTATAATAGGATGAATTGAAATGTCACATAAAATTTAAACGCATGCAACCAATTCATTGAAATAATCAAAACAAACATTAATTAAAAATTTTCAAAATCATTGTTTCTTCTAGTTTCTAATGCAAGAGCATCCAGTGGTTTAGGGAAATCTTGCATCACCCAAAAAAAAAATTCCTTATTTTTTTTTAGTTTTTTTTAGTCCCATGGTGGCACTTAAGCGATGTAAGACAATTAGAAGTCAGAAAAGACAAAAAATGATCACTTACTATTTTTAGTGTGTTAGCTTAAACGGGCTTGTATGGACCTAAAAACTTGCTCCAAGGAGGGAAACTGAAAAATATGTCTAGTGGTGAAAGAATCATCTCAATACCCTATACGGTTTGGAAGATATTAAAGTTTTCATCTCGAGAAATTTCTCCAATGCAGCTTCAAATTCCAATATGAAAACCTTAGAAGCCCCGGAATAGCTCAAAAAGTGGACGAACCGATCTCTAATGGGTTTGACATTGTAGATATCTTTAAGAGCTTTCCAACAATATGTTATAATAGCAAATCGAACACCTAGATCAAAAGTTATGGCCATGCAAAGTTCCACTAAAAATTGAATTTCATAAAATATCTTCCTAGGAAAGAAATCAATTGAGACTTTTGGCACCAAAACAAAAGGGAAAGTTTAACTTTCTAGAACATTCTAGGGCAGCTATGGGGTAAAATAAAAAGCGATAAGTGGGGGTTGTACAAGGTGGCTCCATTAATACAAATTGTGGCTTTGAATAATATATTTTGTTTTCAAAGTTGATTTTGTTGTAATGAATCAAGCCCATGAGGAAATAGCATTGTAAGTTCTAAATATGTAATTTCATTTTCTAAAAATAATTGAAAGTGAGTTATTTTCTATCTCACATATTCTATGTTGGTATCTATTGTTGTGATTTTTGAGAGTTTTGATGGTGTGTCCCTCATCAAGTGGTATCAAAACGGCTTTTCCTAAGTGTGTAAACAGATCGTCAAATGTGAGGTAGTTTGCACCAGGACTTGTGGTTGTGGGTTTCTGAGAAAAGTGATCAAAATGCCTCCGTGAAGAAACTATGGTGGTGGAAGAAATGTTATTGTACCAGAAGAGGGTTTCAGATCCCTGCAAAGAAAATTTTATGCACTATAAGAGGAGTTGTGTTGAGGGTTTGAGCCAAGAAGAGGAGATGAAAGTGAAGATGAAGCTGAAAATGAGAAACAAATTGCAGAAGAACAAGATGTAGTAGATCCAAAGCAAGTCAAATTATTTAAGGCCATCTCTAATATTGGGAAAAATCCAAAGATTGATGTTTGTACATTTTCTAGAAATCTTAACCCAGAAGAGTTGATTGATTAGATCAATGATATGAAGGGGTACTTTGAGTATGAGGAGGTGGAAGATCCTAAGAGGGTCAAATTCACAAAGACCAAGCTAAAGGGTCATGCAAATATTTAGTGGAAATAGGTACAACTAAAAATAAATCAAAGAGGAAAAGAGAAAATAACTAGATGGGATTGTATGGTGGACAAATTAAAAAGATAGTTCATTCCTGTGGATTATGAGCTAGATTTGTTGAAGAAGATGCAAGGGTTGAAACAAGCAATAAAATTTGTCAAGGAGTATACAGAGGAATTATATCATGTCCTAATTAGAATAGGCCATTTTGAGGCTAATAAAGAGAAAGTTGCATGTTACATAAATGGGTTGAAGCTGAGTATTCAAGAAGAGTTGTGTCTGGTAAAAATGTCTACCATTGAAGATGCATATCGATTTTCTCTAAAGGTAGAAGAAAAGCTAAATAGAAGATTTGAAAGTAAGCAAAGAGGTGGGGGTCATGGTGGAAAGACTAATGGATGGTCATATGGAGGTCAAAATGAAGATCAAAAGAAGGGTGAAGGATCTAGTAGCAACCAGAACCAAAAAGGAGATAAAACCTACCATCCTCATGATCAGAATAATGGAGACCAAAGTGGAAGAGGAAGATCTAGATGAGGTTCAGGAAGAGGATGCTTTTGTGGAACTTGTTTCCAGTGCGGAGAAGGACCTAGAGCCTATGAGTTTCCTCAACATCAAGGAAGGAAAAATAGAAGACCTGAGGGTAATGCACGAGTTGCACATGTAGATGAAGATGTTGAGTCTTCACATTCTGAGGATGCAGAAAGACGAGAGGTTCTTGTTCTAGAAGAGCCTTGCTAAATGAGGAGAAAGAACCAACTCAAAGGAAGAATTTGTTTCACACCAGATGTAAGTGTGAAGGTAAATTTTGCAATGTTATTATTGATGGAGGTAGTACTGATAACCTTGTTTCAAAAGATATGGTTAGTAAGTTGTGGTTGGAGAGAAGAAGGTATCTAAATCCATACCAAATTGCTTGGTTGCAAAAGGACCATAAAGCTTTGGTAAATGAACAATGTATGGTAAAGTTCAAGATTGGAAATTACCATGATGAGGTATTGTGTGATATTATGTCTATGGATGTTTGTCATATATATTGTTAGGCAGACCATGGAAATTTGATCGATGAGTAGTACATGATGGACATGCCAAAGCCTATTATTTGACAAAGGATGGAGTTCATCATAAGTTGAAGCCTTTGAAAGAGGCAGAGGAAAATGTATGTAGTAATGCAAGGATTTGTTTGGTTGATGGAAGAAAGTTCCTAGAAGGTATGAGGCATGAGCATATGTGTTTTTCATTGATCCCTATAGTTGATAAATAAGATACTAATGAGGTACCAATAGAGGTTTCAAATTTGTTGAATGAGTTTTAGGAAATTGTTTTTGATAACGTACCTAAAGGTTTGCCTCTAGTAAGGAATATTAGCCATCAAATGGATATGATTCCTGGAGCTAGTTTTCCAAATAAGGCAGCCCATCGAATGATTTCAGTAGAGAATGAAGAGTTGAACAGACAAGTGCAAGAGTTGTTGCGAAAGGTATTGATTTGAGAGAATTTGAGCCCATGTGCAGTACCTGTAGTACTAGCACTAAAGAAGGATCGAGAATGGAGGATGTGTACATACTTTTGAGCCATCAACAAGATCACCATCAAGTACAGATTCTCCTTGCCCAGGATGGATGTACATTATGGATTGTTTGAGTGGAGCTGAGTACTTCGAGAATGAAGATAGTCTAAAAAGACTTTTGAGCCATCAACAAGATCACCATCAAGTACAAATTCTCCTTGCCAAGGATGGATGACATTATGGATTGTTTGAGTGGAGCTGAGTACTTCATGAAGATAGATCTGAAAAGAGGATATCACCAAATCCGGATTAGAGAAGGAGATGAATGGAAGACAGCCTTCAAAACCAAGGAGGGCTTGTACGAGTGGTTATTCATGCCTTTTGAGCTAACCAATGCACCGAGCACATTTGTACGGCTTATAAATGAGGTATTGAAAGAATTTTTAGGAAAATTTGTTATTATTTATTTGGATGATATTTTTATTTTCAATAAGACATTGGAGGAGCACCTAATACATATTCGAAGATTTTTTGAGAAGCTAAGGGAGGAGAAGTTATTGATTAATTTAAAGAAATGTAGTTTTGTGAAGAGGGAATTGGTGTATCTAGGATTTGTTGTCTTAGTAGAGGGTCTTAAAATGGATCTAGAGAAGGTGAGATCTATCATTGAATGGCCTACCCTGAGGAGTGTTATAGAGATAACATCATTTCATGGTCTAGCAAGCTTTTACAGAAATTTAATTAATAATTTCAATAGTATTTGTGCACCTCTAATTGAAGCAATGAGAGGGGATAGAAAGGATTTAAAATGGTCTATAGGAGCAACTAATAGTTTTGATATGTTGAAGAAGAAAGTCATAGAGCAACCTATTTTGGAACTTCCATATTTAAATAAAGTCTTTCAGGTAGATTGTGATGCTAGTAGCACTACCATAGGAGTTGTTTTGAGTCAAGAAGTTAAGTCTGTTGCCTATTTTAGTGAGAAGTTGAATGATGCTAAGAAGAAATATTTTTTCTATGATCAAGATTTTTATGCTATAGTTCAGGCTTTGAAGAAATGGAGACACAATTTTTTTCCAAAATAATTTGTTTTATATGCTAATCACCAAGCTTTCAAGTATCTCAATAGTCAAGGAAAGTTAAATCAAAGGCACTTAAAATGGGTTGAGTTTTTGCAGAGTCACTTTCATTTTGAAGCACAAGAGTGGAAGGTCAAATAGAGTTGCAAATGCCTTAAGTAGAAGGAAAAATTTGTTGATAGAGATGAATAGAGAGGTTGTTGGGTTCATTGAACTCAAGAGTTTGTATCTTGAAGATGCATACTTTACAAAAGCTTGGAAGGCTTGTTTGGAACCTATTACATTGGATAGGACAAGATAGTTTTATTTCTTAATCCAAGATGGGATGTTGTTTAGGGGGAGCCAATTGTGCATTCCAAGGAGTTCTATGAGAGAGAATCTAATCAAGGAGAAGCATAGTGGAGGATTGGTTGGACATTTCAGTCGAGATAATACCATTGCTCTTGTTAGTGAGAATTATTACTAGCCACAATTACAATAGGATGTGAAGAATTTTGTACAAAGTTGCAAAGTATGTTAGATGGTGAAAGGAACAAGTCATCTAATACTAGATTGTATCAACCATTACCTATACCTGAGAGGCCATGGGAGGATATTAGCATGGATTTTGTTCTTGGATTTCCAAAGACATAGAGAGGGCACAATTTCATATTTATGGTGGTGGATAGATTTTCAAATATGGCACATTTCATTCCATGTCATAAGACTAGTGACATTCATTTTGTAGATTTGATCTTCAAAGAGGTGGTGAGACTACATGGTATACCGAAGAGTATAGTTTTAGAAAGAGATACCAAATTTGTTGGTTATTTCTAGAGGACATTATGGAAGAAGTTGAAGATAGATTTGAAGTTCAATTTTGCACACCATCCACAAATTGATGGACAAACAGAGGTGGTGAATAGGAGCTTGGGTAACCTACTAAGATGCTTAGTAGGAGATAAGCCCAAGGGATGGGATTTGATTATACCATAGGAAAAAATTTCTCACAATAATTCTATCAACAAAAGCACTGGTAAATCACCATTCTAGATTGTGTATGGGAGTAGTCCAAGAACTGCTTCTAAACTAAGAAAGATGGATAAGGGGGAGAAGAGTAGTGTTGAGGCTAAAAAATTTGCTGAGCACCTGAAGAGTTTGCATGAAGAGGTGAAGAAACATATCAATAAGATGAACTCACAATATAAGGCTAAGGTAAATCAGAAAATGTGAAGAAGTTTGGACCATGCAAGATCTTGAAGAAGCATGATTTCGGGAATACATATGAGGTAGAGTTGACTGATGAAATTCAGATTTCACCTGTGTTTAACATTTCAAATTTAACAGAATATCATGGAGGAATTGATGAAGAAATAATAGAAGCACAGTGGAATATTCCACCACCTACTTCAGAAAAGGAGGAGATAGAAGAAATTTTGGATATTCTTGTGGGTAGAATCACAAGAAACAGGCAATATGCAAAGTACTTGGTGAAATGGAGAGGAAGGCCTGTTGAAGATTCATCGTGGTTGTCTAAGGTTGAGGTTAACCGTCTTGGTTTCCCTCTAACTCCTGAGAAGGGACAGGGTCACTTTTCAAATTACCTTGGGTGTCTGATGCAAGAGCATCCAATGGTGTAGGGAAATCTTTCATCACCCAAAAAAATGTTTTTTCCTTATTTTCTTTAGTTTTTTTGAGTCCCATGATGGCACTGAAGGGGTGTAAGATAGAAAGAAGTCAAAAAAGGTGAAAATGATCAATTACTTTTTTTAGTAATTCAGCTTAAATGGGCTCATATGGACCTAAAAATTTACCCCAAGGAGAGAAACTAAAAAATGTCTGGTGGACAAAGAATCATCTCAATACCCTGTATGGTTTGGGTGATATTAAAGTTTTTGTCCTGAGAAATTTCTCTAATGCAGCTTCAAATTCCAATATGAAAACCTTAGAATCCCCTAAACAACTTGAAAAGTGGACAAACCAATTTCTAATGGGTTTTGCATTGTATATCACTTTGAGAGCTTTCCAACGATATGTTATAATAGCAAATCGGACACTCAGATCAAAATTTATGACCCCATGAAGTTGCCCCACTAAAAATTGAATTTCATTAAAATATCTTCCTAGGCAAGAAATCAATTAGCGAGAATTTTGGCGCCAAAACAAAAGGGAAAGTTACACTTTCTAGAACATTATAGGGTGGTTATGGGGTAAAATAAAAAAGGATAAGTGGGGGTTGTACAAGGCAGCTCCATTAGTGCAGATTGGGGCTTTGAATAATATATTTTGTTTTCAGAGTTGATTTTGTTGTAATGAATCAAGCCCATGAGGCTATACCATTGTAAGTTCTGAATATGTAATTTCATTTTGTTGGAAATAAGATGTCATTTAATTGCAATCCTAAACATTATGTATTTCATGTATCCCCTAAGTCTTTGGAAAGTGTTACACAACACTAAGATTAGAAAGAGAATAATATTTGATGAGATAATCATGTTAATTGACATTTGTAATTAATTCTAAATGTTAGGAGCATGTGAGGGTGTCCATTATGAGTTCCTAAATAATAGGGGCACATGGGGTGCCCACATGGTAGGTGACACTCACCTTGAGTTCAGTTAACTATTTGTATTAAGAGATAACAC
The DNA here is from genome assembly GCA_007258455.2 of Sequoia sempervirens. Classification (NCBI taxonomy): domain Eukaryota; kingdom Viridiplantae; phylum Streptophyta; class Pinopsida; order Cupressales; family Cupressaceae; genus Sequoia; species Sequoia sempervirens. Next base: position 2,406,343 of record VDFB02000001.1, on the reverse strand, counting down.
TTCTGAATGCATGTAAAGATCCTAGGAGTTAGGGTTTGATGTTTACATGCATCAAGTTCAATTCAGATTAGTTTAGTTCAGTTCAGAATTAGTTTAGTTCAATTTAGTTTAGTTTAGTTTAGTTCAGTTCAGTTTAGTTATGGTTCAGTTATCTTCAGTTGAATGCTAGTTGACTTCAGTTAACTTGGAATGCATGACTAATGACTTGAGTTGCATGACAAATAATAGGGACTACCTTTAGTTAATAGGGGATGACCATTCTTGCATGAATGGTCTTGAGAAATGTTTTAGCTAACAAGAAATGACTTGGACCCAACTTGGGCACCTAAGTTGGCTTCTTGGAATTAACTCCTTTGCATGGTAAGATATTTCAGAAGGCTATATTAAGTGGGCCCACTCTTGGGCGCCAACTTTAAGGATGAAGCCTTGAAGATATTTATAGAATAAAGGTTGAGTTAGCACTTCAGTTTGGGATGCCCAAATGCATGAAGATGAGGATTTGACATTGTTCTTCACGACATATCTCTACTTGGAAGAGATAGGCATACCTTTTAGGGATAGGGCTTGAGCATTGTAATTGTAACTCAATTGGAATTTACAAAGTTGATCAAAGCCTATTTATCTTAAGCAAGTTGAAGAGAGTTATTATCAGTTTTATTGCAAGTTGTGAAGAAGATTTGGTGAAGGAAAAAGAAGCATTCTCAAGCAAGAATTGGAGCTATTGTAATCTACTTCAAAGATTGAAAAATAGATTAATTCTTGGTGGAGATTTTTTCCGAAATGGTTTCTCCATGGTATATGCTTGTGTAATATTTCTAATATCTTGTCTAATTCTTCTATCAACTTCTGTCTTCATTCTACAAATGATAAAATGAATTAATCAGATAATCACCCACAAAGAATCTATAACAATGGAAAAGCATATTTAGATTAGCAATCTTAAAATTTTACAAAGTATTAAGCTAAGAAAACACCTCAATTTTCAACATTTGGTATCAAATATGAGGTTGGGTAGAGTATTGGGATGCCTTTTCTCTTAAAATATTGGAGGTTTTTTGGCTTAGTGGGAGATTTTATTATTTTTGTTATTGCTGATTTTGGAAAATAAGTTTGTTACAATGAGTTTGAATTCTCGTTTAGAAATTGAAAGGTTCAATGGATCTAATTATGAGATGTGGAAACTAAAAATGAAGGATCTGCTTGAAGAGAGAGATCAGTGGTTACCTGTTGGTAATGAGACAAAGTCACCTACAACGATGTCAAATGAGAATTGGGCTAAGCTTGATAAGAAGGCAAGAGGGACCATAAGACTATGTCTTGTTGATGTTGTTCTCTTGAATGTTTCAGAAGAAACTACTGCATATAAGCTATGGAAGAGAATAGATGATATTTAGCAAACTAAAAGTCTTACTAATAAGTTGTATCTAAAAAGACAGTTGTATTCTTTAAAGATGAAAGAAGGTGATTTTTATTTTATTTTTAGAGCAAAGGCAATAAACCCATATATTATATATATAGTAATAAAGGTTTATACATAAAGGTTGGGTCCATGATTTCCCAACTATTATAAACATCACATTACACTTCACTGGGAATGCAAAATTTTCAAAGCATTCTATCTAATACTACTTATAAATACCATATCATTATGACCCTCTAAAGATTGACATAACAATAAAGCTAGAAGATGAAGATAAATGCATTTTGTTACTTTGTTATTTTCCAGAGTCTTGGGAAAATCTAATTGTTGCTATCAGTGGTAGTGGTGCAAATCCTAAGATGGACAATATAATTCCTACTCTCCTATTAGAGGAGATGAGGAGGAAGTCTAAAGAGGGAATCCAAGATGCCTTGTTTGTAAAAGGTAGGCCTGAGAAAAAGGAACCTAAGGGAGACAAGGAAGGAAAGGGTAAGTCTAAAGGATGGTCTAAAACTCCTAGTAAGAGTAAGGTAATTTGTTGGAACTGTGGGAAACTAGGACATGTGAAGAAGGATTGTAAGAACAAGAAAGAGAGTTTTGATCCTTCTACAAAGGAGTCCTCAAATGACAGTAATGATGCATTAGTTATTTCAGCTAATATTTTTTGTGATAACTCTTTGCTTCATGTTTCAGAGTGATCTTCATAGAGAGGATGGTAGTCACGATGCCATGTGTGACTCAGCACCATGGTTCAGTGGGAGTTTTTGGCAGTGACGTGGATGCATCATTGGTAAGGTTATCTTCATGTGATTGGGGATATGTTTTTTCTTGGTTTAGAGTGGTTGCTATTATGTCATGGTTTACTCTTGATTCTAAATTAGAGTTTGGCATATTACATGTTCTCTTGAGACTAGGATGTATGTTATGGTGCATGTGATCTCCTAAGAGGAGATGGTTAGATCATGGATGTCATGTTTATGTTCAAGAGATTGGGGATTTGACATTTATCTTGTGTAGTTCTCTTATGTATTGGGTACATTAATCATTTACTTGATTACTTCATGATAGAGCTATATTGCATTTGGAGTTTGGAATGGATTGGTTGGTTACAGGTCCTCATGGATACTTGGAGAAATAGGTGAGGCTTGAGTTCTCTTATGGTTAGAGACATGTGTTGGAATGGTTACTAGCAAGAAAAAAATTTCCAACAAAAAGGACCGAGGAGCCTACACCTTGGTTGAACGTGAGTTCAACACACTCAGTGGTTACACATGCCTTCGAAAAGGTAGTTTGGTTATAGAGACTTTGGAAAGGTATTGGTTTTAATTGTAAGTAAGTTAACCTTGAATGTGATAGTTAGAGTGCTATGTGTTTAGCCAAAAAATCCTATGTATCATGCTCATACTAAGCATGTTGGTGTTAAGTATCACTTTGTGCGAGAAATGGTTGAAAGTGGGAAGGTATTAATTGAGAAAAGTTGACACTTTAATTAATGTTACATATTATCTTATGAAACCAGTTCCTACAAATAAGTTCTCTTGGTTTTAATCATTTTCTTGGAGTTTTTGAAATGATGGATGCATAATTTCCCTGAAGTTGCAGCCTTCAAGAGGACCTCCAAGAAGAAACTCAACCACATAGAAAGTGTTGCAAGTAAGGGCATGCAAATAGAGATTTTTATTGATCTAGAATATGAGATGATTACAAATATGCAAATGCCTTGAAATATAGGCATGAGAGAGATGCAAGATGCAATATGATGTTTCCATGTGCCTTGATCTAATAACATGTGACAACATGTGAACCCTACCTAGGAAATGATAAAAGATTGAGATAAGTTCTAGAAGGACAACTCATCTTCTAGAAGGAATCTTATCCCTACAAACATGGAAAGGGGAATTACCCCCTTATTATTGATTTCTAATTTATGCAACCTAGGACTTAATAAAATAAATGCAAGACCTAAGTTAACTTATGCTAGTGTAATAAATAATTAATTACACTAACACCCCCCCATAAGTGAAACTTAGGGAGGAGATGAAAAATGCAATGATTATGCAAAGATGATGGGTCCCGACTACGAGGCTATGTTAGGTAACCATTTACAAGATGAAGATGCAACTAATCTCCCACAAATGGAGAAAAGGGGAAAACCCAGTGGGAACAAAACCCCTCTCCAAAAAGGAGATGAAATGCAAAGAAGTGAGAAAGGATGGGAAGGATGGAGGACTCCCAAATACCCCCCAAGTACACCATTTGTCACATGGATACAATACAATCAATAGCCCCCATAGGATGGAAAGAGAGAGACTATATATCCCCCCCAAAATATGTGATCGCCTGCAAAAATGGTAAGTGTCTGAAGACAAAACATGATCCAATGTCAACAAACAACTTGTCTCCCTTTCAGAAGAAATAGAACCAAGTGCAAGTGTAGGGATGCTTCCCATTCCAGATAAGAATTAAAGGAAGGAAGGATGAAGTTGGATGATGATGATGTCTCTGAACTCTACCCGTGTGTCTCCTTGCCTAAAGATGAAGATGCCACAATCAATGAAGAGGGTGACAAACTAGGACGATGTGGAAACTGATGTTGAACAATATCCAAAGACTATGATGGAATGAATGTGATGGAGACTAGATTTCCCCCCACAATGAAGTGTCCTCAAAACCACTAAAATAAGTCTGAAGCAACAAATGTGTCCAAACCACATGTCTCCCACTAGGAAGAAGCAAGTCCAGTGGTGGATGTTGAAGAAACTCCAACTCTTGAATGGAATGAGAGGAAAGAAGTCTCATATATGAAATATCTGAAGAGAAACCAAGTGCCTCCAAGATAGTCTCTATATCCCCGATCAAGGTTGAGACAAAGGAATGAGGAGACTCAAGAGAACTCTCCAAAGTAGGATCTGAATAGAGGAGTGATATCCCCTCAAGAATTTCCTCCAAACCTGTAGAAGTAGCCAAGTCAGAGATACTTGAAACAAAGCCATCCTGTGATGTCAAGTCTAGAAAACTGAATGTGTCCTAATGAATGATGATGGAAGCCTCAATCAATGAATCTAGACAAAGAATCACTGAATGTGAATGGATACCAATAGTCTCTGATGGAGAAGAAGGAACATATGAAGAAACCTTGTCAACCTCTTCGGAAGATTCAAGGCAATCCAAACAAACAACCTCCTGCATAACAATATCATCATGGGGAATCTGATCTGAGGAATGACATTCTGAATCATGACCATCGGGGAATGGTGGAGTATCTGAATCTCCATATATCTCCCAAAGATTAGTCCAAAGGATATGAGGACTATCACAATGATCAATATCATTCAAAACATTACAATCAACTTGCATAGCAATGATCTCCAAGACAGTGTACCTGCTACAACTCCAAGCAAATTTTTGAATACCTTCACTTGGATGAGGAACTATACCATACAAATGTGGCAACAATGCATGTGATTGGAGATGGTGGATGATCCCATCTCGCCATTTTTTATAGTTACCCTTGTGCAACATAGTCAGAGGAGTATATGCAAGCCCCATAATGTACTATCAAATTTCTCCAAAAAACAAAGACAATGACCTTCAACAGCAAATAGAAACTTCCAAAGATGACGTGCAACTGAAGTGATGCAACCCAAATCAAAAAATTATTTTCCCAAGCTTCAAGATATCCAAGTTATTGAATAAATGCACCAAATTGAAAAAATCTAATACAAGAGTACCTGGAGCTAAAACTGATCAAAGTGAATGGACTAATGAAAAGAGCTCTGAATTACCTTCCTGATGCCACTTGAATCACTGAAATATGACAATCTGAAGAGAAGATATGAGCCTTTATGTCCAAACTAGGGTTTTGACTTCAGTTGAGTGTAGAATTTTCTGACAGAAAAATTTTGTAGAACAGATGTCACCACTGGAAAGTAGACCAAATCCTCTTTTCGACGGTATCTCGTTTGTTGATTTTCGATACCCTAGTGAAAAGTTATGAAAAAAATTTAAAAAGGCCTAAATGAGGCACTCTACAGGCTAAACAGGGGCAAAACTCCAGCCCCCCTCGGGTGCTAGCACCTGGTCGTTGATATGACCAAGGCGTGATCTGAGGCAAAAAAAAATAGGCCGCCAACCTTGGCGGCAGTGGGGTGGAGCTGACTTGAATGGTGGCGCCGCTCACAAAGCAAAACCTCCAGTCAGCGGGAGCTGGTGACAAACAATCAGCAGTGTAGTGTGTTCAGCGGTCATCGGCAGAGAGCAGGTGCCAGTGAAATAGGGTTGGTTGGTGGATGGGGGCCGGTGTGCCGGCAAAGGGGATGACGTCGGCAGGGAACAAGCCCGATGGTGGTCGTGCCGACAGGCCTAAGTACCTCCGTGCAGAAGCCTTAAATGCAGCCGACGGAGGGATTTCTATCTTCAGACTATTAATGAACTGGCCAACAAAGGATTTTATTTGATTTTTAATATTGTCGGATCGGCAATTAAAAATCAAAAAGAGCTTTTAAATATGTATAAAAATATTGAGATAATGGATGCCGACTAATAAAAATATTAAAGCCGAAAATAAAACCCTTATAATGCCAATAGAAAAATTATAGTCTGCGGATTAAAAAAATAAAACTCCTTGATGCCGACCACTGATTAAATTGAAGGTCACTCCACTTATTTTTTAGAAACTATAGAAAAATACCCAAAATAATTTTTTTCCAAACTATATAGAGATTGCCCAATTTTTTCTGAAAATGAAAATGACCTGCGAATAAAAAAATTTGCCACAGAGGACAACTGAGAGGGAAGATTTTTTTACTGCAAATTTGTACAAATCGTACCAGTTGATTTTACAAAACCAAATACCCCTAATGGCTCCCAGGTTGATGAATTCAATTTTGATGATTGCACAGGCGATCTTAGGGTTTTGAGGCCTTCTGAAGACAATGGTGAGCTCGGATCTGACTCAATCTGCTCCAGAAATCAAGTTGGTCCCCGGGTGGAGTCAAGAAGCCTGCAATGGAAACCTTCAAGCCTGTGATGAATCTCTCTAGCCCAACTTTCTTGATCCTGGGATGAACTCTCAATGGAATGACTCTGATACCATGTTGAAATGATGGATGCACAATGTCCCTGAAGCTACAGCCTTCAAGAGGACCTCCAAGAAGAAATTTGATCACACATAAAGTGTTGCAACTAAGGGCATGCAAATAGAGATTTCTATTGATCTAGAATATGAGATGATTACAAATATACAAATGCCTTGAATATATAGGCATGAGAGAGATGCAAGATGCAATATGATGTTTCCATGTGTCTTGATCTAACATGTGACAACATGTGAACCCTACCTAAGAAATGATAAAATATTGAGATAAGTTCTAGAAGGACAACTCATCTTCTAGAAGGAATCTTATCCCTACAAACATGGAAAGGGGAATTACCCCATTATTAATGATTTCTAATTTATGCAACCTAGGACTTAATAAAATAAATGCAAGACCTAAGTTAACTTATGCTAGTGTAATAAATAATTAATTACACTAACAGGAGCTTCATGATTATGTAGGTTGCATTTGAAGTTGGCATGGATTGATTAGTTGGTGCAGGAAGGCCATTGGCCTTGATTCCTGTACTTGATTTAAAATTATTATTCCTTATTTAGAATAATTGCAATGTATAATGTCAAGTGGGAGAATGTTGGAAATAGGATGCCATTTAATTGAAATCCTAAACATTATTTATTTCATGTATTTCCTAAGTCCTTGGAAAGTGTTACACAACACTAGGATTAGAAAGAGATTAATATTTGATGAAATATTCATGTTAATTGACATTTGTAATTAATTCTAAATGTTAGGAGCATGTGAGGTCGTCCATTATGAGTTACTAAATAATAGGGGCACATGGGGCGCCCACATGGTAGGTGACACTCACCTTGAGTTCAGTTAACTATTCGGAGTAAGAGATAACACTTTTGAATGCATGTAAAGATCCTAGAAGTGAGGATTTGATGTTTACATGCATGAAGTTTAGTTCAATTCAGATCATTTAGTTTAGTTTAGTTTTGTTCAGTTCATAATCAGTTTAGTTCAGTTCAGTTCAATTCAATTCAATTCAGTTCAGTTATCTTCAGTTAGTTTTAGTTGAGTTGACTTTAGTTAACTTGGAATGCATGACTAATGACTTGAGTTGCATGATAGATAACAAGGACTACCTTCAGTTAACAGGGGATGACCATTCTTGCATGAATGGTGTTGAGAAATGTTTCAGTTAACAGGAAGTGACTTGGATCTAACTTGGGCACCCAAGTTGGCTTCTTGGAATTAACTCCTTTGCATGGTAAGATATTTTAGAAGGCTATGTTAAGTGGGCCCACTCTTGGGTGCCAACTTTGAGGATGAATCCTTGAAGATATTTATAGAATAAAGGTTGAGTTGGCACTTCATTTTGGGATGCCCAAATGCATGAAGATGAGGATTTGACATTGTTCTTCATGGCATAACTCTACTTGGAAGAGATAGGCGTACCTTTTAGGGATAGGGCTTGAGCATTGTAATTGTAACTCAATTGGAGTTTACAAAGTTGATCAAAGCCTATTTATCTCAAGCAAGTTGAAGAGAGTTATTATTAGTTTTATTGTAGGGTGTCAAGAAGATTTGGTGAAGGAAAAAGAAGCATTCTCAAGCAAGAATTGGAGCTATTGTAGTCTACTTCAAAGATTGAATAATAGATTAATTCTTGGTGGAGTTTTCTCCTGAAAGGGTTTCTCCACAGTATATGCTTGTGTAATCTTTCTAATATCCTATCTAATTCTTCTATCAACTTTTGTCTTCATTCTACAAATGATAAAATGAATTAATTAGATAATCACCCACAAAGAATCTATAACAAAGGAAAAACATATTTAGATCAGCAATCTTAAAGTTTTACAAAGTATTAAGCTAAGAAAACACCTCAATTTTCAACACATTTTTTGTAAATAATTGAAAGTGAGTTTTTTTTGTCTCATATCTTCTATGTTGGTATCTAAGTTTGTGATTTGTGAGGGTTTTAGTGTTGTGGCCCTCATCAATTTCTCCATGTCAAGGCACCTTGAAACTTTTGATTGTGTACACTCCTTCTCAATGTTAGAAAGCAGGTTGGGAGGAACAACATCATCTTGTGCTTTCATAGGCATTGCTTCATCTTCCAAATCAATAGTACCCTTCTTGAGGCCAATACTTCATTGTTCATCCTTTCCCTATAATAGTAGGAATTGAAATGTCATAAAATTCACATTCATGCAACCAATTCATCAAAACAATCAAAAAAAAAATAGAATATTTCAAAATCACTGTTTATTCTTGTTTCTTCATGTGAGGGTGCCTTGAAACATTTTACTATGTACACTCCTCAATGTTGGACACCGATTTGGAATGAACAACATCATCTTGTGCTTTCATGGCCACTACTTCATCTTCCAAATCAACAGTACCCTACTCGAGTCCAGCACTTTGTTCATCCTTGCCCTATAATAGCAAGAATTGAAACATCATATCAAATTCACATGCATGTAACCAATTCATTGAAATAATCAAAACAAACATTAAATAGAAGATTTTGAAATCACCGTTTGTTCTTGTTTCTTCATGTCAGGGCGCCTTGAAACTTTTGACCATGTACGCTCCTTCTTCTCAATGTTAGATGTCGGGTTGGGAGGAACAACATCATCTTATGTTTTCGTAGGCACAACTTTGTCTCCCAAATGAACAATAATTTGCTCAAGGAAAACAACTACTTGTCGACCATCACCTTGTCATGTCATGTAAGTTAACATTAAGTGAACCTTGTATGCATCAAAATAGAAAAAATGAACCAACCAAAATTCAAATTTAACAATTCAATTCCACATTACCATTTTGTCCTTTCTCTTTTTCTCTTGCATCAACAATATTCTTTTTCTTTTTTGCTTCTTGCTCTCCTCACTGTTGTATAATGTCATTTTCTCCTTCACCTTGTCCTTTCCTTCCTTAGGAAGTAGATGGAAGCTTTGTTTACCATACTTTCTATAGACCCTTTCAATAACACACTTCTGCTAGATATTATGTCATAGCTTCAATTAGTACTCTATATTATCCACCTTCTTTTGAAGATACTTTTTCAATTTGTTAGGGGGAGGAGGGGGGCATTTTGGTTCCCCCCCGATGAACTTCGCCCATGATTTTTTGGCGTGAGAATAAGACAGTGGTGATCTTGAATCCTATGCATGTTGAACAATTTTCAATCATGAAATTTTCTCGTACATTGTTCTAAAATATAGTAATATACATATCTCGCATTCTCCACTTCGCTTATGTATTCAACAACCTACACAAAAAATTTAGAAAAGAAAATAGCCTAATATATTTGATATAAAAATAAATTGAATGCACAACATATGCACACAACCAAGCGATGCAATAATTGAGCTATTATATCTACCTTGGACTATCCTCCACATCGCCCTATGCTTCATTCACACCCTCCTCATCCTTAGGGTCACCCTTTGTATGCTCTTCATCTTTGTCATGGACTATGGCAAGAGCATGATCATCTCCCTTATTATTGACCTAAATCTAAGGAATGATATAGTGTCAAAATCAGCATATTCGTAACAGACAAAATTTTCTAACTGAAATTATAAAGCATTATGATTGACACATTGGAAGTAAGGGTAATTGGAAGTTCACAATCAATTATCGAACACATAGTTGCCTCAATGTTCAATGTTCTCCTAAAATGAGGGGACATCATTTGTACAATGGTTGTTTCCTCCTAATTAAAACATTCCCACTTTCCAGTCAACATAATAACTATTTGTCAGAGATTAAAATTAAACATTTGATTGCATCTTGTAATAAGCGGATCTTACTTGCACGTCTATCAAACATGACTATCAAACATGACTGTCCTAAAGGAGATGCACCACTACACACCCTATCAAGTGTGTTGACCATCTCAATAGAATTCATCACTGTATGAAGCACTTTTTATTTTAAAGTACACATCCTTGGCTGGCTGTAAAATGTAAAATAGTTGCAAGTGTTACAGACAATTAAAGTTCCAAAATTTATTGCACTGTCTATTGTAAGCAAGCATATCTCTTTTCAATCATAAGAAGAATTTAAACACAATTTTAGTCTACCTAATACTTGTGATAAATTTTGGAGGTGCCTTTCATTACATTCTTTCTGTCTAAATAAAAAAGGTTTTCAATACATTCATACTGTCAAAAAAATTGCAGGTTGGAAAAGAGATGGTGTTATGAAACCTACAACCCACATAGTGTTGTAAAACCCTATACACATAACAACCCAATTGGTTAGTCACCCCTCAGCTCGATTTGGTTTCAATTATGTATCCCCCACCTACAGAATAAAATAACTCACAACCCATTGTGTTTTCCAACCTGCAATTATTTTGTGCATTTATTTTTCAATCACATGAAGATATTGAATTGCAATTTTTACCGTAAATAACAATTGTGGTAAATTTTGAAAGTTCCTTTCATTACATTTGTACTGTATAAATAACAAAATATTTTCAAGACATTTATATTGTTATGTAAAATTCTAGGTTGGGAAACACTGCCTGTGTTATAAATCTTGCATCACACATACTGTTCTAAAACCCTTTACAAGTAACAATCCAATTGGTTAGTCACCCCTCACCTCAATTTGGTATTTTTTTTATTTCCTTGAGAACCTTTTGCTTTTTACATAGAAAGAATGTAATGAAATTGGAAAACACTAGGTGTTAAAAAACCTACAACCCACATAGTGTTGTACAACCCTCTACACATAACAACCCAATTGGTTAGTCACCCCTTAGGATAATCTGGTTAGTTTTATGTATCCCCCACCTGCAAATCCTCCCCATGCTCTCAATCGTTTATATTTAAACATGTAGAATGAAACAACTGACAACCCACATTGTATTCCAATCTACAATTATTTTGTGCATTTCTTTATTTCAATCACACGAAGAAATTCAAATCCAATTTTTACTATAACTAAGAGTTATTATATATTTTTAAGGTGAACTTCATTACATTCTTACTATCTATGAAACAAAAGGCTTCCAAGAGATTCATACTATCAATATAGTTGTAGGTGGGGAATACATAGAAATATCCAAATTCACCTAAGGTGTGACCAACCAATTGGGTTCATATTATGTAAGTAACCAAAATGTTGTCATTACATTCATAATGTCTATGTGTGTTGGCCTTGTCGTTACACCACAAGGTCGACCTGTCAATGCCCGATACAAGAGTTAGATAAGATCTATGAGAGGCAATTAAACCATGTCGTGAATCACATGGTCAACACTGACTAAGGGGTGGAAGCGTTGAGCTTCCAACAATAACCCCTCCCCAACGTAACCATGAGATTTGAACCCGTGACCCAGCTCTGATACCAATTATAATAAAACTAATCATGAGTGCAAAACTTGTCATCAAGATCTGTAGATGATACCATTGGAAAGCTCTCAAGAAACCCACATCAAATATGCAACGTGTTTTATCCTTTTCCCTATGTAAGTAACGTATGTAAAACATGACAACTTTGCATCTTTGGAGCAACTTTACAAAATTTGAAAAACATGCTTTTCTCTTCGTCATACATCAATGACACCTTTTGACATCATGGAGCTCAGTGGATTAAATTCTAGAAGAGTTGGTGATGTATGATGGAGAGAAGAGCATGCTTTACAAATATTGCAAAGTTGCTCCAAAGATACAAAGTTGTCATGAAGTGTTGTCATGTTTATACAGATGTTACTTCCAGAGGTTAGAGGGCAAAACAAGTTGCATATTTGATGTGGATTTTCTTGAAATCTTTCCATTGGTATCATCTATAGATCTTAATGACAAGTTGTGCACTCATGATCAATTTTATTATAATTGATATCAGAGTCAAGTGGTAGGTTTGAATCGTATGGTCACGCTAGGGGGGATTGTTGGAAGCTCGACTCTTCCACCCTTATATCAACACTGACTGCGAGATTTGTGATATGATGTAACCACCTCCTATAGATCTTATCTAATGCTTGTATCAGGAATTGACAAGTCAACCTTTTGGAGCAACAACAAGGCCAACAATGTGTAATTGCAAGTTTGGAAACACTGGGTGTTATGAAACCTGCAACCCAAATATTGTTTTAAAACCCTTGAAAAGTAACAACCCAATTCATTACTCACCCCTCGGGTGAATTTGGATAGTTTTATAAATCCTCCACCTGCAACTCCACCCCGTGCTCTTAAACCTTTAGCTTTCAATGTGTAGAATGAAAGAACTCACAACACAAAGTGTTTTCCAACCTCCAATTATTTTGTGCAATATCATATTTGAACACATCTTCTTGAAAAACAATAGTTATTACAATTTAGAATGCAGGTCTTACTCACGTCAGTCTGCCTCCAATGCCCGTGAGTGTACAGGATTTAGTGAAAAGGATAGCTTCTCACAGAAGCCACCGGGCCAGCGAGTTTTATGGTCAAACTCCTACCACGACGTCACAGCCTTCAGAAGGCAAGTAAAATGATCTAATGTTTTTGTTATCTCCTCACTTCTGTTGCCGTAATGTTTCCTCCCATCTTCCAAATTTGTCACTTTTATCCCCCATCTTGGGAGGCCCCGCACTATGCTATCCCATCAAGTGGTGTATATTTTTTTAATTCTTTAATGTGTTTTTGTATGTTATGATGCCTATGACATGCATTCTTCTAGTGAGAATAGCCGCGTCCAATTGCAGAAGGTGATCTCCCTACAAAACCGCATGGCTTACACATGATAACGTATTGCCCTTTTTCAAGGATAAGACATGTTTGATTATGTTATCATGTACAAGACATTTTTTTTAGGGATAATAGCTTTATTTTACTATATTTTGTAGGGAGATTAGCTTCTACCTATTGGACAAGGCTATTATCCCTGCAAAAACGCATGTCAGATGCATCATAACCGTCATAATGTTTTAAAAATCATAATTTGGAATGCACAAAAAGCACAAAATATCATCACTTTCGACATTCATATTTTGGAGGTTGTTGGGGAGCGCAAAAGGGAGTTGTAGGCATTTGGAGGCCAAAGCAGAGCAACCACTCTCCCTACCAAAATGCATTTGACGTGTGGGTAGTTAGCTAGCAGGTATGTATATTTTCCAAAAACATGTCATTTTACCATTTTTCCTAGGGACTTTGAAGAATAGAACAGATATTTGTTGCAAAAAGTGATATTCATTAACAGGTTTCCAAGGGTTTTTCTTGCAAAAAGGGGTTTTCATTTCATATGAAGGGTTCATTATGTGCTTTTCTATGGAGGGTTTTGTAATTTTTCAATTTTAATGTTCAATCCAAAACTATCACAAATGAGGAAAATTGTCCAAATTGAGCTCATGTGTGACTAACCAATTCGGTTATTACGTGTTTAGCTTTGAATGTCCTCACACAAATACAAGATTTGAAAACACGATGTTTTTTTCAACTACACTCAATGGCATGGACCAAGCTTTAGGGTAGATAGTTAAACCTGCACAAACTATGTGATATAAAAAATTGCATGCTTCATAACACATAATTTTTCAACCTCCACATCACAACATACCCAACACCTTGTGGTTTTTAAGCCTATATATGTAGGTGTGCATTACAAATAGCAAGAACACCAATTTCTTACCATTATTGGCAATAATGAATAAACTTGTTGATAGTGGTGAATGTTGTGTAGTGCAGGTTAGGAAACACAATGTGTTTTGAAGCCTGCCTTTACTTATACCCAAGCTTTGTCTTGAAATGCAGATATACAAACGTATAGATGGGGTTCTATTTTATCAAATAGCACATTTCTCATTAAAGGCAAACTCTATTAACCGTCAATACATAGTGTACTTCATAGTATGCACTTCATAGCCCGCCTCTAATTTCCACACCAGAAAAAATATTTGAAAACAATAACTTCTCGTGCAAGCCATGAGGCCTAGTTTTATCAGCCGACAGAAGGCGAGAAAACTAACCTAATGGTGGTGTTATCTCCTCACTTCCATCATTGTAACATTTGCTCCCATCTACTAGTTTCGTCACTTTTATCCCCCATCTAGCAGGCCCGACACTATGTCGTCTCATCACGTTATGTATATTTCTATGTATGGTTTTATTTATTTTTGTATGTACATAGGTGTGTTTTATCGAGAGATTAGTTGCGTCCATCATGGCATAAGTGTCTGCACAATTGACAACACATTGTGTTTCTAAAGCTCCAAAATGGGAAACAAGGAATACTCATTTGTAAAGAGGCTTCAACACAACATATAATCAAATATTGGTTTTTAGGTTATAACCAGATTATGAGGCTTCTACTTTGGGTGGTCCACTTATCACAAGCTTTGCGTCAACTATGCCATCATTAGTAACGTTCTTGTTTTTATCCCATATATGAGGTTTGTCATTGGAACTATAAGATGGACGATTGTCTTTATACGTTTTTGGTTGTATTTGTGTTGATTTTATGATCAAGGCTCTCTCAATATTCATACCTTTGGCTATTAGATCCTCATAGGTTGATATGCATTACATCTTCATTTGGAAAGCCAACTCAGAGTCCACATTTCCTGCAATGATATCTACTTGTTGCTTTTCTGGAATATGCCATTTGCATTTACTAGCCCTCTGTCTCCAACGTTGTAGAAATGATGCAAATGGTTCACCCTTGTTTTGCTTAAGGGTGTATAATTCTTCTAAGCTAACGTACATATCTAGGTTGAAGGAGAAATGTGCTACAAACTCATTGTGTGATACTTCCATGCATGCCACAAAGAATTCCCTCATATGTTCTTCTGGATTACCCCACCCCCTATATTTGTCAATTTTAGGTACCTCAAATCCTAGTGGAAAGGGTATCAATGGGATACTACGATCGAATGGATAAGGACACAAATATTGTATTGTGCATGTTTTTTTCATTTTACCTACTTGAATATCCTCCATTTTCTATGTGAGTGTTTTGATTTGTGACATCAAATCATCATTAGGACTATTCAATGGTGGAGCATATGTTGTAAGTTGTAGAATGGTAGATGAGTTGTAAAGTGGATTTTGGTAAGAGGGTGTTATTGTATGTGTTCAATATAGTGAAAATGATGGATTTTGAGGAAATGATGATGTATCATATGCTCCATATGAATTTGGATTGACAACATTTTGTTGGGCACTAGCGTATTGTTGTTGTGAAAGCATTTGTTGTTGTGCATATTGTTGAGCTTGCAACGTTTGTTGAACTTGTAAATCATGTTGGGCTTGCAACGCTTGTTGTTCTTGTAATGCATGTTGTGCAATAGCTTGTTCTTGTTGTTGTGCAATAGCTTGTGCTTGTAGTTGTGCCATAGCTTGTGCTTGTTGTTGTACAATAGCTTGTGCTTGTTGATTTGGAGTTGAAGACATCATATATTGTGAAGATGGGATGCCTTGATTTGCTATGGTGTATTGATTTTGTGGGATGGTGCTATGAGAATGTTGTGGTGGATTTTGAGTTTGATTTTGCAAGGCATGATATTGATGTTGTGGAATGTAATTTTGGTTTTGTGATGTGTGACCTTGCAAATTTTGATTTTGGATAATTTGATTTGAATGGAGGATATTGTGACCTTGATTTTGGATATTTTGATGTTGTTGTGATATGAGATTTTGTAGCACTTGATGTTGGGAAGGAACCACATGATTTTGTGAACCTATTTGATTTGGGAAAAGATGTTGTAGTCCTTGACTTGATACCATTTGATGTTGGGATATGATTGGAAGATGTCCTTGATTTGGAGTGTAAGATGTTTTTGGTATGTATTGATTTCCTTGATTTTGAAGTCACGAGTATTGTGATGTTTGAAGACCTTGTTATGTATTTGATAAGTGTTGCAAACCTTGAGGTGGTTGACCACTTTGGGGTTGTTGTGTGATGATTTGAGAACCTTGGGGTAGTTGCATACCTTGGGGTTGTTGTTGTTGGATGATTTGGGAACCTTGAGGTAATTGCCTACCTTGAGGTTGTTGTTGTTGGATGATTTGGAAACCTTGAGGTAATTGCATACCTTGAGGTTGTTGTTGTTGGATGATTTGAGAGCCTTGAGGTAATTACATACCTTGAGGTTGTTGTTATGTGTTTTGAGAATGAGAACCTTGGGGTTGTTGAGTGATAATTTGGGAACCTTGAGGTTGTTGAGTGATGAGTTGGGAACCTTAGGGTTATGTTTGACTTTGAAGGCCTTGTGATATAATTTGTAACCCTTGAGGTGGTTGACCACCTTGAATACTAGGGATAGCATTAAATGTGGGTGGTATATTAGCATTGTTAATGCCCACATTTGTGTAAGATCCTAGACTGTGAGTGTTTCCTAGAAGATTAGAGCTAGATAGTGATCTTGTGATGGTTGGTTGACTTGGTCCATGTAATGAAGATGTTAGTGGAATTGATTGCATAATATTTTGCATCAAGGATGTATTTTGAGATAATGAGCCCATGTTTTGAAAGTTTTGACCCATAGATACCCTAAAGTTAGGGTCTTGTTGCATCTCTAATATTTCCTCTTGAGTCATTTAAAAAAGTTTATTTGTGACATCCTCTACTTGATTCAATCCTTGTGGATATTGAGCTGGTAGATTTTGTGAAGGAATGGAATGTCCTCTAGGGTCAAATTTTTGTATCTCTTGGTTTGATTGATTTGGATTACTCATGATAGATGAATTGGGGTTATTTTCCATGTCTTTCTTGTATTTCGATCTTGTTGTGACCATAAATTGTTTCTCTAAGATGTTTAAGATCAATGATGGGATGAAAGATAAAAGGGTGAATTATGTGAATGATTTGATCAATAATTCTCAATTTTGGACAAACCTTACACTTAAGTGTTGATAAGAGGTGATCTTACAAAGTTGGTTTACAATTTTTGGGAGATTTTGTTTTTTGTTGAAATCACATATTTTTAGAAAATATAATGATTTAAGCCTTTAAAAGTTTCATTTAAATCATTCCAATTGAAGAGGGTTTGATCAAACTACCTTAGATCAAACCCCCTTGGATAGAACCCCGCTAGTTTTAAACCATACCTATAATAGTCTCCTTTACACCTATTAAAATGTTAATAAAAAACCACTTTTGATTTACTTTTTGGGGGATCAAATGAATTCATTTAAAATTTATTTTTTGTAGGTATGTAGTATTTATTATAAGCTTCCCAAAAAGTATAATTTTAAATAAATTTAATTTTATTATTATATTTATTTTTTATTTCTTGTGAATGTAGGTTTTCAGAAAATCAAACTCTTTGTTTACACGTGGAAAAATAGAAGATTATCAAAAAATAATTGAAAAATATGAGTGCACTAAATATTGAAGTCTTTGATCCAACAAAAAAATTGAATTTTGATACATACAAAAAATTTACATGTTATACAGTCTGCCTATGTCTGAATGTAATGGTTTGACTTCAAAACTTGATTAAAGGAAAAATATTCAATAAAACACTATGAAACCAATTAGAAGCACTAGATATCGTATTACAAATCTAAATTTGAAAAAATAGAATTTTATCTTTCATAGAAAAAAAGTTGTGTTATACGATGAGCGTCACTCCTTAAAAATGGTGTTTACTGAAAAAAACTAGTTTTTGAAGGAGATGGAAAAAGAAGTGCAATCGATTCCAAAAATTTTGAAAAAAATATATTTAAAATCTACAAACAAAATGTCACAAATCACTAATTTGCATCATCTTCAAATTCCTCGCGGTTTAGCTGCTATAGGTGCCCAAAAGTGAAGATTTAATTAGAAAAAATCAATTCAATGTCTAGTTTGGCCAAAAATTGTAAACCAGTATTGTGGGATCACCCTAAGTTGTTGGTGAAGGATGCCAATGAACCTTGCAAATCCTAGAAATAGACTTGTGATTTCTAGAATAAGTTGGCTCAAAAGGATGATGACTAACTCAACTAAATGTGTGAGAAAGGATGCATTTCCAAACATATATTTAAATTAGGTGATGGTTGATAAAAACTTTTGTCTATTTCTATTCCCAAAATTTTGAAGTTGGTGGTGAAGTGGGATGTTTCAAATGTTTTGGTGTTGATGTTAACGGTTTGGTTAATATTTGATCCTAAATGTTTCAACCTAAGATGGACTTGTGACAAGATCAATGTGGTGAAAGACGTGTTTTTCCTTTGAGTTTTTAAACCTAGAAGACCAATGGTTTTTGGTAAAATGTTTGAGAGGTATGATTATAGTCAAGTTGTTTTGATAAAAAAAAATCTTAAGTATGAATTTCCTTGTTTGATTTTGTTTGTTTTAGGAGCAAAGTAATTGGAGTATAAGACCAAGGATGCACCTGCTTTGTGGTTCAATTTAAAAAAATTGATTAATATGAAATTATTTTTACCGCATGCACAAGTCTTGATTAGTGTTTGGCTCTAAATTTCTATAACCAAGCAACTTTCCTTCCGCAAAGCTTGAAATGTGAAAATCAATATGCTAAAGTTATAGTTCCTTATGTTGACTTTAGAATAATGTGAATTGAGGTATAAGCCCAAATATTAGGAAGCCTTAAAGATATTGTTTTAATAAAAACAAAGTATCCTTAGGGACATGCAATAATATAGTGTTTTTCAAGAGTATTCACATTAAATCCAAAGGGTTCAAGATTTTGGTGTCATTGTTCAATGTTTGTTTTGAGTTTTTTTTAATAACAAGCAATGTGTCAAACTAACTCAAAAGGTGATGGAGATATTTTGTAAGTCCTCTTCCATAGGACTTACTAGTTTGGCTCAAGAAAAACAAGAAATAACAACCATAAAGAGTAGGTATGTATCTTCTTGGTAGGCTTACCTCATCCCTAAAGGAATGATGTAATCCATCTCTATAGAGGGGTCAAATAGGCTATATCAAGGAAATGTACCATCTTGATATGCCTAGATTTGTGTGAGAATAAAATCTCAAGCTTTATGCCTCAACTATAAATCGAACGTGGTAAGTAACTTTTGGGAACAATGTGAATCTCATCCACTACTTCAAAGAATGTTTTAGAAAACAAGGATAGGTTGCTAAGACAAGGTGTTTAATGACAAGCGTGAACACTACGATGCATAGTTCATACATAAGCCACTACAAGCTTTAGTCGTTCCTACATGGCCCACTATGTTCATATGAGGATGAGGCACAGTATGTTATTC
Organism: Sequoia sempervirens; assembly: GCA_007258455.2. Lineage (NCBI taxonomy): Eukaryota > Viridiplantae > Streptophyta > Pinopsida > Cupressales > Cupressaceae > Sequoia > Sequoia sempervirens. The sequence continues at coordinate 2,386,706 of VDFB02000001.1, read as the reverse complement.
CCACCCATATTTAAGCTACTTTCTTTCGATTTCACAAACTTTGTATAGCCCACCAGTAAATGTGCTTTTAGAGTCGCTTATATGAGTTCTCCATTGCGGGATGTATCTCATTAGTAGGCCCTTATCTAAAAAAGACAAGAAAATGCTATTTATCTTCACCCAAGATTGCACGAAGCACAAGGGGAGAGGATACGTAGAAAATCCTTGGGGTGACTCAAAAAGTTTGTAAACTTAGAGTGCTTCTCATCACTTAAGATCGCACAAAGCACATGGGGAGGGAATACACACTAAAAGTTTACACAAGCGTAGCAAGCAAAGTAGATAATGATTCTTTTTAAGCCTTCAAAGCAATGACGAATTTGTTTTAATAGCACCAAATGAAGTATGGAGTTGTTTTGTTCAATTTTAAACCAACATTGCAATGTAAGTATGTTTGGGTTCAATTTTAGCCAACTTTGAAAACCTCATTGCATTGTAAATTTAAACCCAATTGAAAAATGGTTGTCCTAAGGCATGAAATAAAGCAGCAATGATGGATTATATCATCCCATGAGTGTTTTTAAACACTTTTACAATGGAAAATCAAATGATGCTTCACTCCAAGATTTCATTTTCCTCTCCAAAACCTGCAAAATAGTTAGCCTTACAAAAAACAAGAGTCAGTAAGTGATTAGAGAGTAAATTAAATTAAAATTTTAGAGCATATATGAAAATTTCACTCTCTATTTTTACCTTGCAATAGCATCACTCTATTATATAGCAATAGTGTTGCAATATTTCAATAGCATGACGATTTTTCAATAGCAGTGCAACACTCCACAGCAATAGCACTTCTCTATTGAACCTGTAAAAAAAACATAATGATCAATAGCGTTGCAATATCTATAGCACGCCTTTGTCAGAAAAAGCAATTGTGTTGCAATAAATCAATAGTGCGACAATGGTAAATTTCAATAGCATCGCTCTGCCTCAAAAATTGGAAATCACAGAAAACTCAAGCAAAATTGGTCAAATCTGGTTAGTTATGCCCTCCTAGCGCCAAAATGTGAACATGAACAAGAATTGCACTAAACATGATTGAACTACAAGAATTAAACCAAGTATTTAAGCTAATTAAGCCATGTTCCCAATGAAACTTTTGAAATATTAAACTAGAGAGCCATTAAAACATGAAAGGAACTTCAAATTTGATAAAGGAAACCTAATTAATACATCAAACCTCATCCCATTAGGGAATTGGTGTTGAATTGATGCGGAATGTCAACCCTTTCCCAATCCCTTGGTTGAAACAAGCTTTTGATTACGAATATTGATGCAAGGTAAGCTAAAATATATGCAAAGTAATCTAAAATGGATGTAACAAATGCTCAAGAAATTGCTTATAGTCTAATTGCCTTCAAAGATAGTGAATGCAAATGGCTATAGTTCAATTACTCAAATGGATGATGGATAATTTTCTCATAAAAATGAGGACTACTTATAGGACAAATGAGTGAATCAATGGCCATGATCAAATTGGTTAATCAATGAATCAATTTGATTTGAAGGATGAAACAGGAACCAAGGATTCCAATCCACAGTTAAGATCGATTATTGACATGGATCAATAATCTTAATCAAGGGCTCACATTCAATGGGAATGTGCAAATCCCGTGATTTTAGGAAGAATGTTGGAATATTGTTGAGAGATATTTCCATTTGGAGTGAAATTTGAATTGGAGGAATATTCCTGAGAATATTCCTTTGCAAGTGGAGGAAGTTGGAGGATAAAGAAATTAGTCAATTAAATAATTAGGATTATTATTTAATTATGCAAGATGGAAGAATATAAGATTTAATTAAACAATTATCTCATTTAATTAAAAGAAGGAATTTATGACATTTAATTAAACAATTAAAATTATTTAATCAAATGAGAATACTCGAAAAATTTAATTAAATAATTTGCATTATTTAATCAACCAAGATGAAAATTAGTATGAAAAGGATGAATTAACCTAATAATATTGATTATTCAATTAATAGGAAAAAGTGATAAATTCAATTAAACAATATTGATTATTTAATTAAATAGATCAAAAAGAGGTGATTCAAGATGAAATTGTGTTAGTAATTGAATTCAGATGTGCAATATCGATCAAGATGATTTTAGGTGTCTACACTTATAAACCACTCTAACACTATACTAAGATGAATAAATAAAACCAAAATTATGATAAGCAATTTCATAAACTCAATTTGAACAGAGCTGAAAAAATAGAATCAAAGACTGTTTTATTCTTCTGCATATGAAATTGAAATGACTCTGTTGTTTTTATAAGAAAACAGCACACAGAAAAAGAATAGAGCACCGGCCATGTAAACTATTTAAGCAACTATTTAAGCATGCTTTGATCATTGTAAAGTCAACTAAAAAAAGAACTACGACTAAAGTTGCTGCAAACTAAAAATAGAACTACACCTACTGTTACTGCACCTGCAATTGCAGTTTTATTATGCATTAACAGAAATAAAAAGGAACTGTTGAAGAAAACATCAATTGCATGAAGCTGTTGATCATGCATTTCTTCATCATTGGCCATGCATTTCTTCATCATTGACCTACATGGCCATTTGTGGACATGAACTTTATTTCTTCTTTCTTTTTCAAAAATAAAAAGAGACGACGTGGTATCAATTATTTAAAAAAAGATATTGTATCAATTATTAAAAAAAAGAGCAACACGGCCAACTTTTTGACATCAATCTCCACTCTGAATTTTTTTTGTATTGGCTTTTTTTTGCCTTTAGTAATTACTTATACTTCAATGTTTAATATAATCAACTCAACTGATTAACTTGTAATGTTGTGCAACAATTTACTGCTTCATGTCTCCTGCCTACTCCTCAATATCCAAAGAAGATTTTGATTTCTATCATATTTTCACATCAAACTTAGCACCCACTAATCAATGTTCTGAAATGCGAGAATTTATTTTCATTTGGGCTTCTCTCCTACCCGTTGCATTTTGATTCAGAAAGATACACTGGTGCTCCATATTCGTCTTAACCAAATCAACAAGATAGCAACAAGTAACAAAGATGTGGACATGTCCAAATGCATGTTATTCTAGGAGATCTGGTATGTTGACAATAATAAAGCAGGAGTCATAAACATTGCTAAAGTAAACCAAAAACACATTCATCAGCATCATAGAGTCTACAGAGGTATGGTAGCACAGTTCTTAACATTATTCATTATGTATTTACAACCAAGAAAATGTGGAACGAGCTATTTCTTTCAACGAAGATCCCTAAAATATCCATTGTGAGGGATTGCTTTATAACTAGGTTGAAAGTACCTATTATATATACTTCTTGTAACCCTACATCCCTTTCTCACACATTGTTTTCCCCTCTTATTTATTTATTTTATATGTGGTGTTCGCTTGCATTGAACAATACATGTTAATGTATATTCAATTTCAATTTATGGTTTACTAGTAATATAACTTCAAATTCAAGTTACTCGTAATAATTGGTTATTTTAGCAATTTAATAATGGGTTGTTTGATTATCATGATTTCAAAATAAAAAATCACCCATTCATCCAAATCAAAAAACATAATTTCATTGTTTGATTATCATGCAAACAAGGTGATCTAAACAAACTCATGACAACATAATTGAATGGTTGTTTCATACACTAGTGTTCAATGGAGCATGATTCGTGACGAAACATGATTCAATGTCTATAATTCTTCCGATATTATTGCATTGTAAATTTGTGATTGAAGTTCATGTAAATACAAAATTATGGTCATACATCAGGTAGGAGAAGACTTCCCTACATTGTAAATTGCATGGGAGAGATCTGCAGCAATGATTGCTATTAGCCCCAGCATCTGAAAGGCCTACATCAGTTTCTCTCTCCAATTCTCTAAAAATATTTCTTGAGACACTGATTTCCCAATATTTATACACTCTTGGAAATAGCCACTGATACTTTTTAATTTTGTTTTTATACAATTGTGAAGGTGGGATGTGATATAGAATCTTGAATGTGGGCGGGTTTATAGGTTCATTCTAAGGTAGCAATTTCCTTGGTATTCTATGAGTTTTAGATCTATCACTTTCATAGGGAGACATTTTCCAAAGCTCTGTTGATAACATGCATAGACGTTGCAGTGTGCTACAACAAATTTTGTTTTTTTGGTGCTATCATTTAAACAACTTTGCATGTTTCTATTTATTTTGCATTAATATGTCCATTTTCAAAGTATACCAGTTTATTTTTTATGCTTGTGTGACTGTTGAGAGATTATATTTATCTATACTACTTGATAATGGTAAGACATAAACAACAAGCGCTCTGCGTGAGCTGGAGTCCCTGCCTTAAGCAGGTCTGGGTGTAGAGAAAACTGTGTTATGAGTATTTTGGAATTGGTCTTTGATGACTGGTTTTTGGTTTTTGCTATTGTGGAATGAATTGATGGTTTTGGTATGGCTAATTGCTAATGATTATTCTGGAACAAGCTCTGATTTTGAAGTAAAACAAAACAAAACAAAGAAACAACATTTACCTTGTGTCTTTTAAATAGCAAAAAAGCATATGCAGAAATGTATGATAATCCCTTGTTTTATGAACCTTACCCGAAATTTGTGGGGATTCATGCTCTTACTAAAAGACCAGTTTTCCTGCAAAAGCCGAACTCTTAACATTGTGATCTTATTTGTTGTCATTGCAGGGCTAACACAAGCCAAAGCATCAGACTATTATGTTTTTATTCCCTTTGGAGTCAGAGCTGTTTTCAAAGCAGTATCGGTACTCTTTTCACATATGCAGGCTTTGATGCAGTTTTTACAATGGCCAAAGAAACAAAGAATCCTGCTCTTGATATTCAAGTTGGGCTAATTGGATCAATGGTGGTTGTCATAATAGTCTATTGTCTCATGGCTATGACTCTTTGTGTAACAATAAAAAGTGACATTCCCAGAAGGCGCAGATTTTATGTCATCCTAACTAATATTTGAGCCAGCCTTATGCAATCGAACTATATTTTGCAAACTTTCAAGATGGGAGAAAAATGATGCTCTGAGATCTACAACTTTTTGTTTCAATTCCCCTGCAGACTGCCATCACATGCCAACCCTCAATTAAGATTGATATTATAAAAATGAAACAATTTTGTACTAAGGCAGATAACTGTGTATACACTATTGGTCCATTGGATACTAAACTAATACCTTTTCTTTGAACTCCATGGAAGCGTGAAATTATTGCTGTAAAGAATGAAGATTTATTTTGTTGCGTAATTGATTCTACAACAGTATTGCATAATTGGCGTACTTGTTCAGCAAGTTCAGTCTGAAAATTGTTGACCAAAGCCCAATTTCCATCACTCACTTTTTCCTTTATTTCTGCAAGGATGGCGCAGTAGTTACACATTCATTTACAATAGGTTTGGATAGCAATAATAATAAACAAAGATATTGAAACAACATCATGAACAGCTTTTTCAATTCTCTCACTGCCGAATTATCTACAGAATTAGCCCCAAATTTAGATTTATATGATGCCTGTAAAGTTGAAGATAAAGAACAGAACTTTTCAGCATGTATAAAGTTGGAAAATCACCTATAATTATTATAATTTAAACATCAATAACTACAATGAAAACATCCAATTTGGTGCAATCAAACATAAATATAGCAATATGTACTGTACCATTGTTTATAATGTTTCATTGAGAATATGATTAGGATTCCCTTCCTGGCTGTCAAGAGGCATGTATTGCGCCATGATGGCCCTGATTTCTGAGTCCACATATGACTGAAAAAATAAGGAAAAAGCAAAAAAAACATATATTATAACTTGTAATGCACTCATAAATAGCAAGGATAAATCCTTAAGTCCTTTAAGATAAAACAAAGAAATCAATAAAATTCTCAACTATTGACTTACTCTGAATTTAAATTTATAATATATGTAACCTGCAATAGCAATAGCAGCCACCAAGAACAGTGTAAAAATTATAGCACCCCCACCCGTCGATCGCTTAACTTTCTGCTGCTACAAAATATATTCTTCCTTCGTCTGTGTGATGTTTTGTCTTCCAAGATTTTTGTGTTCTGTACTCAGTTCGCAACTTGCCATACCATCCAAACTTTAGTGCAAGAATAGATTATAGCATATGAGGAGAAGATAAAAGATCATTCCAGAGTTAAATCTGATCGGACAGAAATTTTGGATGGTATCGTAAGCTGCAAACTGAGTAAAATTATGTGGTATACGGTAATACGTTGTATAAGGTTAGATTTAATTTATAGATGTCTTGCAGTGGATTTTTCAAATATGTAGAGTAAAAATTCCACATTATTGTATATAGAGATTTTAAAACTATATAGATTGTCTTGCAGTGGATTTGAAACCTGTTGCAACTACCCTACCATGCATGACTACAAAATGTGCGAGCATTACAATGCCACGCACCCAACTCCCTTGCATTTGCCCTTCGCAGAGAGAAGAAACAAAACATTGAGATAAGATGCAAATACGTTGCCCTTTTTTCTTGATTGGAGAGGCTAATCAAAATTATTGCTGAAAAATCTAAACCCCCAGGAAAATAGCTGCTGACGAATAGGGAGCGAGATAAATAGCTAATTTCCCTGCAACAAAACAAAAAGGAAAAAACAAACTTTGGTTAAGGCTGCATATAATCGCTCGCCAGTTCCCAATGCAGAGATTAATATGCCCATATCTGTCAATCAGGCCCTTGGAGAGATTCATGCTAAGAAATTATTTTTCAGAGGTGTGCAATAGCAATAGAAATAAAATACAAAAGTCAGTTTTCATCATAATACTGAAAAGAGGGAAAAATTAATAAATCAACTGCCCTATAGAGGGATTGGATAATTCACAAGTATTCAATTTCCAGCACAGGATGCTTTCCAGCAACATAATCAGTCATTTGACACCCTTTTTTTGTCAATAGATATCCACACTCTCAGCAAGAACATAATCGTCAAGCCCAGACACTTGTAGCTGACATAAAACTGCTTTTGCTCCATGCAATTATGAATGACTGTATACCAAAAAAAGAAATTCATGCTATGATAACAAGAATCTATTAACCGCTTATAGAGAGCTCATGTGATAAAGAAGGTGGCATAATATTTTTGAATGGTACTATGGATGCTTTTTGCCTCCTAATTGACTACAATATAAAGGAGGAAAGAAGACTGAAGAGTGGTGTATATAATACAGGCATCCAGGATGAGCCTACATAGAAATTCAGGGGAATACTTGTGAACATTAATGTCATTATTTCAACAACCATCTTGTTTAAATTCCAATACCTATATGGGAACTAGTCTATGTTTCTTTCAACAAGAGCTCTTAATTTGAGATGACCTTTCCTAGCTGTTTGAAATCCTAGAAATCCAAGAGACATGATAGTTCAAATTTTCTACATGAAAAATTCCAAGAGAAGATATAACTTGAGTTTGTGCAAGTCACGTGCTTAAAAAAGAATCCAGGATATTATTGCAATGCACTAGATATGCTTTCCTCTATGCTTTCTAGATTTACATGTAGTTGACGGTGTTTGAATTCCATATGGGCTGTTGCATATGCACTGGTTGTGCAGAGAAAGAAAGGTGATTGTGTTGTAGCAAGTAATGAAATAAATTATACTTGTCCATAAATGAAGGATATACGTAAAATAAAATGAGAAAATAAGTCATAAAATGGAACTGTTGTTAGACCATGTTTGCCAAAATGTAAAGAACTATTAGATAACAGAAAATGAAAATGGCTTTCACTGTTAAGTGCATGTGAGACTGCATTAAATACATGTATATAGGCTGGAGGAGAGTTAGCAGAATCCCACCACAAGACATAAAAAAACTGAGAATAGATTGCATGATCAATATAGTAATAGAGATGTTAACCAGGAAAATTGTAGCATACTTGAAAATGTGTACAATATGGACACATCCCTGGGATTTGTGGTTTGTGGTGATATGGAACGTGTTGGTTAATGGTACAATTTCCATTCAAGATGCTGAAAATAGGGGTGAAGACATTAAGATTCGTTGTCTTCAATACAAAATGCCATACAGCAGTACAACTATTTTACACATATTCTTTATATAAATGATGAATTGCAACTTCTTTTAATTTTTTTTTCATTTAATTTTTCAAATATTAATTTTATATTTTATTTTCACCGCCTTGCACAAAATCTGGAAAAAATAAATTGTCCTCTCTGAAATCCATCCTACCAAAACTCAGAGAAACACCGTTAAAAAACATAACTTGAGAGACCATGCATCTGTGGTAGACTTGCAAAGCCCTGAGCTGCACCAGCAGCAACAAGTTTTGCTGCCTTGATTCATCAACTCACAAGATTTTACAGAAACCTGTAGAGCCTTCTACATTTATGCTTTCTTTTAGAACTTGTCTAAGTCAATCGATCTCAGAACGCCCAGTTTCAAAAAGTCGTAACATCATAAAAAATCTTAAACACTATAACTTAAAACACTCATCTTCATTTTCATCATTCATTTGTTTAGCAGCAGCTTCTTTAAATCCTAAACAGTTTGTTTAATTTATGAGCGATCTCAAATCCATTGACTCATTAGCAGTTTCTCCAGTTGAGTACCGCTAGGTGTAACAAAGCAACCAGTCCATTGAAATTTAAAAGTTTGCAGCGTGTTCCCAAATTTTGAGGAGGATTTGCAGTTTTGATTCAGGTCATTGATGTTGTTCTGAATTGGAAACAATAAAAATCCATTTTATCTTGAAATACAGTTTTTAAATTTGTCGAGACAGAGCCTGAACTGGACCTGGTCAGTATCAGTCCCAAAACTCTGCTTAAATCCATTTATTAACTAACTTCCAACTAAATGTTTTCTGATGTTGTCAATTGCTGATGAACTTCCACTATAAATTGAAAAGCCTACCGTTCTGGTTAATTGATTCCATGTATTCCTAACGACTTATATGGCATCTTAACACAAACTGACTCCGGTGTTCTAAATAGTACTACATCAAATATATAATTAAAACTTCTGCAAGCATTTGGGGGATGGAAAACTTGTTAGCTGAACATTATGTATAGTTAGTTATTCACTCCTTGCTCTAGCATAATTCCCATTTGGAACATAATGATGCAATTTCCGAAATGACTTTCAGAAGTAACAAAAATTATATCTACTGAATATTCACCAATTACATCACGCTTATGGCTACAGTTATAGCAATTAACTCACTTCAAAAAATTTAATAACTACATTGCCTACCCTGCTTGAAGAGCAACTAGACAAAGAACGCAGGGCAGAGGGTATATCGACATAGCTCCTGTTGCTGAATATGGTACCTCCAGGAATGTAAAATGCTCACAGCCAACACCCTGATGAGGAAGGCTTGCCCATCTTCTGCCATAGACTCAATCAAAAAGTTTGTTGTGATTTTTGAGTTCTGACTCTCACTTTCTCCATCCAAATTCATGTTTTTGTTGAGCTCTTTGTGCGATATTATTAGATATGGCGTTTTCATATACTTTCAACAATGCTTTAGATTCAGGATGCCCTTTTATAATCTTGCTGACAAACCTTGTCTCTGACATCCTCAATACTGTCGAAAGAGGGAGGTCGAAGTCATTGATGGATTTGATTTTCTGCCAAACCAGACACCTGGGCCTCATAATCTTTTCAAAATTGATTCGCAACAAGATATTGTGCTTCACTACATAATTAGCAGGGAGCTCCATGTTATTAACTATAAATTTCATCTTTTCACTAACATTTTCCTTGGAGAAATAGAGGACTAGAGGGGCAGCTCCAAGTAGTTGCCAGGTTTCTTCAGCCGAGAGCCCGCAGAGTTTGAGATTCTCTATCTTGGCCTCTAACGTTTCCGTGCGACTAACAGCCACTATAGCTACAATATACTTGAACATTTTACTTTCTTTGTCAGGGCAAATCTTGTGAATGAGATCCACTTGTGCAGGCATTAGAAACGAGCGTAAGAGAACGGACGGATGTACCTGTAAGAAGCTTACGAGCTCCGCCCCACAAAAACCCCATCCTTCCCAGAAAGCAAGCGAGGGCTTCAGGGTCTTCTCCAAGCTAAAACTGAGAAGCCTTGGTGCTCTTAGCAGGGCTTTAACGAACAAAGCCTGTGATTGAAATACATTCTTCAAAAACTCCGTCTTGGGAATTAGCTCCTCCTTGAGGCTGCTGCCCAACATGCTGGAATTTTTCCTCAAAAGCTCGACCAGATTGTGATCCACAAAACCGAAATCTTCAAGCAGTTTGATCTTAGGTTCCAATATTCTTTCTGCAACTCCGATAAGATGGGGTTGACTCCTCATTATATTGGCAATTTGGACTTCAGTGAAGCCGCGCTTTTTAAACAAATGAATAAATTGCTCTACGTTGTGGAGGGTTTGAAGCTTCTGCAAATGGGGGGCCACCTTGAAGATCCGAATGATGTCGGCCTCAGGCATGTTAAGTTTGGAGACGGCAAAGTTTGAAGAGTGGGTCTGCGAATGAGCTTCCGTTGAGAAAACATTGCGAAAATGGAATGGGTGAATAAGAAACAGTTTGCAGCATACATTGGAGATCATGGGAGCTGCTGCAACAACAAACAGTTTGCGATATAACATGGTGTTCATCACGGAAGCTGTAGCAACAACAAAAGAAAGAGGTTAGGGTTTCCACCAGAAAGAGTTGTGTTTGCAACTAATAATGTGATTATATAGATATATACCCAAAAAATATTTTAAAATATTTATATTTTTAAACGAATTTGTTTAAATTTAACATTTTTATTATCAAAAGAATATGGAAGGTTTGAGAAGTAGTTGAATCTTGATTTAAAAGCATCCAATTTTCATAGTCTATGATAATTAACTCTCAATTTCTGGATAGAAATTCTGTCAATTTTTTTACATCAACGTTTTGGATCATATTCCATGAACCATCATCACAATGATATGCAAGCAATAAAGAGAGAGAGAGAGAAAGAATACATAACAGACTTGGAAGTATAAAAAGGTGAGGAAGGAGAGAGAAAGAGGTCAAAGGGTCAAATTAGACCAATAAAAAATGAGACTAAAAGGTAAAATGAGAATAAAAAGAATCAAATCACCTGATAATAGGGAAAATAAACAATGATAAAAAGACCAATAAAATTAAAGAGAAAAAAATTGAAAACCAAATTAAAAAGCTAATCTAACTAACCAAGAGAAAAAGAAAAATAACTAGCACTTGCACCTATAGGAGGTTCAAGGGATAGCCGATAGGAAACTAAAGATAAAATTTAAATATAATTTAATATTTACATTAAAGAGAATACTACAACAAAAATATAAGAATAACAGTTAGACAAATTAAATTAAGTATTAAACTACAAAAATGTGTTTGTAAGCGCCCTCCACCATCATGCCAACTAATTTACAAACACATGCTAGATTGATCACACTTGTACAACATTTTTTGCCCCAACCTCATCTATGTAGAGTTGTTGGACACTTCTCTCTTGTCTAGATGCACATATTTGTATATTGGATATTTGATATGGATATGGATATGATACTCCTCGATACAACAAGCATACTATATCTAGACTTAACCATAAACAAGACTATACTTGGGACATATCCAATACATTTGGATATGGCACCACACCATTTGGTGCCTTACTCAATTTAAGGCTTGTGAAAAACATTCAAAACTTGCAAAATAAAAATTGTACAAAAACACACACAGATGTATGTTTAAAAACAATAAAGATACAAACATAATATAACAAAACAAACATTACAAACTAAAATATAAAAATCACTCACACACACACACACATATATATATGTTCTATACCCTTAGATATATAGATAATTGAATATATGTACAATTTATAATTGCCTTATCCAACCATATATGTATCATGGGATCTTGAAAATTCATCATATATATATCTAATACTGCATTTGTTTCCATGCAACTCTACTTCAATGATCTCACTCAAAATCTTCACCTACAACACTCCCACACTCTCAAAAAAATCCCAACTCTTTGGTTTGATTATTCAATGCCAGCGTCTTCACTACAGTAACCCTCACTGCTGCTCTTTCTTATTTCAATTAAAAACAGCTGCAAACTGAAACAAAGAAAAGAAAAAAAATTGAACAAAAAAACAAGTAGATGGTAAACTTATCTCAAATGACAAAGTGGATGCAGTTAGTCTCTTCCCTTCTCTTTTCCTCTCTTCTTCTCACTATTGTTCTCTCCTCTTCTCTTTTTTATTTTTCTCATAAAATGGCAAAATGAGTGCGTTTTGATGTTTTTCAATGTATATGTGTTTGCTTCAATTTAGGGTTTTGAAAAGCGTGTGGGGATCTTATGGGCTCACCCCTTCTATTTTTCTATGTTTCCAGGTATTTATGTGTCATTTCCAGGACATACCCAGTCTAGTCAGGGGATTAAGGACGGCCCTGGGGATGTTTCTAAGGGGTTTCTGAAATGTGACAAGAGCAGGGATCCCTGGAAAAATCCCCAGGACATGTCCCCATTTATCCCTTAGATTTATGTATTGGGCAATGAATGGATGAAGCTCAACTGAAATGAAGTGCTTGAAGCTGCTATAATCTGCTGAAATCCAAAATTGCTAAAATAACACAGTAGCTAAAACAGCAACTATATTTATTTCTGCATGCCATATGGAGGATATAGCTGGCAACCACTAAAAAGAAGGAACCATGCTGCTTGTGAAACAAAAAATTCAAAAATTGTTCTCTTCAAAGGAAATCTTCCTTGAGTATTTCTAGACTAGCAAAGCCATTTTCAAGCATAAATAATTCCATATTTCTCTCTGGAAAGGAATACATTATAAATGTTAGGTGATAGAGTTAGAACATATTATTTGAGGATAATATTATCTTAAATATACCAAACAAATGTTTAAAAATTCAGTTTCCAGTGTTGTGCATGTAGCCAAAAGGTCTAAACATTAATATAACTACAATGTAACCTTTGAAATCAATTTTGGTAGTACACATAAAATAGTTGGATATAATCATATCATAAAGATAAAAAAATATAAGGAAATAAAAGAATTTAGACCTTCATGAAATCTCCATGCTCCACAGTAACTGAATCATGTTTATCGCCAGCATCTACAGTGTTTGACGTTTTACCTGCAACCTACCATGGCATAAAACAGACTTGAACTGGTAGGGGATCACTTGCCTCTCACCCTTCAGCTTGAACTGAACTACCATCTCTCCATCCATCCTTTGTTGTTGTTTCACTTGATTCCCTACTACTTGCTCGAGAACACTCCCTACAATAATAGCTTCATTAGGCTCTGGCTGGATAGACTAATCATTAAGTGACTCATCCAACCAGGGGTCGAAGGAATCAAAGTTTCCTCTCCATAAGTCAAATCATTAAAATTTAATATTTTCTATTTTGATATGTAAGTTACTTCAAATTTGTCATTGCTTCTATAGTACTGTAAAAGGTCTTTAAATAATGAGAAAACATAAATGGAAGACATACATTGCGCTTCACAGCTTGAAGCCAGGCATCCGCACATAAAGCATACATATCAGCACCAGTAAAATTTGGGGGACACCTTTTGGCTATTGCTGACAATGATACATTCTCATGAAGTTTGAACTTTCGAGTCAATACATTCTCATGAAGTTTGAACTTTCGGGTCAATGCTCCAAGTACACTAATCATAAAGGCATTTTCAATGTTAAAAAAAAAAATTCTCAATCTTTCTAAAGATCAATAATGGAAAAAAAAAGTCCCTTTACACTTACTGTTCTCTAAAAGACGATTCTGAGCTAATACCTACATACAGTAATTTGTCAAACCTACCAGGCCATAAAAGGGCGGGTTCAATAAGATCAGGGAGATTACTTGCCCCTATAATAAACAAGTCCTGAATAATGAAAGACAGTTTAGTGGATCTTCACTTGCAGAAAGATAAACTGCATGGACTATAAACGCACAACACCAAACTCTAAATTTAAAAATATTACCATAAAATAAAGAGTTTTCCAAAGGATACCTGGGTTGTTTTGTTTAGACCATCTATTTCAACAAGCATCTGCAGAAGACAATCATATGGTTCACAATACAATAAGGAAGCATTACAATCATATACATTTATACAAGTTTGAAACCCTGTAGTCGATAAACATTGTCCTAATTTGTGTGTTTGCAGAATGTACCTGAATCAAATTTGAAATCTAGAGGTCATATATGAAAGTTAGCATCTAGTAATTATACCTGAGATACTACTCTGTCCATGACTCCACCTAAATCCTCAGACGCCCCACAAGCTGGAGCAAGAGCATCAAGTTCATCAAAGAAAATTATGCATGGCCTTGCAGCTCTTGCCTGGTCATAAACATAATAGAATGTCCCAAATTAGCTTTCATGATCCAGCTTAATACCTAAATCTTAAGCACAGCTATCTTGTTCACTTTCAGGACAAAAGACACATTTATTGCTCTACCTTTTGAAAAATGTTGCAAACATTCTTTTCTGATTCTCCTATATACATGTTAATCAGCTCAGGTCCTTCCACACTAAGGAAATTCAGGAAACATTCAGTTGCCACTGCTTTTGCCAATAATGTCTGATGCACAAAAAAAACACACAAACTCAAGCCATTGCAAAACATTTCGATTCTATGACAAAATGCACAATCAACTCCGTCCACCCCTTACCTTGCCTGTACCAGGAGGCCCATATAGAAGCACACCTGAACGTTGACGTGTCCCAGATGAAAAAGGCTCCTTATGCACAAGAGGCAACTATAGACACAATGCAGAGAGGAAGATTAGTTCCTCATATTGAAAAACAGAGCAATGTCAAATTAATTAAAGCTTTTACTCTCAACTATAATCAAAGGAACTCATGATATATTGTACCTATTACTTCTAATATCTAACAATGATAATTCATTAACCACTAAAAATCTGTGAAGAGACAACGATATATTATTCAATAAAGTCAGTTTTCATTTGGGGCTCATTCATGTTCAACAAGCTTTTTGACACAATTCTAATGAAATAACAGAAAAAATTGGGACTAAAACCTATCACACAGCAATCCCAGAAACTAATCACTGATAACAGAAAAGTTTGCGGTCATAATATTTTCTATCTGCATCAACAGCAAAACGTTAGGGTTCGTAGATGCCTCTTAGGTAGTTTTTGGACGCTCATCTGGGTGATCGTGGTGAACAGATAATGAAGATGGCTTTAGACGTTGCAGCTCTAATGGGCGAAGTCAATATTGAGGAGTTCGTTCCTTAGACTGGATGGACTTGCAAGGTGTAAAGCGGCGCATGGAGAAGCTACACAATTCCTTCGACCGACTGGAGGAAGCTGCAGGAGGAGCATGAGAAGTAGCCTGCTACTAAGGACATCATTGACGTGCTTTTGGAAATGGAGAGCAGCTAACAGATACCAAAAACAAATAAAACTCCCTGAGCCTTGGCAAGTGACTTACCTCAAGATTCTGCACAAAATTGTGTCTTGTTGTCTACGATGCCGGTGAGAGGAAAAGGGCAAAGTCTGCAGGAAAAATTACAAAATCGTACCACAGCAAAAATGGGCGGAGTTTGCTGGAAAGACTACGAAGCCCCACCACAGCAGATATTTTTTAATGAGACGAACTAAAACCAATTTCCCTACAGCTCTTGCTTCAGTCTATTCACAGTAAATATGAATGGCACTGCATTTACATTCTCGGTTGATGTTAACAGCAGTGCACTCTATTAGCCAACTGGTTTCTGATACGACTTTAATAAGTGGAGATTCGATATGATTTTTAATGAGTGCAGATTTAATGTCGAGTCCTGTCTACAAACACGGATAATTGAAAGTGGTTTCCGGTGAACAGTTCAACGGCGAGTCAATTTTTCCACTGAAAGTTTGGCATTGAATGGTATTCCGGGTGCGTGAGACAGGATTGCCGGGCTCTTGTGGACTGGCGAGTCCACAATAAGAAGCCTATCGGCTAATGAATAAAATCTCAATCAAACAAATGAAGAGGAAGAAACTAGCTAGTTATTAATTAATTATCATAATATTTAAAAATAACAAAATACTAAGAAAATAAAAATCAAACTAATTAAATTACCTTATATCATTATAAAACTAACTAATTGATAATAATAATATTTAACCAAAACTAAATACTTACTAATAAACATAGAAATAATAAGTTTAAATAGTAAGAAACAAAATAACCATAGAATATTATCTACTATGTAATAGCACAAAATTATAGTCTAACATATAGATTATACAATGAAGAAAGAATATAGAAGGAATTCAAAATAAAGTATAGTATTTTCAATTGAAGGAAAGATTAAAGAATATATAATTGAAACAAAAATTAAAGTAATGATTTAAATATAAAATACCAAATTAAAAAGAAAATAAATACATCAATAAAAAGAACTAAATACTAAATAAATATGACAAATAAAAACTAGATTAAATAAATATAAGAATAAACTAGTAATGAAAAGAACTAAATACTAAATGACTATGACAAAAAAACTATATTAAATAAATATAAGAATAAACTAATAATGAAAGAACACTAAATAAATGAAATCTATATAGTATCATGCTTGAAAGTATGATACTAGCCAAAGGTTCATAAAACATAAATATTCCTAATCTTTCCTTTATAAAATTGATGAAAATTTTATAAAGGGACAATTAGAAATAATGAAAGGATGATAAAGTAGAAGGCAACAAAATAATGAAAGGATGATAAAGTATCAAGCATTTGTAAGTATGATATTTAACCAATGGAACCAAAAATATATATTCATCGTCTTTCCTTTATGAAATTGTGGAGAATTTGTAAAGGAAATATTAGGAATGCATATCCCTAAGGAAGGGATAGGAATGAAAATTAACAAGAGAAAAGAAGCAAAAAAGATCAAAAATTTACAAAAACCCAAAAATCAAGATAAATAAAGTTAAATAAGCTAGCACAAAATAAATCCAAGCAATTGTAAAGAAACAAGCTATACAATAATAAATAAGAAGAACCACACAAAAAAAAAAGTAATTTTTTAATTAAACAAAAAAGATTCCTTAAAAATTCAAGAAAACAACCAAGAGGCTCCTCATAAAAAAGCAACCAAAGAAAAAATAAAAAGGGTAAAAAAGGGAAAAGGGGTTAAGACCTAGGGAAGGAAGAGAGGCAACCAATTAAGCAAGAGAGAAGAAACTCACCAGAGAGAGAGAGAGAAGCCAAGCTAGGGAAAGGGATGGAGTGAAGCAAGGAGGGGAAAGAGGACAGCATAAGTTGGAGCTACCAGGAGGGTGATCTTGAATGAAATTCAAAAGGGGTTTCCAAGAGAAGCTTAAATTCCAACCCCATCTCGATTTAGGTTAGAGGGGTGATTATTGATTTCAATAGCTTCTTTCAACTTCCTCTTGAAGTAGTTGTCTTTTTTGAAAAGGATTTTTGTATCTTCTAAGGCAATGTGATGTTTGGTCTTCGATGAATGCTTAGCTAAGGTAGATTTTGAGACCTGTTCATGCCTAATGTTAATGCCATGTTCTTTGATTCTTGTGATGACTGAGCGACCAGTTTCCCCAATGTAAGGGGTGCCATAAGAACATGATACTTTGTAAACACCTGAGTTGAGGAAGGCATCCAAAGGGTCTTTGGGGGATGGTAAGCAATTTTTTAAGGTGGAGAGGGGCTTGAAGGTATAAAATAAACCCTTTTAGAAGAGGATTTTGGTAATTTTGTTGGAGATTCCTTCAACATAGGGGAGGCTAGCCAAAGGGAGGGAAGGAGAGCGAGAAGACCTAGGATGGAGGGAAAACCTCCCTTTGGTTTAATTGATGGCTCTAAAAAATTGACACAGTTTCAATCTAGAAATTAACACTTGAATCTTGATTTATTTGGAATGAGAAAGACTTTAGGATTGAGATTTTATGAATCGGAAATCTCTTTGGTAATCTACTATGGTTACTTGTTAGGATAGACCTTTTTCCAAAGCTCTCTAGATTCATGCTTTACAATTTCTCAAATGAGAGATTTGTGTTATTTTAGATCTTCTCTCCAAAGTCACTAAGAGCCAGTTGTATTGGCCAAAATTTAAAATTGAGTATAAACTTGGCAATCGAGATTACGAGTCATTTCAAACCATTATGGAGTCAATTCCTCTATATATGATCCATAGGGATGTGATTGAGTGCATTAGACCCTGGTGGAAGGATTGGAATTGGTATATAGTTGCTCCTTTCAAGAGTTACAAGCATTTTAAAGGCTATTCATTGTTACACTCCATCTTTGAATTACAATTTACTTTTCACCTTATGTTAAATGTATTGATGATTTACGTGATTATGAAAATTTGAAAGATGAAAGCTATGATGAACAATATGAGATATAATGGTTGTATGCATTTAAATTGAAATTGTTATTGTATATAGTTAAAATTGATTTATTATCATTTTGATATCAGGTGGTGTGAAGAGGCTACATTTTGATGTTTCACCATAAGTTTTGGATTTTCCTGAGGTGACAGCCATATTTTGTAAAAATTGTTTTGAGGTGGCATATATGCCAAATTTGTATATGTACATACACAATTACTCTACACTTTTATATATAAAAATTGATATTTGATATATTTTGTTCGTTATGTGCATGTTTTACTACTTTGAATCTTAAACTTTGAATTTATAATCACTTTATCATGTATATTTTTGTTAAATTTGGTTGCCTTGGGAAACTTCACCAAATTTGATCCCCTTCAGCCGTCATTTTTCCTAGGACCTTAATTCATAGATCCCCTTCAGCCATCATTTTTCCTAGGACCTTAATTCATAGATCCCCTTAAGCCATCCTATTATGAGCCCTTAAGCTATCCTACGAGGATCCCTTAAGCCATCATTTCTCCTAGGACCCCTTATTCATATATATCCTAAGTTTAATTATATCAATTGTGATTGAACATGAGACACACTTTGAATTCTTTGATCCCCTTAAGCAATTTTGAGAACTTCTTTGATCCCCTTAAGACATTTCTCTTAGGATCCCTTAAGCCATCCTATGAGGACCCCTCAAGCGATCATTTCTCCTAGGACCCCTTAATTCATATATATCCTAATTAATTATATCAATTATGATTGAACATGTGACATACTTTGAATTCTTTGATACCCTTCGGAAAATTTTGAGAACTTCTTTGATCCCTTTAAGACATCCTATTAGGACCCCTTAAGACATCATAAATTATATTAACATTGACACTATTTTGGTATAGTATGTGATTGTTATGATGATTCATCCTAAATTCTAATACTTAATTATATCAATTGTGATTTTTTTTTAAAAAAAGAGGGTAAAAACTTTATTGATATCAGGAAAACAACATTACAAAAAAATTAGAGGCCAAAAAGGATCCCAAAGAAAAGAAGGATCATCAAGATGCCCAAAAAATACACAAAACCAACACCATCCCACCTCAATCATCCATGTCCTCCAAAATAATTCTCTCAAGCACTTGGCAGTAATCAGGGGATAACTACTCCCATCCCTCTAGCATGCTCAGAAGCCCACTTGGCCAAACAATCTGCCACTCTATTCCATTCATGTGGTATGTGGGTAAAAGATACCACCTCTAGCATGGAACACAGTTGCAAAATATGTTGAACCACCAAATCAAGTTGTCAATTAACCCCTTCAAAATTATGCTCATTTAGTAGATTAACAATGATCTGAGAATCAGACTCACAGATAATCTTATGCCAGCCAAGAGCATAGACCCACTCAATATCCCAAAGAATCGCCAACCCCTTCATAATATCGTTGGTTTGTCACCCTTTATCAATGGAGAAAAAGAAAATAACAAAGCTAGAATAGTCTCTCCCAGCTCCACCAATCCCTGCAAGCCCAAGATTACCCCTGGAAGAGCCATCAATGTTAATCTTCGTAACATCCACCAGAGGAGGAGACCAACTCCCAATCCTCAAAACCTTATTTTTAGCATGCCTACCTCTTCGAACACTGAAGGATTCAAAGGTCAAACCCTACAGACCCAATCTATTAACAATCTCATCATCACTTCGTTCTAAAGGAAAAGCCACTTCACATTTAGCTTCCATCATTTCTTGGATCATACCAACAATTCTCTGCCAAACCTATTGAATCATCAACTTATCCCCACAAAAAATCTTGTGATTCCTTTCCAACCATATTTTCCAAAGGATGAAGGTAGGGCCAATGCACCACACAATCTAGAGGAAAGAGGCCTTTGTAGGAGGTCTCCTCGGGCTACTCCAGAATTCAACAAGGGATGATGCATGAACGCAAGGATGTTTCCAAATATCCCACCAAAAATACCAAATAAGCATAGAAAAAGGAAAAAAAAAAGAACAAGTGGGAAGAGTCCTCCTCATGTTACACCCATATAGAACTCAAACTGAAGGTCCCTGAAAACCCTGCTTCCAAAGATTTTCCCAAGTTAAGCATTTGTTCCAAGCTAAATTCCACAAGAATCAATTACACTTAGGCCATGAGAACTTATTCCAAACATGTTTCCACCATGGAACTTCCAATCCTCCATACTTTTAGGCTATCAGCTCCTGATACCCACTTGCCACCATGAAAACACCCTTAGGATCCAAATTCCAAGCCAAAATATCCTTATCCTGAATAGAATTGCACAGTCTATTTGCCAAAATATTTTGAAGCTTAGCACACTACAACTCCATGCCAATCATTGACCATTCACTCGGATCCTTCCACCTATACACCTTTATCTGCCCACAGAGATAAGAAGTCTTAAAATCTATCACCCTAGACCAACTAGCCTCTAAGAAGCACTGACAAAGATCTTGCAAATTAGGATACCTGCTCATAATAGGGAAAAACCCATCCCAAGATTCAAACCAAAAGAGAGCCTCAAACCCCCTATTACATATCCAAAACAAGCTCTCCTTGATCAACTTAGCACCTTTTTTAAGCATTTCCCAAATCACAAAACCTTTTTCCCACAAGTGGGTACCAAGAAATATCCACCATCGGAATCCCACTTAGATATTTGTGACATACAATCCTAGCCCAGACATGATCCTATTCCAAACACCATCTCCAATAAAGCTTGGAAAACAATGCCAACCCAATTAGAGTCAAATGCTACAACCCGATACCACCAAACTAATTTGGACTACAAACAATATCCCACTTCACAAGGCTCCACTTAGAAGAGGAAAAGCTACCAACCCATAAAAATTGTCTAGCCAGAGAATCAAAATCCTTGATAAATCCAACAAGATCCACCTGGAGCATACACCTATAATTGGGAAGAGCCTAAACCATTGACTTAAGAAGTTGAACCCTGTCAACACAAGAAAGCCATCGGTGAGTCCAATGGTTCACCTTCACCTGAAACTTGTCTAGAATATTTTTCCAGGAGCCCCTAGGGAGGGTACTAGAAGAGATAGGAATATCAAGATAGATAAAAGGCAAAGAACCAATTTGAAACCTCAAAATACGAGCAATCCTCTGTTGAATGAGCCTCAAATTATTAAGAAAGAAAATGGAAGATTTACCCTCATTAATCTCCTACCCAGACATAGCCAGATAGATGTCCAAAACCTTGTGCAAGGTAGTGGCCTCTCAAACCTTGGCCATTCCCATCAACGCAGTGTCATCAAAAAATTGTAGGTGTGATTGAGGAGGCAAACCATTGCCCTAAACCCAACCTTGGATAAGACCTGGCACCACATTGCTCTTAATCACTCTCCCCAAACCTTCAGCCAAAAGAATGAATGAGTATGGAGAAAGAGGATCTCCTTGGTCGAGGCCTTTAGAAGCCCCAAATAAGGAAGATGATTCACCATTTATCAAAACTGAAAAGGAATTGGTCGTGACACAACTCATAACCCACTCCTTAGCAAAACCAAAAGTTGTAAGAACTTTGCACAAGAAGGACCACTTAACTCTGTCATAAGCATTTTCCATATCCAACTTGATGAACATAGCTTTTTCTTTTGAGGTTGCCATAGAGTGGATAGATTCAACGGCTATGACCAAACCATCTAAGATTTTCCTATCAGCCACAAAGCCACCTAGTTCCTCAAAAATAAGTATAATAAGCCACCACTTCAACCTCTTAGTAATCAGCTTGGAAAGAATTTTATAGACCATATTGCATAGAGATATAGGTCAAAACAAACTCAATTGATTTGCTCCCTCACACTTGGGGATGAGTGCAAGAAAGGTAGAATTCATATCCCTCAACATCTGCTTGTTCCTTTTGTTGGCAACACAAGGGAAGACAACTGAGAGGGGAGGGTGAATCAGTTGTCACAAAAATTATACATATTAAACTTATTCTTAGATCTGATAAATAAACATGAAAGCATAAACCATCACCACATCAAAAACAAACATAACACCAATATTTTTACATGGAAACCCTATTAGGGGAAAAACCATGGTGGAGGTTAATCCACAAGATTATACCTTGTTCAATTACAAATGGGGAATGCACATGCATTCAGGCACACTACCTAGAGCACACTACTCAAATACAAAAGGCTTACTGCCCAAAAGAAGACTCACTGTCTTACAGTCACATTCGGATTACATCCAAAAGATTTTGAACTGAGAAAGTAGCATCTTCTAATGCCTGATTATAGTTCTAGTTAAGCACATAAACACTTTTATCTGCTCACTCTTCTTCACTCTTTACTCTGCCTCTGAAGGATTAGAACATTGTTCGCACACAACACACAACATACATCGCACACCATACCATCAAATGGTATAAAAAATCAATCATATATGTCTGCAACTAAGGATAACATCAACTACATGTCGACCCAACAAAATATGAAACATGTACAAACTGTCAGCCCAAATTAATAAACAATTTATCAATGTAGACCAAACAATGTCGGCCAAAACATAGTAAGGACCCAAAACAACATCCTCAAATACAGAACACCTTCAAAAATTATTCCTCGAAGATCTGAAACATGCTACAATCACCATGTTGGCCATGATCGTGAAAAGCATGAACTCACAGAAGAAAATCACCAATTCTGATCATAGTGATCAATGTGGACCAACAACATAGATAGAGCGCTATCTAGAAACATCCACAAGCATCATGAATCATCACAGAAGCATCCATAACAACTCAAATTACTAGAATCACATCATCTTCTTTCAAGAACACCAACTAAAGAAATAGAACAACTATCAGAACACAGATACTCATAACTCAATCAAATCTTCATGTGAACCTTTGAAACTTCATGTGGATAAACTAGATATACTTGTCAACAAACCCTTTAATCTACAACCTCTTATCATCAATATACTGAGCTAGCCACCATACTGAACTTCACTACATCATCGACAACCTACAACTTATTTTATTACAATTTTCTCAATATCCTCGATATATACAGCGTTAAAGACATTAATGGAAATAGTGTTGACATCAATGACAACCACATATCAACAATATCCAACACCTTTGATACTTGCAAACCACCTCTAATAAATTTTGATTTATAATATCTCATAATTTTTGGAAGAATTTGATCAAAAAGCCATCAAGACCAAGAGCTTTCCCTTTCTCCACCTGAAAGATAGTGGCCTCCAATTCCTCTAGAGAAATGTAGCCCAAGAGATGCTCATTCATTTTCATAGTAAACAAATAAGGGATACAAGACAAAACATGATTTTCCTCAGCCAACGCATCTCGAGATTCCTTCCTAAACAAGGAGGCAAAGAACTGTGAAGCTTCTTTGGAAATATCACTTAAAGAGTTTAAATTCTCACCCCTGTTATTCACAAGAAAAGGGATCAAATTACCATGTTTATTGGACCTCACAGAGTTGAAAAAGAAGGCAATGTTTTTTTCTCCCTCCTGTAACCATTCAACCCGAGCCTTTTATTTCCAATAAATCTCCTCTTGCAATTCACACTCCTCTAAAGCTTTCAAAGCCCTTGCCTCCCCCTTGAGAGAATCTTCAGTAAGGAACAACTCCCTAATCTCATGGGTGATAGCATCCAAACCAACCTGAGTACCAACCTTAGCATGGAAGATGTTACTGAAACACTGCCTATTCCACTTTTTGAGCTAGTATTTCACATATTGTAGATTTTTGGCAAAAGAATACATAGCGGTGCCAAATGTAGGTCTACCCAAACGCCACCATTCAACAACATTCCCTTGCAAAGAGGCATCCCACAACCACATAAGCTAAAACTTAAAAGAGGGAGAATGAGAAGCTCGAGCCAAAGAAGCAGATAATTTAATAGGCCAATGATCTAAGCCCTTCCAATCCAAAATCTCAGAACAAGTAGACCAGGAACCTGTCAAGCCTCTCAACAATATAATCTTCCCCCAGTATCCTATTATTCCAAGTAAACTGACCATTACTAGGCTTAATGTCAACAAGATTTAGGGAAGAAATATTATCATGGAGAAGAAAAGTAGAAGGCTCCAACCTCAAAATCCCGCCCCTCTTTTCATCCAAATCATTAATGGTATTGAAATCACCTGCAACAATCCAAGGATAAAGAGGAACAAAACTCCAAATAGACTATATGCAAGACCATAGGCGCTGCTTACTAGACAAATTAGTAGGCACATAGATGTTGGAAAAAAGAATAGTTTCTCTAGTTTCTAGGCTCAAAGCAATCATTGAAATAAAAGACTTACAGGACATCCACCAAATAGGGTAAATCTTTGATGGATTTCATAAACAAGCCACACCCCTAGAATTACCTTAGGCACCAATGCATTGGCATTGACCCCACTCCAAAATTTTAGACACCAAACCAGACATATTCTCAATAGACAACTTAGTTTCCTATAGGAACAACACATCAGGAGAATGATTTCACTAGATCACAAATAGCTTTTTGTTGAGGGCCACTTCTCAAGCCCCTTACATTCCATAAGAGGATGATCATTTCATAGGGTTAGAAAAATGAGAGTCAAAAGTATTAACATATCCTGACTCCACCAATGTCTCCCCCATCATCTTGATTTTCTCTAAGTCCTTCATTCTCTCTACCTTGGAAGCCTTCTCAACAACCCCCTTTTTAAGATTTTTCTGAAGAAGCCCCAAAGAAGGAGAAGCCAAGTATTTCATTTCTCTGAATTGGACCCCAACTTCACCAATGGAAGAGAGACCTCCCCTCACTCCTCTCCATAGAAATGAGGGCATCAAGCACCACTAAATCCACCAGACTAATATCAGTGTCCATTTGCAATGTACCCACATCTTGTGTCTTCTGAATATTGTCAAAGATAATACCCTCATGAACCACCTCCAAGACACCTTGATCCATAACCATCATACCTGGATTCACTTCCTATTGACTAAGTGTTACCTATTTTAGCTACTAGCTTAAATAGGTAGAGTTGTTATGTTTTACAAGCGAAAAGAAGGTACATTTTATTTCTGCTATGTCACATTCATGTGCATAAATAAAATATCATAAGACTATGCTAATGCTTTGCATTATGCAAATGCATACAACATAGGAGAGATTGAACAATCTTTTCAAAAAAGTAGTCTTTATTGATAATAAAAATGAATATTGTTCCACACAAGCCGTGGAACTGACTATTCAAATGCATATAATGGAAAAAACTATACATGTATAGAGACATAAAAGAGAATAAATGCACATATAGAGAAAGAAGACCCGTCATTTCCTGAATGACTGGTCTTAGTTGAGTTGCCTTGCATCATCTTCAATCTCTTGCTTGTCCTGCACTCAGCTTTTGCTCCTTTGCTACTCCTAATTGCCTGCATTTGAGAGAGAGAGTGTTGTTAGAGCAATGAAAGGTCTCTAATCAATACATGCACATACATCTATAAATGTACAATTTGATCCTCATGTGCACTAAAACAACTAGCATACTACTAATGTCCAAGAAAACAAAAAGCATAATCAAACACATCCATCATATGCTCAGTTTTTAAGGTATAGGTGAAATCCTTGTTTCTATTTTGATTCATCTGATTAAGGCATGTGGGATAAAATGTGGCTCCCACAAGGTTTGAGCCCAACATGTTTCCTTATTGTGCTTTAAAGAGGTATAATAAGGTAATTCATCCTCTTATATTTCACTCAAGCAAGCACACATCATCTATGATATTGAGATTTTAGTCACTATCATAGGTGACATATACTTGCTCAAGGAATTCATAAGGATGTAGTAAACAACATCATGTATCAAATCAAATTATAGAAAATGCATTGATGTGCTAATCCATGAAAGCACGGTATAAAACATGTATATGTGATAGCCATCATATTAGGAGTTTTCATGAGCTATATGGAGCAACTATTGGTAAAGAGTAAAAGGCAATGAAACCCCTAAAAGCCAACAATATATTTGTTGTCCTGAAGTTCAAAGCAACTATAGGTAAATTCACAGTGCAAAACAAAAAGTCCAGGATAGTCTTGGACTAATAAAAATGAATGAGTCCTTTAAATTCTTAGGGGCAGTTCTAGTCATTTAAAGTGGCCAATGATCAAAAGGGTGTTGTCACTACCCAATCATCAAAAAGGTGTTGTCACTACACAGTGAATAGCAAAAGAAAGAGTTCGGTCAAATATATAGTGAACACTTCCCAAAGGGTCTAAAAGACTGTCTGTGAAAATAAAAGTCATTCATAAAAGACATATGATTCCTTTATTAGCAGCCACAAGCTACAAAGAGCAAATATAGTTGACATGTGACTGTCACAAATGAGCAACGAATTTATTTATATAACAATTTCCTATTGTCCATAAAGTGCATACATGAGAAGTACAATTCTTTTTGTCATCATACATGGACAGTTTCACAAGAATACAAATAGATGAAAACACAGTCAAGGATTAATGGACAGTCATTTTTTGAGTTGTATATTAGCATATTTTATGCATTAATAGGTCAAATGAGTAAATATTAGACAACTTGAGTGCTATGAAGAATATATTTTGCAACATGGTACTGGAGGGATTAGTCTTACAAATGGTTCTTCAAGCAATGGCAACAAAGGTGAATAGTAGAGATGGAGTAGTTGTTAAGGATTGTTGAAGATGTGCACAAGAAATGAGCTTAAACAACAATAAGCATGAGATGATAGTTATTACTATGAAATGACAAATGCAGTCATGTGTTCATGAGACAGTGGCATGGTTTATGAATAGATGAGGAGCCTTTTGCTCAAGCTGGAGGCAACAGTAATGCTTGATAGTGATAAGGATATGGCAAAGTAGTATTGAGTACATGATAAAGGTAATAATCACAAGCATTACAAAGCCAATCTAATAAATGGTATAGTGCGATATGGGACTGGAAGGTTCCTTGATTGACCAAGTGAAAAGAGTATTTTAATATGAAGGTGGACAAAGCTATGCACCATGGAAAGAGGATAAAGGTTTTATGAAAAATGGCAGAATATTCATCCTTACTAAATAATAATTCTTGAAGAATGATCACAATCATTAATGGCAAGTGACAGTCCCTGTGAAAGCACAGCCTATAGGGATATTGTCTTAAGGGGCCATATTCAGTGAGGAATGAGCTTAGTAGGTCCATTATAATGGTGTAGTCTATGGGTGTTGTGTGATAACCTTTCAAGAGGAAGACAATCACAGTTGCCAAAGGCAGTGCAACACATGAAATGGATTATATATGAGGAGTTCCAAGGCATGGAATGGAAACAAGTATTGTGTGTAGTTTCATGTCACAAATAACATATTCAACATCAAGTGTTATATTTTGGTAATGTGTTTTTCTTTAGAATGATTTACGAAGCTACAAGTGCAAGTGCAATAAACGCTCCAATACATCTATTGCAATAGCAAGACAAAGATAAAGTACCTACTATATGCCATGGACAAAGAGAAATGACAAACAAAATAGAGGAGGGTTTGTAAATGAGAAGGTGGTGTTCATGAAGGATATTAAAAAATGTGTAGAGTGTTTGTTTATACTCACACTGTGTAATGGCATCGAACCATTTTACAAACCATTTTTTCTCCACAGTGCAGCATTTTTTGTGGAACTGTTGGCTAAGAGATCTAGTTTCAATTGTTTCCCTTTCATGAAAATCTCATTCATATGATAATATTGCATGATCTTTGCATAATAAAGGGAATTAGGGCATTGTTGGCCACTTTTACATGGGCAGAGGGAAATAAAATACCTATGTTTTTTTTTTTAAAGATAGCAAAAATAGAGGCAAATCTTGAGCTTGAAATCATATTTATATCCATAGAAAATGAGGCTTAGAGACTGGTAATCTGCAAGAGAGCTCGTGGCCATATAAAAAGGAATTTATTCTCTATTTATTACAGGAAAAATGCATGAAATGAGAAAGTGAATACAGATTATCAAATACTTGTTTATAATTTTTGCATTTTTTGGGGTTGATTTGAGTTTCTATCTACAAGAACCAAGAAGATAATATGAAGCTCGCAAGGTCAAAATCTTACTTCATTTTGCTGCAGGAAGATGTTTATAAAATCTGCGGCTTCTTGTCCATAGAAAGATCTCCAAGAACTCGAACCAAAGTCTCCATGGCGGTTGAAGGTTCTTTCTAGAAATTGGCTTGATGCAAATCAGGTCAAAATCAAAGGAGTTTCTTTGTTTTGAGTTTAGGGTTTTTACATTAATTTTCTTAGCCGACCACACAAAGGTGTTTTTCACCTTTCTTTTTTAAAATTACAATTAAACTAATGCAAGCCATGGGCTAAGTCTAATGCCTTGTGACTTTTTCCCTATGTATGCTATAATGGAGTACTTTTTGTATTTCCTTTGACCTATGTGAGGTGAAAGTATGACTTTTATTTTGCATAAATTACAATTGTAAAGCATTTGGTTTATGATGTTGATATAAATCATTAAACCAATTTGCTATTTCTAATGCAAAAGTAAAGTGTCATGTTTTGTAAATACATTTATGTATTTTTTTGAGCTCTGATGCTTTTGGCAAGCATATAGGGTTGTTAAAGGAGGTTGGTCGATAAGTGCCAAGGATATAGGATGTTGTTTTGACCATTATGCAAACATTTGGAGAGAATGGAGGAGGCTGTTTTCATCATTTTGAAAGCTTTTGGAGTAACTTGGAGTATTTTTGGAGTGCTTTTATGGTTGGAGATGGTCAAAGTTGACCTTTTCAACATATTGGAGCTCTTTTGAAGAAAAACCAGTTACTACTTTTTAGGCTTTTGGACGCATACGACCCAAGAAGCTTCTATCCCTATTTTAGTGGAGTTTCTTGCTGGAGCTTATATTCACTTCACTTTTCATTTGTAAAGTAGTTCTGACTTATGCTTTATCTATTTTGTGAACCATTTGGAGTCCTTGGAAAAAAATACAGAGTTTTGTAACTCACTTGCAGGCATGTATATCAGTGTTTCACCTTTGAAATCAATGAGTATAAGCATTTTTACCTTTTCAATCTCTCTATTAAATTGTGTGCATTTGTATAATTGATGCAACTACTTGTGAAATTGTATGATTCCTTGTGGTTATGTCTTATCCTATCACCTTTTTGTAAAGCAATATGTATTTTGTGTAGGTTGTGGGATGTGTTTAGAATGCAAGTATTCTCTAGTTGTGAAGTCTTTTTTCCTTCTAGGAGTGTAGGCATATGAACCTTCCCATGAAATATTTATGCAAAAAACATATGTGATTGAGTTGTGTATGAAAATTCTTTTGTCATTGACTAAAACTGTGTGTGTGAGCTATGTTATATGTCTTCTAAGTAATGTTTAGGTGCATCACCATAGGAGTAGTTTTGTAGTTTATGTTATCTCCTCCTACCCTTTTCCTCATCAAGTTCAGTAGATTAGTTTTAGGTGAGTACCAAAAGGAAGTTGACCTTCTCGAGAGGTTGATCTCTGTTTTTCAAAGCTCATACTTTGAGATATCTTCCAATGTTGTCTCTGGATTGTGGAATTTTCTGATTCAATAGGGTGCAAATCCAGTACATAACAGTTTTGGCACGCCCGGTCGGACTGTCGATCAAACAATTTAGAAATTACATGTTTATTGTTGGTTTTTGATATGCAACCAATGAGTTTCAGGCCTTTCATAGGTTAACATCAGCATATCATGGTGACTCTATGTACCAGTGCATCATTGAGAACTTCGACATATTGAGAAATTTGGTGTTTTT
Organism: Sequoia sempervirens; assembly: GCA_007258455.2. Classification (NCBI taxonomy): domain Eukaryota; kingdom Viridiplantae; phylum Streptophyta; class Pinopsida; order Cupressales; family Cupressaceae; genus Sequoia; species Sequoia sempervirens. Next base: position 2,356,497 of record VDFB02000001.1, on the reverse strand, counting down.
CTCAATATTATTTAGCCTTTGGAGGCAGTGCAGACAACACCATGGCGACTCCAACCTTATAACAACTAGTTTCAGCAGTCTCGATACCTGCAAATAAATGAGGTTTGTTGTCTAGGCTTTCTTTTGCTTCATGTTATACTTTTGCAATGTCTAGTTATCAGCAGTATAATGGTTTTTCACCTCCATTTTGTGAGAGTCCTACATATTTTCCCTCTTACCAGTCATATCACACCAAACAGCTTGCTGGTTTTATTTCAAATAACCCTGTAACAACAAGTTACCAGCATTCTCATTGTGTTTCCCACCCTCCCACTCCTGCTCAATCTCAATATCAGCCAGTATATGCCCAAAACCATCCTTAAGAAGGCTATTTTGTTCCAAAATAGTAGTATTGTCCTCATTTGCAGCCCCAAAATGTTGATGATATGGGGATTCGTAATATTGACAATATATTGCTAGATTTTCTTAGGTAGTTGGATGAAATCAATAGAGAACAAGAGTATCAAATGAATTAGGAGTTAGCCTACCGGGTATACATTAAAGAGCAGGAGATGGATGTTCAAAGAAGATGACATGTAGAGTACCTTGCAAGAGAGATTGCTAAAAGGGAAGAACAGATGAAGATAGTGCTTGCCTAGGTTCAAAAGGTGGAGAAACAAAAACCCATCACCTTTGCAAATCTATTTTATGAAGAGAAAGTTAAGCATGATGAGGAGCAGAGGATGGAGTGGCAAAGGAGATAACATGAGGAATGTCTTGCAAAGCAGATAGTTGCAACGAGGAGCAAGTAAGGCTTTCGCTTGCTCAATCCCAAAGGTTAGAAGCTCAAGCAACTCTTTTCATTCATAGTTTCAAATAAGCTCATACCTTGATGGATTTTCCTGTAAAGGAAAGTTTTGAGTAAAAAATTTCAAGTTTCAAGCCCACTGAACTTTTTCACATTCCAAATGAGTATCCAAGAATTGAAATTCCAAGTTTCAAAAGTTTTCATCCTAAGGAAGAGATAGCATGTATGTCTAATGAACCTATTTTTGCTCACGAACAACCTTTAGTGGAATCTCTGGATGTAGAACAGAAGGCCTCTGTTCAGGATGCACCTGAATATGAGGTCAAACTTGAGAAACTAGACCTTCAAATTGAAAATCTAGAATCAATAAATGATGTTGAGGAGCCTAGTCATTTAAGACAACAAATTTTAGAACCTAAGAAAGATGAGGATCCCCAAGTCATTGCTTATACAGTTGATGAGATTTCATGTAGAGAGGTGGATAGTCAAGAAGATCATACTCTGATCACAGAACTTGTAAGTACAGAACAACATATAAATGCAAAATAATAGGATCTTTTCTTCCCTCAAGAGTGTTGTCCTGAGGAAAATAATAATCCTCTTATCATTAAAAGTACTGAGCAAAATGATTAGGACTTGTTCTAGGATGACTTGGAGGTTTTCGTTTTAAGCTTGGATAATAAACATTCTTCTAGTGCAGAGCATCGAGTAAATATCAGTATGTCAAGTGAAATAGAGCCTGAACCTCAAACCCTTACTGATTTACTTGATGAGATCCCTAGCTTTTTTGATGAGGTTGAAGACACCATGCTTGTACTAACACCTTTCTCAAGTTTTAGACAGCGAGAAGATGAAATTCACCATGATAGGGTGTTGGTCCATCAAGAAGCCGATGGGGACAACCTAGTCTTAAGAGGTGAAAAGGTTGGTATATATGAGAATATTCATCAAGATGAGTATGATCAATAGAGGTATGTTTTGAAAGGTATGAGTATTCTTTTAAATATTCATGGAAAAAGTCATGAACTTGAAGAGGACATGTTCTCAAGTATAATAGAGGATTTTTGTTCAGGACTTGATGATAAGCTACTAATTTCTAAATCTGAAAAGTGTAAGCAGCATAATCAAATGGACAGAGCAATCATAGTTTCATTTGAATCACATGAGATAGCTCATTCCAATCATCATGAGGTTGTGGTTGTAGAAGCAACTAATCAAAGTGAACCCAACAAGATTAGCTTGAAGGTTGTTCTTTCTAGAGGATTCCCTATCAAGGCATTTAGCCAAAATGGAAGCCAACAAAGAAATTTTGGTCATGCTTGCACCCAGGCATGAAGATACAGTTAAGGATGAAGTTGAAGATGCACTTGTAGCTAAGAAAGAGCAATTTCAACTCATTCATTCACTTTCAAACAACAACATATATGATCAATTTGAGGAGGTGAGTGAATTTATTTATATCTTTCAAGAAGTGGTGTGTCAGATTTTTGCACAACTATATGTGCTCCATCTGCTCTTAGCTGCCCATGAATATGTTAAGCACTATAAATTGAAAAGGAGGGTCAACTATTTTAATCAACCAATCAATGGTTTTGTTTGAGTATGTAACATGGTTGGTTAGTTTAGAGTAGGGTAGATTTTATTTTTCCCTAAGTGTTGTTCAAGCACAATCAGGTAGTCTTCATTCTGCAATTTTGGGTTTTCAATAAGCCTCCAAGGTGTCATAAATTATTTTGTTGAGTTAAAACATTGAATAGATTTGTTTAAGGTCTGGTTTAGTTTTCTACGTGACTCTATGCCCAATGGATAAGCCTAGGCAACTAGTATGATGTTTAGCAGGAAAACATATAGTAGATGTCACCAAAAATGTTACCTATTTTAGCTACTAGCTCAAACAGGTAGAGTTGTTATGTTTTACAAGCGAAAAGAAGGTACGGTTTATTTCTGCTATCTCACATTCATGTGCATAAATAAAATATTATAAGACTATGCTAATGCTTTGCATTATGCAAATGCATACAACATAGGAGAGATTGAACAATTTTTTCAAAAAAGTAGTCTTTATTGATAATAAAAATGAATATTGTTCCACACAAGTCATGGGACTAACTATTCGAATGCATATAATGGAAAAAAAACTATACATGTATAGAGACATAAAAGAGAATAAATGCACATATAGAGAAATAAGACCCATCATTGCCTGAATGACTAGTCTCAACTGAGTTTCCTTCCATCCTCTTCAGTCTTCTGCTTGTCTTGCACTCAACTTTTGCTTCCTTGCTACTCCTAGTTTTTTGCATCTAAGAGAGAGAGTGATGTTAGAGCAATGAAAGGTCTCCAGTCAATACATGCACATACATCTATAAACATACAATCTGATCCTAATGTGCACTAAAATAGCTAGCATACTACTGATGTCCAAGAAAATAAAGAGCATAATCAAACACATCCATCATATGCTCAATTTTTATCTAACATGTTTGCTTCTTGTGCAAGTATAGGTGAAATCCTTACTTCTATTTTGATTCATTTGATTAAAGCATGTGGGATAAAATGTGGCTCCCACAAGGGTTGAGCCCAACATGCTGCCTTATTGTGCTTTAAAGAGGCATAGTAAGGTAATTCATCTTCTTATATTTCACTCAAGCAAGCACACATCATCTATGATATTGAGATTTGAGTCACTATCATAGGTGAAAAATACTTGCTGAAGGAATTCATAAAGGATGTAAACAACATCATGTATCAAAATAGATTACAAAAAATGCATGGATGTGCTAATCCATGAAATCATAGTATAAAACATGTATATGTGATAGCCATCATATCAGGATTTGTCATGAGCTATATGGAGAAACTATTGGTAATGAGTAAAAGGAAATGAAACCCCTAAAAGGCAACAATATATTCACTTTCTTGAAGTTCAAAGCAACTATAGGTAAATTCGCAGTGCAAAAGGCAGAGTCTAGGATAGTCTTGGACTAATAAAACTGAATGAGTCCTTTAAATGCTTAGGGGAAGCTCTTGTAATTTAAAGTGGCCAATGATCAAAAGAGTGTTGTCACTACCCAATGATCAAAAGGGTGTTGTCACTACACAATGAATAGACAAAGAAAGAGTTCAGTCAAATATACAATGAACACTGCCCAAAGGGTCTAAAAGACTATCTATGCAAATAAAAGTCATTCATCAAAGGCATATGATTCCTCTATTAGCAGCCACAAGCTACAAAGATCAAATATAGTTGACATGATAGTCACAAATGAGCAACGAGTTTATTTATAAAACAATTTCCTGTTGTCCATAAAGTGCATACATGAGAAGTACAGTTCTTTTTGTCAACATACATGGACAGTTTCACAAGAATACAAATAGATAAAAACAAAGTCAAGGATTAATGGACAGTCATTTTTTGAGTTGTATATTAGCATATATTATGCATTGACAGATCAAAGGAGTAAAGTTTAGAGAGTGAATGAAATGAAGAATATATTGTGCAACATGGGACTGGAGGGAGTAGTCTTACAAATGGTTCTTCAAGCAATGGCAGCAAAGGTGAATAGTAGAGATGGAGTAGTTGTTAAGGATGGTTGAATATGTGCACAAGAAACAAGCATAAATGACAGTAAGCATGAGATGACAGTTATTACTATGAAATGACAAATACAGTCATGTGTTCATGAGATAGTGGCATGGTTTATGAATAGATGAGGAGCCTTTTACTCAGACTAGAGGCAACATTAATGCTTGATTGTGATAGGGATATGGAAAAGTAGTATTGAGTACATGATAAAGGTAACAATCATGAGCATCACAAAGCCAATCTAATAAATGGTATAGTGCAATATGTGACTGGAAGGTTCCTTGATTGACCAAGTGAAAAGAGTATTTTAATATGAAGGTGGATAGAGCTATGCACCATGGAAAGAGGATACTATGAAAAATGGTAGAATATTAATCCTTACCAAATACTAATGCTTGAAGAATGATCACAATCATTAATGGAAAGTGACAATCCCTGTGAAAACATAGCCTATAGGGATATTGTCTTGAGGTGCCATATTCAGTGAGGAATGAGCTTAGTAGGTACATTATAATGGTGTAGTCTATGGGTGTTGTGTGATAACCTTTCAAGAGGAAGACAATCATAGTTACCAAAGGTAGTGCAACAAATGAAATGGATTATATATGAGGAGCTCCAAAGCATGAAATGGAAACATGTATTGTGTGTAGTTTCATGTCACAGATAACATATTCAACATCAAGTGTTATATTTTGGTATTGTGTTTTTCTTTAGAATGATTTACGAAGCTACAAGTGCAAGTGCAATAAAAGCACCAATACATCTATTGTAATAGCAAGATAGAGATAAAGTACCTACTATATGCCATGGACAAAGAGAAATGACAAACAAAAGAGAGGAGGGTTTGTAAATGAGAAGGTGGTGTTCATGAAGGATATTAAAAAATGTGCAAAGTGTTTGTTTATACTCACACTGTGCAATGGCATCAAACCATTTTTTCTCCACAGTGCAACATTTTTTGTGGAACTGTTGGATGAGAGCTCTACTTTCAACTGTTGCCCTTTCATGAAAATATCATTCATATGATAATATTGCATGATCTTTGCATAATAAAAGGAATTAGGGCACTGTTGGATGCTTTTACATGGGCAGAGGGAAATAAAATACCCATTTTTTTTTTTTTTAAAAGAGACATCAAAAAATAGAGGCAAATCTAGAGCTTAAAATCATATTTATATCCACAGAAAATGAGGCTCAGAGGCTGATAATATGCAAGAGAGGCCATGGCCATATAAAAAGGAATTTATTCTTTATTTCTTATAGGAAAAATGCATAAAATGAGCAAGTGAATACATATTATCAATTTTTTTTTTATAGTTTTTGCATTTTTTGGGGTCGATTTGAGTTTCTATCTACAGGAACCAAGAAGATAATATGAAGCTCACAAGGTGAAAAGCTTACTTCATTTTGTTGCAAGGAGATGGTTATAAAATCCGTGAGTACTTTTCCATAGAAAGATCTCCAAGAACTTGAACCAGAGTCTCCATGGCGGCTAAAGGTTCTTTCCAGAAATTGGCTTGATGCAAATTAGGTCGAAATCAAAGGAGTTTCTTTATTTTGAGTTTAGGGTTTTTACCTTAATTTTCTTAGCCAACCACACAAAGGTGTTTTTCACCTTTCTTTTTTAAAATTACAATTAAACTAGTGCAAGTTGTGGGCTCAGTCTTATGCCTTGTGATTTTTGCCCTATGTATGCTATAATGGAGTATTTTTTGTATTTTCTTTGACCTATGTGAGGTGATAGTATGACTTTTATTTTGCATAAATTACAATTGTAAAGCATTTGGTTTATGATGTTGATATAAATCATTAAACCAATTTTCTATTTCTAATGCAAAAGTAAAGTGTCATGCTTTGTAAATACATTTATGTATTTTTTTGAGCATTGATGCTTTTGGCAAGCATATAGGGTGGTTAAAGGAGGTCGGTCAACAAGTTCCAAGGATATAGGATGTTGTTTTGACCATTATGCAAACATTTGGAGAGAATGGAGGAGGTTGTTTTCATCATTTTGAAAGCTTTTGGAGCAACTTGGAGCATTTTTGGGTACTTTTATGGTTGGACATGGTCAAAGTTGACATTTTCAACATATTGGAGCTCTTTTGGAGAAAAAATAGTTGCTAATTTTTAGGCTTTTGGAGGCATACGACCCAAGAAGCTTATATTCCTATTTTGGTGGAGTTTCTTGGTGGAGCTTATATTCACTTCACTTTTCATTTGTGAAGTAGTTCTGACTTATGCTTTTTCTATTTTGTGACCCTTTTGGAGTCCTTGGAAAAAAATACAGAGTTTGTAACTCACTTACAAGCATGTATATCAGTGTTTCACCTTTGAAATCAATGAGTATAAGCATTTTTACATTTTTAATCTCTTAGTTAAATTGTGTGCATTTGTATAATTTTGATGCAACTACTTGTGAAACTGTACACTTCCTTGTGGTTATGTCTTATCCTAGCACCTTTCTGTAGAGAAATATGTATTTTTTGTAGGTTGTGGGATGTGTTTAGAATGCAAGTATTCTCTAGTTGTGAAGTATTTTTTCCTTCTAGGAGTGTAGGAATATGAACCTTCCCATGAAATATTTATGCAAAAAACATATGTGATTGAGTTGTGTATGACAATTCTTTTGTCATTGACTAAAACTGTGTGTGTGAGCTATGTTATATGTCTTCTAAGTAATGTTTAGGTGCATCACCATATGAGTAGTTTTGCAGTTTATGTTATCTCCTCTTACCCTTTTCCTCTGCAAGTTCAGTAGAGTAGTTTTAGATGAGTACCAAAAGGAATTCGGCCTTCCCTGGAGGTTGATCTCTATTTTTCAAAGCTCATACTTTGAGAGATATTTTAATGTTGTCTCTGGATTGTTGAATTTTCTAATTCAACAGGGTGCAAATCCAATAGATAACACTAAGATCATCCAACACATCGAATCTATTAAAGGTGTTCCCTTCTTGTTGCTCCTTAAAAGTCCTCTTTTGTCCACAATTCTTGCTGCTCCTTAAATTCCTCTTCTGTCCATGATTCTTGTTGCAGACCTTAACATGAATGGAACCATTTGTACCTACAACATCACCAGGAATGGGAGTCTTGCCTTTGTCAACCTTAAGGGGGTTGTAAGGAGGCTAAGTAATCTAAGACTCTGAAGCTTTGGTCCTGGAACATCTTTGATGCAAATGACCATATTCATGACATAGATGACAATAGAAAGGCAAAGTTTCATAATCAAGTTGTTGCATCCAAGAAGATGATCCCACACGAATTTCCAGAGAGTCTGAAAGAGGGTTACTCAAATCAATCTCAACACAAATACGAGCAAAAGTCATTACCTTCCTATCTCGTGTTTGTTGAGAAGGACCCATGGGTTTCCCTAAAAGCAAAGAAACCATTTGCAAGATGTCAATGTGCCAATACTCCACTGGGAACCGAGGAAGACACGCCCATAGTAGGACATGATTTGGGAGCTCCTCTGAAGGATTAAAACCAGCATGCCATGACTTAATGAATAAACCAATCTGATTGTGGAAATAGGGTCCACCCTCAAAAACTCTATTATGATAAGCCATATAGTTGAAAACACCAATGAAATAACTATTTTCCAATAACATCACTTCCATTTCACCCTCTGGAGTCCAAGTTCGTCGAGCCCATGACTCCAAAAATTGAAGCAATATACGCATTCCCATTAACTTGCATAACAAGGAATGTTTAGAAAAATAATCGACATCCTCCACTACTGATTCTGGTTGAATCAGTAAAATTGGCCTATCTTTGCTTCTTTCCAAGCAACCATTAATTTTTGGGATTCGAGGGCCTCCAGAAAGAGCAAACCCTCCCACCCCCAAATCATTAAAAAGAAAATTATTTGTAGCAACCCTCTATGATGGTGATGGAGATGTCACTCCAAATGTAGCATGGAAATACAAAGGATTTCTAGCCCCAGAGGCTTCCCTAAATCCATTTCTAGTAGAAAAAATAAAACCCCACCCTTTTAAACCAATTCACAATCCTTCACCCAAACCCACACGCACAACACAAAGCAAGAAAAGGGATGAAAATGGAGACAAAGAACCATGTTCTCAATGAAGACCCACCCCGACCAACAAATAGCCTGCATAACACTAACAATCTCCTCCTGAAGGCATGCACGCACATCCTGAGCACATGCAACCCGTGACCTCTAATGGTCGCGAGGCTACAAAATACTCCCGCTGACGACCATCGCTCTCCACTTTTTGCTCTAGTTATATAATTGTGATTGAACATGAGACATACTTTGAATTCTTTGATCACCTTAAGCAAATTTTGAGAACTTGTTTGATCCCCTTAAGACATCCTATTAGGACCCCTTAGGACATCCTATTAGTCCACATAAATTATCTTAACATTGACACTATTTTGGAATAGTTATGATGAGCCATTGTCGTTGTTATGATGAGTTATACTAAATTCTAATACTATCGAATTTCTTGACCATGAATCAAATGAAAAGTACAAATATTTGAATGTCCTATTAATGTCTTGACAATGAATCAAATGTAAACTATAAATATTTGAATGTCCTATAATTTGACATTTGTATAATTTCACATTAATGTCTTGACTATGAACCCAATGTAAAGTACAAATATTTGAATGTCTTATAATTTCACATTAATTCCCTATTAAAGTCTTGACTATGAATCAAATGTAAAGTACAAATATTTGAATGTCCTATAATTTCAACTTTAATTTTACATTTGTATATAATTTCACATTAATGTCCTATTAATGTCTTGACTATGAATCAAATGTAAAGTACAAATATTTGAATGTTCTATTAATTTCACATTAATGTCTTAGATAGCATACTTGTGTTAAATTATTTTTTAACTCTTAAATTATAATGTATGAAAATATTGAAATTTAATCATAAGATGTTGTCCCGTGAGGATAACTAATTTGTTCAAGTTAAAATGCATAAATGTACATGTGTAAATTACTATTTAACAATAATAGTCCATAAAATACTGAAATTAATAAAGTCCATGAAACAATATATAAAGTCCACGAAAATACTGAAACATATATATAGATCTAGTCGATGAAATTATATCGAAATACTAAAACATACATACATACACAGTCCATGAAATAATGAAACATGTATAGATCAAGTCTGTCAAATACTTAAACATGTATAAAAAGTAAATGTAATGTGTACTAAAACCTATATAAAGTCCATGGAATGTACTAAAACATGAACTATACTAAAACATATATATGTGTGTGTGTGTATGTATCTATATATATATATATATATAAACACCTAAAACTTTCTAACAATATATATGTAATGTGTACTGAAACCTATATAGAGTCCATGGAATGTACTAAAACATGAACTATATATATACATATATATACACATATGTATATGTATATGTATATATATACATATATATACACATGTATATGTATATGTATATATATATGTATGTATACATATGTGTGTATATATATACATATGTATATATATACATAATATATGTATATGTATATATATAACATAATATATATTATGTATTATGTTATATATATATATATATGTATATGTATATATATATATGTATATATATAACTAACATAATACATAATATATATTATATACATATACATAATATATGTATATGTATATGTATATATAACATAATACATAATATATACATATACATATACATAATATATGTATATGTATATGTATATGTATATATATAACATAATACATAATATATATTATGTATTATGTTATATATATACATATACATAATACATAATATATATTATGTATTATGTTATATATATACATATACATATACATAATACATAATATATATTATGTTATATGTTATATATATATACATATACATATATTATGTATATATATATATACATACATATGTATAATATATATTATGTTATATACATATACATATATTATGTGTGTATATATATATATATTATGTTTTATATATACATATACATATACATATACATATGTGTGTGTATATATACACACATATGTATATGTATATGTATATGTATGTGTATGTATGTGTATGTATGTATATACACATACATACACATATGTATATATATACATATACATATACATATGTGTATATATATACACACATATAGATGTATATGTATATATATATATGTACATATGTGTATATATATACATATGTATATATATGATATATGCATGTATATATACATATACATATGTACATATGTATGTATATATATATACATACATACATAATATTTATACATATGTATATATATACATATATATATATACATGTATATACATATATATATACATATACATGTATATATGTATATATGTATATACATGTATATGTATATGTATATATGTATATGTATACATATACATATACATATGTATATATGTATATGTATACATATATGTATATGTATATATATATACATATACATATATATACATATATACACATGTATATGTATATATGTATATGTGCATATACATATGTATGTGTATATGTATATTTATACATGTGTGCATATATATATACAAACACCTAAAACTGTCCTGACAATATAAAATACTTGATTTCACTTGCTAACACCATTTCTAATCTATTTCACATAATTCATCTATTTAATTAAATAATGTCAATTATTTGGTTAAATTGACTTTTTCTTCTATTAATTAAATAAATCAATTTTATCTAACTAATTCACTATTCTCCATAATAATTTCATTCTCATTTGATTAAATAATGAAAATTATTTAATTAATTGTCATAATCACATTTTGATTAAATAATTCATGATTATTTAATTAAAGCCTCTAATTTCATCCACTTGCACAATTAAATTATTTTAATTAATTGTTTAATTCACTAATTTCTTTCAAATCCTCCAACATCCTCAACTTGCAAAATGAATATTCCCTTGAAATATTCCCTTTTCGAATTCAAATATTTCCCTCCAAATGGAAATATCTCTGACATCTCTCCAACATAATTCCTAAAAATTAGGAAATTAGTTGAGTCTCTCATGGATTTGAAACCATTGATATGATCTTTGATCCATACCTCATGGATTATTAATTGTTTGATCTATCTGTTGTCACATAAAACAACACCCTATTGAACAGGAGTTCAGTGTTCTAATGACACAATGGAAATGACCTCAAGGTGTGGGACCTTGCAAGATGAGGTCAAGTCTCCAAAGAAGGCCAACTTCCTTTTCCAAACTAAGTGCAAATGTGTTGGTCTAACCCAGTACATGAAAGTCCTAATGCTAACCTACTCTAAAATATCACAAGGGAAAAGGGTAGAAAGAGACATGAAATGTGAAAGAAGGTGATGCACCAAATTTAGAGTTTGTTCCTTCCTACTTCAGAATAGCATAATTTGTCCAAGAAACAACTAAAACACCCACTCAGATATGAAGGTAAATGAATTTTACTCAAACATGCAAGAGGTAATGGTGATAATAGTTGAATTTTATTGACATAAAGCTTGAAGTAACCTTTACAATGGCAGAATGAAAGAGTTACAGGTCTGCAAAAGAAAAATCCAAGAGAGGCCAGAGGAAGAATCCATAATAATGATACAATATTTTCCTTTATGGTTCAATCATAACCAATATTTGAAATCAAAACCCTAACCCTAACCTAACTAGGGTTATAGAAGACAAATCGATCAGAAAAATGATTTGAATTGCTCCCATTATAGAGCAACATAACTAGTCATATTTAGGCTCTAACAACTCGAACAAGCCCCAAAATGAGGACTCACATGAATGCAAGGATGGGTTCCCTCAAAATTCGTAGCAAAATATCAGACCGACATACCCTAATAAGAGAATATAGCATCTGCAACACCTCAAGGAGTAATGGCACCATCCAATTCTGAAAAGAAGTGTTGAAAAGGCATAAAAAATTAGGCCATAGTCAATAAAATTTGATTTGGTAGTTGGGAATCTCGTTGAGACATTAATTCTACAAATCTTCCATGAACTGGATCAATTAGTTGTTGAAGTTTGAATATTGTTCGTTGGACTGGAGATGGATGGTTAAGATTAGATTCCCAAATGAACTTTAAAACATGATTGTTGATCACAAGAGAATCAAGATCAATGGCCATCGCGTACCTTCAATACATCACTCATTCCTTTAAGAGAACAAGACATCAATCCACGATGCATTGGAGGCCAACGATGTAATGAAAATCCACCACCTTTTTCTTAGGACACATGTTACACTATCACTCCATCACACATCGAACCTAGACCCACCATATCACCACCATCACACATTGCAAGAAGCACTATGCTTAATGTTTCCAAACTGCAATGTGAAGAACCCTCACGATGATTGCCAATTGATTGCCTTCAAATCAGGGTCATTTGTCACGCTCATTGCGAAAAAAAAGACTACCACAGAAAGCACCTCAACCTTATAAGATAAAATCACAATGAAAAGACCACATGTGATAGCCATTGGATCAAGTCTTTACATCTAGACCGTTGAATTTCCATTGTACCACAATAGATCATCATGAAAAGCACCTGGGTGACATCATTCACAACAGGGATGTGAATGATGCGTGTGATGACAATTATATTATCTCTACTTTATCTGAATTGTTGAATCACATAAGGCAAACCAGAGCCTCGGGCCCACCAATACACGTGTCGCCTCAACATTTTCCATCCCCTATCATCACCATCCTATCGAGATGTCAAAGGGACTATCATCAACAACCTGTCGATATTGATCTTTCTCTTTGATGATGAGTCATCGCCTTTCATCAGGATATCCAAGGGACCACACTTTAAGTCCTGCTGATATCAATTTGTCCCTTCGATGAAGAGATCCTACCTTCCATCGCCCATCATGCAAAGGTCTTCAACTCTTATGTTTATAACCGCGATGCATTAGAAGCTAGCGATGACCGTTAGATCTTTAACCCCCATTGCACGCCATTGATCAAAGGGCCCACCATCTGCATAACTTAAAAGGGTATAAGGGATGTGCCTTAACATTATAAATTAAAAAGGGTTGTTCCTAGGTAGATAAGACTTGGGAAAAAATTATTTCTAGCCCCTCGAACATAAGACTTTTAATCAAATGTTTAAACTGGAGTTGCGATCGAAAGTCATGGGTAAAGAGGCCGATAAAAACATGACCACCTAAGACATAAGTTGTAACTTAGCTAATCGAGGACTGGGTACAAAAGGTCAATGAGTGAATAGAAAAAAAGTGACAAGGAAAAAGCACTAGGGTTTTAGGAGGGTTTAAACCCTATATGCAATTTAGAACCCTAATCAGACACAATTGAGGAGTTCAAAATCTCAAAGACCCATATTCATAAAAAAAAAATCATGGATTTCAATAGGATGCACACATAGGATCTCTATGATCATATATAAATGATGTGCATACAAGGGTGGCATAAAATATGAATATTTTGGTGACTTTTGTGGGATGATTTTCTGCTAATCATGGAGAAAGGTTGTTGTAACATCAAGCTATTCTAAATGAAAATCTTCAGCAACCACAATACTTAAACAATACGAATAGAAGTCATTTTAACAACTAGAGAAAAGATTTCATCAAAATCAATACCCTTTTCTATGCAAATCCCTTTACAACTAATTTGGCTTTAAATCTTTTCTTACCTCCATCCTCCTCTTTCAGCCTATAAACCCATTTGTTTGGTAAAGCCTTTTTACCTACAGACAACTTGCATAATTCTCAAGTCTAATTTTTCAGTAAGGATTCCATTTCTTCTTCCATTCCATGCTCCCACTGAACCTTGGTATCCACCTGCATAGCTTCATCATAACATTTTGGTTCACTAGCATTAGTTAATAAAATAGAATACAAAGAGGGAGAAAATATTTCTGGGGGTCTACTTATCCTTGAAGATCATCTAAAATTCACTGGAGTTTGTGGTAGTTATTGTTGTTGTTGTTGCAGCACATGAGGAATCACTAGAACATCATTGTTTGGTGTATCATCCAACACTACATAATCATTTTCTTTCTTCTCATGCTATTGCAATTGATCTTTATACAACACTTTCTCATTGAATATGACATCCCTGCTTCTCATAATTTTTTATTTTCAAAATCCCAAAGCCTATAACCAAATTCATCAATGTCATATCCAACAAATATGCATTTCTTTGATTTTGCATCAAGCTTGGTTCTATTTTCATAATCTACATGTGCAAATGCTTTACAATCGAAGGTCTTGAGAAAAGAATAACTCACCTTCTTACTTGTCCTTGCTTCCTCTAGAATACCACAATCCAAAGGATTAGAGGGACCTCTATTGATTAAATAAACAACAGTATTTACAACCTTTACCCACATGTTTAAAGGCAACCCAACATGCAATCTCATAATCCATGCACGCTCCCTTATTGTTGTGTTCATGCGCTCAACCACTCCATTTTCCTGTGGAGTCATTGGAACCATTTTCTGCCTAGGAATACCATTAGAGGAACAATAATCCTCAAACTCTTTGCTACAATACTCACCACCATTATCAGATCTGAGAAATTTTAACTTTTTACCTATCTCATTCTCAACCAAGCTTCTCCATTTCTTAAAAGTTTCAAATACATTAGATTTGTGCCTAAGGAAATAAATCCATACCTTCCTTGTTGCATCATCAATAGAAGTGACATAATACCAAGAGCCACTGAGAGAAGATACTTCAACTCGTCCCCATACATCTATATGCACAAGCGCCAATTTCTCATCTTTCTTTTGCTTCCCATCCTTGAGAAAACTAACTCTTTTATTTTCCATACACACAACTTTCACAAAAATCCATATTAACACATTTTAGACCTAGTAAAATATTCTTTGAATGAAATACTTTCATACCTTTTGCACTCATATGCCCAAGTCTATTATGCCATAGTGGTGATTCAGAATCCACAGCAACTATCTAATTTTTTGCCTGCTTAACTACAACAACTGTTCCTGAAAATTGATTTTTATCTACAAAAGCTAAAGTAGGTGTTGGAATCAAAGAACATAGAGAGGGGGTATTAATCAATGTTCTACCAAATTTAGCTTTATTAATCTAATCCTTAAACCACTTACAACATTGAAGAAAGATGCAAGAACACAAGACAAACAACCACAACATCGTAACACAAGGATTGCTTACGTGGAAACCCTGTTAGGGGAAAAACCACGGTGGAGGTCAATCCAGAATATGAGTATACTCAAATATAGGTGTTTACAAATGGAAATGCACATGCATTCAGACACACTGCCTAGAGCTCACTGCTCAAATACAAAAGAAGACTCACTATCTTACAAAAAAAATTGGATAACATCCAAAGGATTTGAACTGAGAAAATAGCATCTGCTAATGCCTAATTACAGCTCCAGTTAACCAAATTTGCAGCATTCTCCTCACTCTATCTAATATTGTTCTTGAAACTCTGTCTGCTTTAATTTCGGATCACCAATCTTCTTTTTGCTCAAATGAAACTATGCACAATCGATCAATAACCCTTCTAAAATTTGCATCTCATCGCAACACACCTCATACATTCCTCAAAATAACATAAACAATCGCTTATATATATCTACAACAAGGAGTCAAATCAAATACATGTTAGCTTTTACAAAATATAAAATATGTACAAACTGTCGGCTCAATCCACAAACAATTTTCAACGTGCACCAACCAATGTCAGACACAACATAGTGAATACCCAAAATAATATCCTCGAACATGAAAACACTTTAAAAAATTTCGCCTTGAACATCCACAACACACTACATTCATCAAGTTGACCTTTTTGCACTATTAAACTAAAAAACAATCAACCGGATCTTCTAACTTGCACATCAATCAATACGAGGCTCTATGATTCAAAGATAACATAGTTCATACACCAAACAACCTTCCCTGAGATCTAGAATTCAAAATGATAATAGAGAATTACATATGAATCGATGAACACAATTTTGTCGGATGCTCTATTCTAGCTTGACAGTTAATCACAGAACTTCAATTTGACTTCCGGTACGAGAAAATACTAATGTGTGAATTGGATCACTTACTAGGGTTTCCATCAATGACAACACTAGATGACTTGTGCAGTGTCTCTTACCAACAATCTCCCCCTTTGGCATTGATGGCAACCTTAGTGAAAATTGACTAAGTGTTGGATCAGTACCAACATGAATACACTACCAACCTTCAAAAATTCAAAACACAACTCTTAATCACAACTCCCCCTGAGATGATTAAGGAATTTTTCACTGTCCCACTCTCCCCCTTTGACATCAATGACAAATATGTTGCATATGTACAAACATGCTTCACTAACTTACATCAACTTGAATATATCTACAAAAGTGTTCTTCAACAGACTCAAACTAGTGTCCCAACCATTTTTGAGACTTTCCAAAATAGTCATGTGACCACAAAACAGATAGGATTGCATCTCTGCTAACTCAAGGTTTGTCGGATCACTAACCACTATAGCATCTTGTGCTTCCTTCATTGCATTAAGCATTGTCTCCATCTTAGGACCAATTAGTCCTCTAAGCTCACATACTCTTTCAACAATTTTGTCATTTTCATGCTTTAGAATTTTAATCTTGTCAAGCAGGGATATGAATTGACCTTCTTGTTTATTCACAGAAACAGTTAGAGGATCAAATGCTTGAGAAATATCTGCTAACTGTTTCTCATATTCCTTCATTTTCTTTTTAATTTCCTCAGTGAACTTAGACAAAGATAAGAATGACTTATAAATATTTCCACCTTTAGATAAAACACATTGAATGTTCTTTACACAGGTAGCTAACAAAGATTTATCATTTGCAATCATACCCTTCAATCTACCGAACCTATTTGCATTAAATTCCTTTTGAACCTTGTCCTCAGTTGACTTCTCAAGAGACTCAAAGTGAGTACTTACAAAGTTGATAAGCTTCTTTAGTTGACCAGTTGGAGAATTGGATGAGTCCTTGACATATGTAGGCATGATCTTCTCCAAGATACCAGATGCAATATTTAACAGCTCACTATCCTCAATGTGAGATTTTAGTATCTCCTCCCTTGCCTTGGCCCGAGCAAATGATGCTACCTTCAACTTCTAAATAGGAGATAAAGTAGCCAAGTTGATAGGACCTTCAACTAGTTTAGGGTCAAACTCCTTTTGTTGTCCTTAAAACTCCTTCACTACCTTTGCAGTGTCTCTTGCTTCCACATGAACCTCTTTTACTTCAGCCTTCTTTTCTTCGATTATAGATTCTTGCATGGATTTAGGAATCTCTTTTTCTTCAACCGAAACACCTTTAGGAGCTTCAGTCTCCATAGGAATTTCAATTTCATGCATGTCATGAGGATTTAGAGTATCCTCAAATGTGTCATCTTTCCCTTCTTCAATTCTTGGACTAGATGGAACATCTTCATCATGCACTTCTTCAGAAACAACATTATATCTGTTCTTTAACATAACTTCCTTAAGGATTTTCTCAATATCCTTTGCAACTTCTTCAATCTGCCCAATCATCAACTTATTCACCCTTGTCTTACTCTTAAAATCCCTTTTAGCTTCACTAAGAATCTTCTTCATCTCTTCTATTGACATTACCGGACACAGATCAGTAAGTATCTGTTCTCTCATTTGCTCTTCTTCAGTTCTTGCATTCACTCTCCTCATTTCCAAAACTTCATATAAACCTTTAGGTAACTCAAACATTATTTCTATGAGAGTCATATTGAAAGTATTCAAATAATTTATTGTAGCTTCTTCAAGAATTCTTTGACCGACACTATAAAAAGTGTCATACCATTCGAAAAGTGGTCTAAGATTACCATCCTTGATCAAAGCTTTTTCCACTTCCTCTATAGAAATACCTGATTTATCAGTTTTCATCTATTTCTTTGCTTTCTCTTCAATGAAGGGCTTGTCCTTAGAGACTTTTGATGCTTTTGTGCCCCTTTGCTTAATTTCTCTTACCCCTTCATCAGATTCAGTTTCTTCATCCTCTTCCATTGCAACATAGACTCTTGTGCTTTTATCTTTCTCCCTCTTTCCTTCTCTACCGAATGTCTTAACTTGAGCTTTCACAGGGCTAGATTTCTTTGCAGGACCGGATGAGAGTGAAGAGATCCTTGTAGATCTAGATCTAATAGAGGATGTTGCTAGACTAGCAGACTTAGTTCTAGCATGATCTCCTTCTTCAGCTTGTTCCCCTTTCCTCCTTGCTTCCCTTGCTGCTTCAGCTGATATGCCCATACTTTCTGCAAAAGCTTCAACTTCCTTTCTTACCTTCTGGACTATCATAGGCTTCTTCAGTTGTGCATATACTTCCATATTCTTTTCTTCAAAGATACCAAACATTTCTTCTTTCAGATCCCGAGGTTTACTTAATAGGTGTTGAGCATACAACTCCAAAATGTGTTCTTCAACCTCATAACCCATAATCATTATTTAGACTGTTCTAGGTTCTACAAATTCCATCAAGCATTGATCAATATCAACCATGAAGAAAATAGTATCCTTATACTTTTCCACAATAGATGTAGGAATCCTTTCTCTTGCTTGCATTTCACTCTAAAAACTTTTGAAGTAACCCCAGATAGCAGTTTTCTTTGCTTTGCTATCACCAATTCTGTACAAAATGTCTCTAATTTGAACAACTACTGATTTATCACCTTGCCATTACACTTTTCCAACTCTCAGAACTTCATTCATGAAATAGAAGAATATAAACAACAACAGATTACCATACTTGAAAGAATTCTTCTTATCCTTCTTGATTTTTCCAAGATTTTCAATTAGCTGGCTCCAGAGTAACTCATATAGGTCATATCCTGCATTTTCCTTGACCATCTGATAAGCTGCATAGATTGCAGTACCAGATATATAATTATCCTAGCTAGAGTGATAGATTTTGTACCCAATAACCATAGAGGAAAATCTCACATCCACTTCAATGATATCATCAATTTTCATAGCTCTTTTGTCAAAAACTGAACCAGTTGCCTCAGTGACTGTCTGGTTCTTCATAGCTTTCAATGTGGGCAACCCACTGGATGGATTCAAACCAGTAACAATCCTTATAGCTTCCTTTGTGATCTTAAAAGGCTAACTTAACCACATAAACTCAACATGCACTCAACTCAATATGTACCGAACCCATTCATTTTATTCAAACACAGGAAACTTCACGATCTGCGTGAATTTCTTCTCCTCCAAAGTCTTGAATTCAGGTTTTACATAGAGATCTTCTCCCACAATGTGATTGGTATATAGATTTAACAACTGGGAGCTTCCTAATTCTTCAACATTCACATGAATGTATGCCCTAATATCTTCGATATGCAAAACACCATACGAAATAGAAGAAAATGCACCTAATGGTTTTGTCTCAATCAATTTGAACAGGTGACATTTCAATTTCAAATGGGGTCTATCCTTGATATCAACTACCAATGGAGCAGCCATTTCCAAAAATTTCAAGTTCACAAGTTCGCAGATAAATACCTTTCGCCATATTAGGGTTTGATCGCCGAATCGCCTTCAAACTTGAATCTCACCAAATTTTGCTTGCAGATCTCTCCAACATTCTTCTTCTTGAAATGCAATGTGTCAAATGAGGGATAGAAGCAACCTTTTATCAATCGTGCACCTAACTTTTTATCACAATAAATGCTTTTTCCTTAGGTCTTCTAGATACCCTATTTTCATAGACTGTGAGAGAGAATTCTTCTACGGACCTTCAATTTCGCATAAGTCTTCTTCACAATTGTACCCAAAACATCTGTAGATCATTAATGCAATGGTTCCAATCTGCCACATCCCAGAATCAACTACCAGCAGGGGGTTAAAAGATTTTCTTGAGAACTCCCCTTAGGCTAAAGGCCTTAAACTAATTCTCGAAGGAATTTCCAGAACCAGATTCTAGTGTGGAATCATTTCCTGCATCAGAAACACTCTTCTTCTTCACCCATGTCTTCTTCATTTGCTTCCTAATCTTATTTGTATTAACTTTTCCTTTTCCCTTATCATCCTTCTGCATATTTTTCCTTTTGTTTACCAGACCTTTCCTGCTTCTATAGAGTCTTGTAATGTGACCAAATTTGTTGCAATTGTAGCATACCACATTTCTTTGTTCAGACCAGTTATTCCATTGATTTTCTCTTGATCTACACTGGTTAGCAATATAGCCAAATCTATTGTAGGCATAACATCTAACTTTTCCATTGAAATTTATTTTTATCATATTTTTGCATTCAACTGACTTATGACCATACTTATTGCAATTAAAACATTGACCTGAGAATGATGGACCACTTGAATTCATTTTGCTTCTACATTGTGATGCCATATGACCATATTTATTGCAAACAAAATAGTATCCATTGAACTTTTGATCATTAGGTTGTCTTACTAGATACCTTCTAGCTTTGTTCATCTGGTTTCCTTGCCTAAATCTTCTTTGATCAGATCTAGAGCTTTCTCCTTTCTCATATCCAATACCTCGCTTGTCACTTCCAGTACTTTGACTTTGAATCAATTCATCAAGCTTGGCTGAGTTGATCTTGAACTTCAACTTGAATTCATTTGCAGTAGCAAGTTCATCTCTAAGAATAACAATCTACTTTTCAAGCTCTTCTTCATTGTTTTTGGATTGTTCCAGTTCAAGTTCCAACTGAATGAATCCAT
The DNA here is from genome assembly GCA_007258455.2 of Sequoia sempervirens. Classification (NCBI taxonomy): domain Eukaryota; kingdom Viridiplantae; phylum Streptophyta; class Pinopsida; order Cupressales; family Cupressaceae; genus Sequoia; species Sequoia sempervirens. The sequence continues at coordinate 2,335,367 of VDFB02000001.1, read as the reverse complement.
CAATAATTCAGCTGCATTCTTCAAATTTCTCTTTCAAGGACTGAGTAAGATTATCTTCATTATTCTTTCTGTCTTCAGTCTCCTTGGTCATCCTCATCACAATAGATTCCATCTCATGCTTTAGGACAACATTATCTCTGGTAGGCTTTTCACATTCTTCTGTCTTTTCCTTCAGGGCTTGACTTAGTTGTTCATCTTCCATGGTTTTACTTTCTTTCTGCTTGATTTTATCACAGAGTTCCTTTCTCTTCTCCCTAGACTTGTTGATTTTATCTTTCAATGATTGAATGAATTTCTCAGCATTCATGAGGCTTGCTTCCAATTCTCGGACTTCGGATTTGGACTGATCAAGATCATCTAGTGCCACCAAAATTTGTTGTTGAAGACTTCCAGAATCCATTGAATCACCTTCCTAGATCTTCCCCAAGATTTTAAACTTCTTCTGAGGAACTAGGCTTTGATACCAATTTTTGGAATCAAGGAACACTGAGAGGGGGGGTGAATCAGTATTCTACAAAATTTAACTTTATTAATCTAATCCTTAAACAACTTACAACATTGAAGAAAGATGCAAGAACACAAGACAAACAACCACAACACCATAACACAAGGATTTTTTACGTGGAAACCCTGTTAGGGGAAAAATCACAGTGGAGGTCAATCCACAATATGAGTATTCTCAAATATAGGTGTTTACAAATGGGAATGCACATGCATTTAGGCATACTTCCTAGATCTCATTTCTCAAATACAAAAGAAGACTCAATGTCTTACAAAAACATTTGGATAACATTCAGAGGATTTGAACTGAGAAAATAGCATCTACTAATGCCTGATTACAGTCTGGGTTAAGCACATTTGCAGCATTCTTCGCACTCTGTCTGATATTGTTCTTGAAACTCTGTCTACTTTAATTCGGATCACCAATCTTCTTTCTGCTCAAATGAAACTGCACACAATCAATCAATAACCCTTCTGAATTTCACATCTCATTGCAACACACCTCATACATTCCTCAAAATGATATAAACAATCGCTTATATATATCTGTAACAAGGAATTAAATCAAATACATGTCGGCTTTTACAAAATATTAAATATGTACAAATTTTCGGCTCAATCCACAAACAATTTTCAATGTGCACCAACCAATGTCAGCCACAACATAGTGAAGACCCAAAATAACATCCTCGAAAAATGAAAACACTTTGAAATTTTTTTCCTTGAACATCTGCAACACACTACATTCATCAAGTCAGCTTTTTTGCACTATTAAACTGAAAAATAATCAATTGGATCTTCTAACTTGCACACCAATCAATACGAGGCTCTATGATTCAAAGATAACATAGTTCATACACCAAACGACCTTCCCTGAGATCGAGAACTCGAAATGATAACAAATAATTACATATGAATCGATGAACACAATTCTATCAGATGCTCTATTCTAGCTTGACAGTTAATCACAGAACTTCGATCTGACTTCCGATACGAAAAAATACTGATGTGCGGATTGGATCACTGACTAGGGTTTCCATCAATGAAAACACCAAATGACTTGTGCAGTGTCTCTTTCCAACAGAAGGAACAATATGACATGTACAAAGATATAAGGTGCCTACTTTCACACCTTTTTCCACCACTAAGGCACCTTTTGTAACCTTCCAATTTTTATCACTAAATGTAACAACAAAACCTTCATCATCTAGTTGCCCTACTGAAATTAAATTTCTCTTTAACTTTGGAACATATCTTACCTCATGTAGTAGCCAATGATTCTCATTCTGCAACTTAATCTTGATTCTTCCCTTTCCAACAATCTGACAGGGTTCATTATCTCCCAAATAAACCAGCCAAAAATCCCCTTGGACATAATTAACAAAATAACTTCTATGGGACGTAGTATGAAATAAAGCCCCTGAATCTAACCCCCAAGAATCATCAGCATTATCAAGGGAAAGAATCAAAGTATCCTCATTATATTTATTACTTACCACATTTCCCTCTTTATTGCCTTCCTTTTTGTTTCCTTTATTTTTTCGAGACCCACAATCTTTCTTTAAATGACCCGGCTTACCATAGTACAAACAATCCTTCTTTTCTTTGGATTGGGACCTTTTTTCCTTTGATTTTCCTCGTGACTTCCCATGACCTCCATAATTGTTTATGTGTGTGTGAAATGTGGGAGAGTTAGCAAATCAATATTAAAGAACACAAACATCAATGAGACGTACTATATTAAAGATTTGAATCAAAGAACTACTCTAAATTGTAGTTAAACAAATCTCTAAAAATGTTCCATTGTCCTCTATTCTCAAGGATTCATTAAACCATTTGGCTCTCAGATTTTTATGTACGTGCACTATGATTGTTAGAATGACAACTTGAGAAACGAGATGTTGTTCTAAATGCAAGAAATCTAAGTTCCTACATGAAACTATGTGATGAAATCCACGATGCTATGAGAGTGGAGATATTGACAAATGAATAATGTTGATAAACTATGTGATACAAATGCTATGATAAGAAGCTAAAATGATTCTACATATGCTCAAATAACCATTGATATGAGAAACTAAAATGCAACTATAAAGCAAGACATGATTTAAAATGCAACTATAAAGCAAAACATGATTCTAAGTTAACATGATGCTACAATGCAAACTTGTTAAACTCCAAATTCTCCAATGCTCTAAAGCTATTCATGCATAATAACTCTACTCAAATGTGGGATGTCAAATACTATAGCAAGGGGTTGTATTTATAGGATTTTCTAAGCATCTTGTGATGGGGCAACGATCGACGGTCCAAATTTAAACATGAGGGATAAACAGTGGAGATGGAGAGAATCAAGAAGGATGTTCCCTTGACCAAAGACAACATGCCAAATGGATGAAGGAATAAAGTGTGTGAGGAATAAGCCATGTGTTAAAATTTTGTTGAAGATAATTCTAATTTAAAAATTAGAATTATTTAATTTCATGTGACCTTGGTGAGGTGGCATGAAAACATGTGCTTGAATTCTAAATTTGGGATTAGTGAAAATTAATTAAATAAAAAAAACTATAGAAATTTGTTTATTTAATTAAATTAGAGGAATGTGATTTTAGATTTGGAGAATTAGAAGATATGAACTATATAAATAATTTAAGAATTTATTTATAAGTAGATGAAATATTAATTAAATAACTAGTATTTAATTAATTAAATGTCTTGACCAATTTTAGGTGTATATAGTTTTCCCCTCTTTGAAGTAATGTGTTCACACATTGCTTCAATGACAATTTTGATACTGATGCCGAGAAAAAAAAATTGATTCCCCAGACATTGATTTTCAGGTGATGACGGATATGTTGGCAAAACAAAAATAGACAACTAAGAGGGGGGGTAAATCAGTTGTCACAGAATGTTAAAATTTTCAATCTTTACTTAATTTTAATCTCAGATCTGATGAATGAACAATAAACCATAAGCAATCAACACATCAGAAACATAGAGAACACCAAAAAAAATTACGTGGAAACCCTGTTAGGGGAAAAACCACGGTGGATGTTAGTCCACAATATTATACACTCTTAAAAGTATAATGAAAATAGTAAGGGGAATGCACATGCATTCAGGCACACTGCCTAGAGCTCACTGCTCAAATCAATAGGGCTCACTGCCCAACAATACAAAATAGAATTAAATCAAGAGGGTATGAACTGAGAAAATAGCTTCTACACAAGCCTGATTACAATTCCAGTTAAGCACAAAAAAACTCCTTCACTCTTCACTCTCACTCTGCTCTGCAATCGAATGAATAGATCAATGTTTGCACAGTTTCACTATCTCTAGCTTTTCTCACTTCACACACACACTAACTTCACTCAACCAATCACTCATATATATCCACATCATGGAATTACATCAACCACTTAGTCGGCCAGAAGAATAAAACATATTTACAATGTCAACCCAAATTAACAATTAAATTTTCAATGCAAATTAAACACCATCATCCAATATAATGATGTGACCCAAAACTATATCCACGAGCATGCCAAACATTCAAATTTCAATCTCCAAGGATCCACAACACGTTACCACCATCATGTTGGCTAGGAACATGAAAACCCGAACATGCACAAGAAAAATATTTGACCACGAGAACACCAATCAACGCAGATGTACAAGAATGATGGAGAATGATCTAGAAACATCCACAAACACCAGGAACTAACAGAGAGGCATCCACAACAACTAGAATTACAAACTTCAATCAATAATACTGACAAAGACCACAAAAACACTATCAGAACACAACACGATCAATTCTTCATGCGAACCTCTGAAACTTCCAGTAGATGAACTAGATACTCTCAACAATAAACCCTTTAGTCCACAACAGCTGGTCTTCAACGTACATAACAAAATACCTTCATGACCTTCACTGTTCCACTAGCAACCTGCAACTCTTCTTTTAAACATTTTCTCAATATCCTCGACATATACAGCCTTCAATACAATAATGCTAATTAAAATAATGCTAATAGTCTTGACATCAATGACAATCACATATCAACAACACAACCACAACATCTGACAAACTTCCAACAATCTCCCCCTTTGGCATTGATGGAAACACATGATGTGAAAAATACCATCAACCCGACACACTTATTCCCCCTTAGATTTTGACTCTCCTTCTTAACTACTCTTCTCCCCAAAAGGGATTTTTCACATTGCTCTTCTCTCCATTTGACATCAGTGGAAAAGATAAGCATTACCTTTCCACATACAAGCTCTGAACCACATATCTACACATCTGACTACTCCCTCTAAGTAGCAACCATAGAAACATCAATCTAGATCAAGAAATATAGCTTTGAAGCATACAGATTGATGCAAGTAAATGCATCTCTTAGTTCTTATCAGGAGGGGTAATCACCCCTAGCATTTCTCTGAGATACTCAAAAGTATCCTTCAACAATGGCTTAGTGAAGATGTCTGCAACCTGTTCTTTGGTAGGCACATACTCCAATCTAACTTCTTTCTCATTTACTTTCTCCCTCAAGAAGTGAAACTTGATGGATATATGCTTAGTCTTAGAGTGTAGCACCGGATTCTTTGAAATGTTTATTGCACTTGAATTGTCACAATATATGGCAATAGGCTCTTCATATACCACCCCGATATCTTTCAACATCTGTTTCATCCACATCACTTGAGTACAGTTGTTTGTAGCAGCAATATACTCTGCTTCAGCAGTAGATAGAGAAATGGAATTTTGCTTTTTTCTCAACCAAGACACCAACATCTTCCCTAAGAAGAAGGCACCACCACTAGTAATTTTCCTCTCATCTACATCTCCTGCCCAATCTGCATCAGTATATGCACTCAAAGTAAGATCATCATCCTTAGAATACCAAAGTCCAAAATTAATTGTTCCTTTTAAGATATCTGAAGATTCTTTTTATAGCAGTCACATGAGATTCTTTTGGATCAGCCTAAAATCTAGCAACCATACATACAACATTCATAATGTCTGGTCTGGTCTGAGTTAAATAGAGCAATCTGCCAATCATTGATCTATATCTTATTTGATTTTCCTTAGGAGAATCATCATTCTGTGTTAACTTGCAACTGGTTACCATGGGAGTACCAACTGGCTTTGAGTCCTCCATGCCAAACTTCTTCAATAGCTCTCTCACATATTTGGACTGAGATATGAAGATCCCCTTATCTAACTGAGTAACTTGTAATCCTAGAAAGAACTTCATTTCTCCAATCATACTCATCTCAAATTCATTCTTCATTTCATTAGCAAACTTCATACATAGATTATCATCTCCTCCAAAAATAATGTCATCAACAAAGACCTCAATAATTAACTCTTTGTCATGATCCAACTTGAAATATAAGTTGTTATCAGCAATACCTTTATTGAATCCAAGCTTCAGTAAGTATTTGTCCAATCTAGCATACCAAGCTTTGGGGGCTTGCTTAAATCCATATAGAGCTTTCTTCAATCGGAAAACCATGTCTTCCTTATCAATTAGTTGAAATCCATTCGGCTATTCAATATATACTTCTTCTTCTAGCTCACCATTTAGAAAAGCTGACTTCACATCTATTTGATAGAATTTATAGTTCTTATATGCAACATAAGCAAGAAATAACCTTACAGCTTCAATTCTGGCTACAAGGGCAAAGGTTTCTTCAAAATCAATACCTTCCATTTGTGAATACTCTTTACATACTAGTCTTGCTTTATTCCAGACCACTTCACCTTATTCATTCAACTTATTCCGAAAGACCCATTTAGTACCAATCACATTTTTATGTTTAGGTCTGGGAACAAGTATCCATGTATCATTCTTTTCAATTTGCATCAGTTCTTCTTTCATAGCTTCCATCCAGTGTTCATCATTGCAAACTTCATTTACATCTTTAGGCTCAATCTTGGAAATCAGGCAATATTCTTCTGCAATTTTTCTCCTAGTTTGCACACCTTTATTCTTGTCTCCTATAATTTGATTTTCAGAATGATTTAGCTTTGCATACCTTGGAATTTTGGGACTCTCTCAAGCTTTTGGTTCTTCTGTTCTCTCTTTTGCACTTGTACTTGTCTCTCCTTCTTGACTTACTTGATTTACCAGAATGAATTGAAGTTGTTTTACCAGAATATATGGCACAATCTGAAGTTGATTTTGTGTCTAAGCATTCTTCCCTTGATTTGTATTGTCTTCATCTGAATCATACCCACAATATATGGATGATCTAGCAAAGTCCTCATCAACTCTGAAATTTGCACTCTCAACCATCTTTCTTAGTCTTTTGTTATAGCACCAGTAGGCCTTGATTTTGGTAGAGTAACCTAGAAAGATTCCTTCATTGCTTCTTGCATCAAACTTGCCTATATCCTCATCTCTCTTAATGTAGCATTTACTTCCAAAGATCTTGAAATACTTAATAGTAGGCTTATAACCAAACCATCGCTCAAAAGGAGTCTTACCAAAATTACTATTGACATTTACCTGGTTCAAAGTGTACACAACAATACTTACAACTTCACTCCAATAGATGTGAGGCACATTTCCTTCTATCATCATTGTTCTAGCAACATCCAGAATTGTTTTATTCTTTCTCTCTACAACTCCATTATGTTGTGGAGTTTAGGGAGCAAATAACTGTCTTTTGATTCCATGCTCTTCACAAAAGGAATTAAACTTCCTGGAGGTGAATTCACCACCTCTATCTGACCTTAAGCATTTTATTTTCAGACCTTTCTCATTTTCTGCCATAGCTTGGAAACTTTTGAACTTTTCTAATTCTTCACATTTTTCTCTTAAGAAAGCTACCCATATCATCCTAGAATAATGATCAATAAGCAACATAAAGTACCTTTCACCATGAAGACTTTTGACTCTAGAGGGACCACAGAGATCAATATGCACCGGCTCCATCAAACCATTTGTATGATGTTGTTTACTCCAGAAAGAGACTCTAGTTTTCTTTCCCATCTGACATTCCTTGTAGATTGTGTTAGCAGGCTTCACTATCTTAGGTAGATCTCTTACTGATCGAGTGGAACTTACTTTGACAATTTTATCAAAATTCATATGACACAACCTCTTATGCAATAACCAACTTTCATCTACTTGAGCAATTAAACAACTTTCACTAGCAGTATTCAGGTGAAAAATATTACCTTCTGTCTTTTTACCCGAAGCAATTACCTTTCCAAAGCTTCCAAGTATCTTGCATCTTCCATCTTTGAACTGAATATCATAACCCTTGTCCATCATCTATCCAACACTCAACAAGTTGTGCTTCAAGCCTTCAAAATAAAGAACATCATCAGTGTTATGCTTACCACCAAGACAAATAGATCCTCTACCACGAATCACACCAACATTGTTATCTCCAAATCTTACAACCCCGTCGTCATACTTTTCTAGACTTACAAATTTGCTTTTTCACTAGTCATATGATGTGAGCATCCACTGAAAATAATCCACTCATCCTTATCTTCAATTCAGGTTGCAAGAGCTTTCTCAACTTTAGCAAATTCAATAGCCACATGACTATTTTCAATGGTAGCAATGAAAACCCATTCATCTTCATTTCCATTATCTTTATCAGACTCATCATCAATCACTCCTTCTTCAACATAGTAACATTTATTTTGGAATCTAGACTTGTTAGGCTTAGATCTAGGAACTCTTTCAAGACATCTTGATGCAAAATGACCTATTTTACTATAGGAAAAACATTTAATAAGCAACACTCCTTTATACTTACCTTGTCCTCTGCCTTCTTCCTTCACAATTAGTGCTTCCAATTCTTCTACTTCTCTTTCTTCATCTTCAAGTCGTTTCATTTCTTCCTCATACTTGAATGACTTTCTAGAAGATTCCCATAGATCATATCTTTGCTTGTTTCTTCCAGATACAATAGCCTTAAATGCAGTTTCAGTCTTGGGAACAGATTCACCAAATTCACTCAATTCAAAGGCAGCAAGTTTACCAATTAGTGTATCTCTTGTCATATTCGTCAATGATCTGATTTCTTCAATAGCATGAGCCTTTTCTTTGTAAGAGGGAGGCAATGATCTGAGCACTTTAGCTACAATTTCTTCCTCTTCTAGGGTATCACTAACACATCTAATACCCATTACTAGTTCATTTACTCTTTGCATAAAAGAAGAAATATTTTCATCTTCACCCATCTTCAAATTTTCATATTTTCCTTTCAAACTTTGTAGCCTAGCCATCTTCACATGTACATCTCCTTCATACAAACTTTCCGGCTTCATCCAAATCTCATGAGTTGTCTTCAGACCTATCACATTTTTCATTTCCAAATCTATTAGAGCACTCAGCAAAGCTTCCATAGCCCTGACATTATTCTCAACCTCTTTAATCTCATTAGCAATGGAAGGACCATTCTAAGGAATAACATATGTATTCTTAGTAATCTTCCAATAGGGTTCACCAATACACCTCAAATGACACTCCATCCTAGGTTTCCACAGTGAGTAGTTTGTTCCATCGAATCTAGGATTGTCCTTCTTGTATGATGTCATTTCGGATCACCTCAAGCTTTTAAACTTCTTCAAAGGAACCTGCTCTGATACCAATTTTTAGCAAAACAAGGACAAACAAATAAGAGGGGGGTGAATCAATTGTCACAGAATGTTAAAATTTTCAATCTTTACTTAACTTTAATCTCAGATCTAATGAATGAACAATAAACCATAAGCAATCAACACATCAGAAACATAGAGAACACTAGAATTTTTTATGTGGAAACCCTATTAGGGGAAAAACCAAGGTGGATGTTAGTCCACAATATTATACCCTATTAAAAGTATAATGAAAATAGTAAGGGAAATGCACATGCATTCAAGCACACTGCCTAGAGCTCACTGCTCAAATACAATAGGGCTCACTGCCCAACAATACAAAATAGAATTAAATCTAGAGGGTATGAACTGAGAAAATAGCTTCTACACAAGCCTGATCACAGTTCCAGTTAAGCATAGAAAAACTCCTTCACTCTTCACTCTCACTTTTCTCTACAATCAAATGAATAGATCAATGTTTGCACAATTTCACTATCTCTGGCTTTTCTCACTTCACACACACACTAACTTCACTCAACCAATCACTCATATATATCCACATCATGGAATTACATCAACCACTTAGTCAGCCAAAAGAATAAAACATATTTACAATGTCGGCCCAAATTAACAATTAAATTTTCAATGCGAATTAAACACCATCGGCCAATACAATGATGTGCCCCAAAAATATATCCACAAGCACGCCAAACATTCAAATTTCAATCTCCAAGGATCCACAACACGTTACCACCACCATGTCAGCTAGGAACATGAAAACTCGAACATGCACAAGAAAAATATTTGACCACGAGCACACCAATCAACGCGGACGTACAAAAATGATGGAGAATGATCTAGAAACATCCACAAACACCAAGAACTAACAAAGAGGCATCCACAAAAACTAGAATTACAAACTTCAATCAAGAATATTGACAGAGACCACAAGAACACTGTCAAAACATAACACGATCAATTCTTCATGTGAACCTCTAAAACTTCCGATAGGTGAACTAGATACTCTAAAAAATAAACCCTTTAGTCCACAACAACTAATCTTCAATGTATAGAACAAAATACCTTCATGATCTTCACTATCCCACTAGCAACCTGCAACTCTTCTTTTAACAATTTTCTCAATATCCTCAACATATACAACCTTCAATACAATAATGCTAATTACAATAATGCTAATAATGTTGACATCAATGACAACCACATATCAGTAGCACAACCACAACATCTGACAAACTTTCAATAGGATATATGCCCCCTTAGGAGATAAATCGGTGAATTTTTGTTTTTTTTGGAATTTTTGAAATTTTTGATGATTTTTCAATGATTTGATGATGATCTCAAAATTTTATGATTCAGAAACAATTTATCTCCCAAAAAATGATGTTAAAGTGACCTGGTGATGATTTGATGAATTAAAGCCCCTTTGAGAATAAAATAAAACAACCCCATAAAAAGCCCACTTAATTAACCTTTAAAAGGTTAAAAAGAGTGATTAGAAGTTCATTTGTGCATTTGCAATTTGGAGAACTTGAGAGTGATTGAGTGATTTGTGCAATTTTGGTGAAATGGTGATCCCTTACCGCACGCATTGATTCGAGCGGGTCAGAAATCACAACCGCTCGACGACATACGGTCCTCTGGTATGTACCCCAAAAACTTCCCTCGTAATTTGTGCATTGTATTTTCTCGTTTCAATCAGATTTTGTTTTTCTAGCGCATTGAAAACCCGAAGTAGTGCATTCATAGTCTGTTATAGCACATAGAAAAGGCTAGCGCATAGCGATACCGATGTAGCACATTCATAGACTGTAATGGCGCGTAGAATAGATTAGCGCATAGGTGGAGCGAATTAGTGCATAGGGTTAATAGATTAGTGCATAGACTCATGTATCACATTAGTTTCCTGTTTTAGCACATAAAAGGAATGATATAGCACATTAGATAGTTCAGTGCATAGGAAAAGGGATTTAACGCATTGATCAAATGTAATGGCACATTGGATAAGTCAGCACATTAGAAACCTTTTATGGTGCATTGATGGATTTTTTAGTGCAGAGTTTTTCAGCGCATAGAAAGACTGCTTTAGCACATTGGCGAAATTCTAGACCAAATTTATGATTTTCTTGATTAGACTCCTTGATTTTGATGATGTTTGATCATGTCAACCTTTGATTTGATGATGATTGATGATGTTGATAGATTAGATGTCCATTGATCTCATGATAGGTGAGATGCAATGATTGATACTGATAATTGACCTCATGATAAGCGAGGATCAAAGATAGTTTGATTTGATGGACCTCATGATAGGAAATGATCAATGATAGTTTGATTTGATGGACCTCATGATAGGCGAGGTGCATTGATTGATCGATAACCCTCATGATAGGTGAGGTTGAATTGATTGATGAACCTCATGATAGGTGAGGTTGAATTGATAGATTGATGCTCATGAGATTTGATCAAAGTCTCACCAGAGTTGATTAGATTGATAGGCTGATTGATTTTGATTAATTGATTAACTGATTGATGTCGATTGATTGATTGAATGATTTGCAATTTTTTTATGATAGGAGCCATTGACGAGTCTATAGATTAGGGAGTGTTTCCCTAAGATGTGGGAGTTGATTCCACACTTGACACATCCTGAGGTAGCCATCATCGCATGATGTGAATTATCATCTCATATTGATATGCCCCAGATTAGGATCAACAGGGGGTTGTTGATAACTTTGGAAAATAGGTGGCACAGTGAGCATAACACCTTTCATTTTCCCACTGGTGAGATCACAATTACTCCCGAGGATGTCTACCAGATTCTACAGATACCTGTGGTTGGAGAGTTTGTCCTATATGATTCACAGGAGTAGGGTGGGACTAATGCACTATGCAGAGTGTTTGAGGATGAGCATATATGTGGCTACAAGATTCCTTGGAGGGAAATGGTTGATGCTTACACCACTTTGCCTTCTATTCTTGCTAGTTTTATTCAAGGGTTCCTTTGTCTTGTTCGCAAGTCAAAGGGACTATCAGTTGGATGGGGTAGGATTCTTGAGAGCATGATTGCTTAAGGCACTCGATATGCATGGGGTTGTTGTATGCTTTCCCATTTGTACCATGATTTGCATCAGGTTGGTTGTCTTCAAGAAGAGAGTTTATCATATGGGGTCACATTGCTTCAGGTCTAGGCCTGGGAGCATATAGTAGTTGCACAACCAGTTGGAGATAGACAACGACCTACCATGAGACCGTATGTACAAATTTATGTTGGTCGAGTTGATCAGCCTAGGTTGGGAAAATTGGAGTACTGGAGGAGGACACTGGATTATCTCAAGTCTGTGGTATGGCGGTCGTATCTGGATTGTGAGCAGTGGCCATAGGACGACACCAAAATGCCATTTTTGTGTCAGTCCATGTATCTGATTGGGCGAACCCGATTTATTATCAAGAGATTCTTGTTGATGGGGGTATTGTGGTAGTATGGCAGGGTGCAGGGGATGCCCCAGGGTGTGGCACATTATGCATGACGATGTGTGGATGCTACAAATTAGGGACTTTTTTTGTCTTATGATGCCACAGTTCAACATTTCTAGGGACTACATGCCATCATATGGGAGGTGCATCCAAAGATCATTGAGGCTATGATGTCAGAGGAGTATGTGTAGTACATGTTCATGCATCCATTCCCACAGATCACCATTCCAAACAAGCCAGTGCCATTGCTAGCGGAGGAGGGGATAGTAGGTCATGGGCAGAGGCGACAGAGAGAGGACTAGTTGGAGGAGGAAGAGGAGAGCAGTGAGGAGAAGAGTAGTGAGGACATAGATGTTGATGAGAGTGATGAGGGAGGAGATGAGAGTGGAGGGGGCCCAGGTCCCAATGTTGGAGAGATCAGAGTGCCTCGTAAGAGGTGTCATGTGGAGGTTCAACTACCCTCACCACAATAATAAACATAGATTGTTGCATTATAGGTACAAGTTGAGACGCTACAAGGTCAACTTGAGCAGGTGCAAGATTTACTAGCGCAGGCCCAGGGGAAGATTACTGTGTTGATAGTAGAGAGGGATGCTATGAGATAGTAGGTAAAATGGGTATAGCAGGTACAAGCCTAGCTCGCATAGGTCTAGGCTCAGGGACAAGGTCAAATGCAAGCAAAGGTTTCCACCCTTACTGCAAAGAGGGACACTCTATGACAGTAGGTGGAGCAGGCCAATGGTATCTCTAAGAGACTATAGTAGGCTGCAATAGTTGCTGGTGCATTAGATTATTTTAGAGAGATACATCATTTTGCATAGGAGGCAGAGTTTTATTGAGTTCAATATCATGATGCGGTTCCTCCAGAGTGGCGGGAGAGCTTTGCATAGTCTCGATCAGGGAGGTCCCGGTCTCAAACCACTAGCATGGATGTTACGTAGCTGCTTCCTAGAGATCAAAGAGATCCTAGTGCAAGTCCGTCAGGTGGAGGAGGTATTGGTCATGTGATGCCAACATCATCTGGGGGGAGCATGACATAGCTTCAATTTTTTATTTTCTGATGTATTTTTGGGACATGATGTATACCTCTTTATTCAGTTGATACATTGATGATGTACCTCTTGATTTGAGACATTATGATACACTGCCATTTTTTATATTGATGTATCTCTTTATACCTTTGGATATCCTTGTACACTTTGACACATCAATTTTGAGGTTAAATGATATGCGGCGATGATTATGATCTATCTGTCTATATGATGTTTATATGATCATGATCATGATGATTCTGATGGATGCATTTAATTTCTATTTTATGATGCTATGTGATGTTCTATATGATGATGAGATGATATGTTATAGATGCAAATGATGATGCAACTGATGTGTTATGATTCTATGATGCTTTATGAATGATACCTATGTGATGGATTTTACTATTTCAATGTAATGTGATGCACTTTATGTTTTTGTACTTTTCTAATGCAAATAAATGATGTAATGAATGTATGTATGGAATGATCGTACAATGGTGCATAGTTATATGTGTTTATGACATTTATATGATGATGATTATGATGATTATGTAATGGTGATGCTTATGTGATGATTATGTATGAATTGATGATATGATAATGCATGATTGATACTTCTATATGCTTTATGGATGATGTTTCATGCTATGTGAGATGGATTTCGATTATGTAAATGATGTGTGATGATATGTGATGTTTATATTGATTATGTATGGATGTAATGATGATGGGATGATATATGGATGATGTTTTATATGTAAGATGAATTGTGATTATGTGATGCAAATGATTTTGCTTAACTGAGTTCGCAAGACTTCAAAACCTCTAGGGCCTTAAGCTTAAATGAGTGAATCTATCCAACTTCCAAGAGCTACGAGAAGGTTGCAGTAAGTTGATTATTTGTTAAGTTAAGCTTCACAAAACCTGACATATTTCCCAACTCTCTTGGAAATATGAAGAGACTCACTCATTTAAGCTTAGTGGACCACTTTCTTAATGCAACTATATGAAATGATTTTGATTATGTAAATGAAATGCAATGCACATCTTTTTGTGTTTTTTGATGCAAATATCATGATGTAATGCATAGATGGAGGAATGCAACTGATGTGTTTTCTAATGTATGCAAATGATGATGTAATTGATGTGTTTTCTATTGAGAATGATGTGTTTTTGGTAATGTCAAGTGTACTCAATCCGTTGATAAGAGAGATAACCTCATTGTGAAACTATTGCAGCTTTGGAAATCCCATAGATATAGATGCAAACTATCATGGATGCAATATAACTTAACCATGCAGATCTAATATGCAGATGTTGTCATTCATAATAGCCAATTTGTCGTGCTTTTTATCATCATTGAGCCTTTAAAATGTTGAAAGTGAGTACAAACATCAATGGTATAATTAGACCATGATGACCTGAGTACTACTTCCATGATTTTTGATATTGTAAGTTAACACAAGCATCTAAGTATAATTGAACCGAGATGACCTAAGTATTGCTTGCATAAACAGACAAGAGTTAACTATTTTCCTATGCAAATTCAAAATGTCATTAGTGATCCTTTGTAGAGCACGTCCCATGACAATTTGCACAGTAATAATGATCAACTCACAGACAACAAACAAAGAAAAATCATACTCCTTCCTAGCTCCTCTAGTTCAATATATCATCGAGGTGCTCCAAAGATATGATAAAAAAAATAAAAGTACAAAAGTTGAACATTTATGCCAAAGTGATAAAGCCATGATTCAAAAGGAACATCATCCATTTGAAGTTTGCTTTTCGTTTGATTGATTTGGCTGTTTGATTTGGATGGTTGATGTGTTATTGATGGTGATTGATGTTCAATGTTGGGTTTTTGCACTATGTTTTTTGTGTTTGTTGTATTATCCTACTATTGTTTGTCTGTTGGTCTAAGATCAAAGTTTATTGCCCCCAGTGAGTTCAAGATTTTTCCCCCAGTCTAGGGTGAGACACGATAGCGATGCCAAGATATGCACATGAGGCTTTCCAATGATAGGCAGATGGATGGCGAAAGGAAATGGTGAAAGCGAATGGTTGGCATGCTCAAATAGACGGAGAAGCTAACCTATCACAAATATCACCTATTTCCAGGTTTTCACTAGTTTTTATTGCACTTTTTTAGATTTTATGATTTTTTTGATTTTTCCCTTTTTTTGTTTTTTCTCTTTTTTTGATTTGTTGATCTTTTTTTTAAATTTTTTTGTTGTTACCAAGACACCTGTTTTCCAGGTTTTCATCAAGGAAACCATTTTTTCAGGACATTTTATGATATTTTTGTATTTTTTTAGGACTATTTCCGATGCACTGGATGATTCTGGTGTAGAATTTCTTGAGATGTAGGCTATTGAGGGGTTCATAAAACAAATCCCCTTCTGGTGTGGACAACTGATATGCTCCTGATCTGAAGACTGATACAACAACAAAGGGACCTAGCCAGATTGGTTCAAATTTCCCCTTCCTCTCTTGATCTTGTTGGTTACAGTGATTTTCCTTCAGGACTAAGTCACCAACCTGAAATGTTCTAGGCTTTACTCTATGATTGTAGCTTCTGGATATCCTCTGCTGATAGGGTTTCAAGTGATCTACTGCATGCTGATGATGCTCATCCAATAGTTCCAATGCTTGTAGCCTATACACTCTATAATCCTCATCTGAAATGATCCCCTTTAGTGACACAGAGTGATGGTAGCTCAACCTCAATAGGTAGAATGGCTTTTGATCCATAGACTAGTGCATAGGGTGTGGCTCATGTCGAGGTGCGGATACTGGTTTTGTAAGCCCATAGAGCAGGGTTCAGTTGAACATTCCAATCACGTCCAACCTTGTAGTTTTCTTCAATATTTTTAGGATAGTCCTATTTGAGGCCTCTACTTGGCCATTTCCTTAAGGATAGTATGGTGTAGAAAACTGATGATGTATGTGAAACCTCTCACAAAGTTCCTCAACGTCCTAATTCTTGAAAGGTTTTCCATTGTCAATGATAATGGATTGAGGGATGTCATACCAAAAAATGATATAATTCAGGATGAATGATGAGATTTGTTTTCCTGTGATGGTGGTGAAGGAACAACTTCAATCCACTTCATAAAATACTTTGTGGCTGTGATGATGAACTTGTGTCCATTCGATGAAGATGGATGAATTTTCCCAACAAGATCTAATCCCCACTAGTAGAAAGGCCATGTTGATGTGAATGGTTGCAACTCTTGTGCTAGTGCATGTATCAGGTTTCCATGTATTTGACACTTTTGGCATCTTTTGACATATTGAAAAGACTCCTCCATATTCAGCCAGTAGTATCCCAAACACAGGAGTTT
Organism: Sequoia sempervirens; assembly: GCA_007258455.2. Taxonomy (NCBI): domain Eukaryota; kingdom Viridiplantae; phylum Streptophyta; class Pinopsida; order Cupressales; family Cupressaceae; genus Sequoia; species Sequoia sempervirens. The sequence continues at coordinate 2,318,376 of VDFB02000001.1, read as the reverse complement.
CTTAGCTAAAGTTAGGCCACTTGAATGTGTGCCACAAATACCATCATGGACCTCACATAAAGCGGTTTCAGCTTCGTTACATTCTAGACACCAAAGGAGAGTACCATCAATACCTTGTCGATAAAGTACATCAACTATTAGGGTGTGTCGAGCTGCTTGTCGAATGAAATTTTGTTTTTGGTTCCAGGATAAATTGGGTGGGAGAGTATTGTCTTTTAGATAAGTATATATTTTCTCGTAGATGGAATCATCAGCCTCAGCTAGATGGTAGATGACTTTGGATTTAGGATTGTCATAGGATGGGTTGAACAGTTGTTCCACCATGACCTCATAACAGGCTTGTTTCTCAGGAATTTGTAATAGAGAAGCAATGGTAGCCATGGCATCAACAACTTTGTTGTCACCTCTAGGAATCTGCTCAAATTTTATCTCCACAAAGTACTTTTTGAAGTCATCAACCATTCTTTTATATGGCATTAATTTGTCATCTTTTGTTTGGTAATCATCGTTCACCTAATTAATGACTAGTTGTGAATCGCCATAGACATGTAACTCTATGATCTTCCACTCGACTACTACTTTGATTCCAATTATCAATGCTTCGTATTCAGTTGTGTTGTTGGTGCAAGGAAACATCAATCTGTAGGACTTGGGAATGGTATGTCCTTGTTGCAAGATAAACAAGATTCCTACACCTGATCCATGTTGTGTATAAGAGCCATCAAAGTACAACACCCATTGTTGTGTTGACACTGTTAGGACATCTACATCTGGGAATTCAATACTCATTGGATGATTGTCTTGCAACGGTGCTTCAGCTAGTTGATCTGCTATGGATTGACCCTTGATTGCTTTTCTATCCATGTACTGGATATCAAACTCACTCAATATCATGACCCACTTAGCTAGTCTTCCTGTTTGGGCAGCTTTGTTGAGTAGATACTTTACTGGATCAATTTTGGCTATGAATTTGATGGTGTGAGTCAGCATGTAATGTCTTAGTTGTTGGGTAGCAAACACTACCGCTAGACAAGATTTTTCAATGAAGGTGTAATTGATCTCATAGTTGTTCAGGGTCCTATGATATAATAAATTTCCCTTTCTTTTCCTACAGAATCTTCCTATGCTAATAAAGTGCCCAAATATATCTCTGTTGTTGCAATGTAAAGTAACAATGGTTTCCCCTCAGTTGGTGGTTGGTATTGGTGGTGACATCAGATATTGCTTGAGTTGATTAAAGGTTGTTTCACATTTCTCATCCCACTTGAAATAAATATTCTTGTGTAGTAAATGATTGAAAGGATGAGTTTTCTCAACCAGTTGTGCAATGAACCTTCAGATAGATTGGAATCTTCCTTGCAATGATCTGAGTTGGCTGATGTTTTTAGGAGGAGGCATCTCCATGATGGCTTTAACTTTTGTAGGATCCACCTCAATACCTTTGGCTGACACAATGTATCCCAAAAGTTTAGTTGATGTTACACCAAATACACATTTCTTAGGATTTAACCTCACATTGAATATCTCCAGTCTAATGAAGATCTTGTCTAAAATCTCCAAGTGTCCTTCTTTGGTGTATGATTTTTCCAATAAATCATCTACATATTCCTCCATAAAAGTGTGCATCATGTCATGGAATATGTTGGTCATTGCTCTCTGATATGTGGCTCCAACATTTTTCAACCCAAAAGGCATTACATTCCAACAAAAAGTACCCCAAGGACATGTGAAAGCTATTTTGTCTTGATCTTCAGGTGCAATTTTTATCTGATTGTAACCAGAAAAGCCATCCATAAGCGATAACATTTTGTGCCCCACTGTCAAGTCTACGATGATGTCTATGTTGGGTAGAGGAAAATCATCTTTCGGGCAGGCCTTGTTGAGATCCCTAAAATCTGTGCATATCATGATGCTTTTATCTAGTTTTGAAACTGGCACAATGTTTGATATCCACTCAACATAGTCAATAGGTTTGATAAATCCCACATCTAACAATTTCTTCAACTTAGCTTTTACTAGAAGGGCGATATGAGGATGCATTTTTCTCAACTTTTGCTTGACTGGTTTTATTCTAGGTGGTAGTGATAAATAATGCATGATGAGTTCTAGATCTATACCGAGCATGTCAATGTAAGACCACGCAAAGTTGATTTTCCTTTCTTCAAAGAACTTAGTGAAGTTTGGCTTTTCTTGCTCTGTCATTGATGTCGCTAGATGTAAAGTCTTGAATGTTTCATTTGTACCAATGTTGATGGATTGTCTTGGTTCAATCAACACTGAAGACCTCTCCTGATAGTACTCTGGAAGAGTGTCAAATCTCCCATCTTTTGGTGCCTCAATGAGGTTTTCACCATCAAATGTACTCTTTATTTTTATTTTTCTCGATCTAATGCTGCCATTGAATGGTTTTCACCATTAGATCCATTTTTAATATTCATTGTTTTGCAACTGATAGATTTGGCACTCCCCTCGCCTGAAGCTTCGTTATGAGTTTCAATGATGGAACATGTTTCAGGGTTATCTGAACAGAGGAAGTTTATGATGGCATCACCATTTGGAAAGGTGGGTAGATCAAGCAGCTCAGATTGGTCCCAGTCAATCAATTTGGCGTGTATCAATGGAAGGGAATCGTTAGATTGGCTCAGGTCAGAAGGGGTGAGTGTCATGATAGAAATTTCATCAAAGTGTCTGATAGAAATATTGAGGTCTATGATGTCACTCTCCTCCAAGTGATATATCTCACTTGAAGTCTGATCATCCTCACTTGATTCATTGATATGTTGTAATCCAATTTCAAGTGGTCTAGAACTCAAGCTATGTCCCTCCATACATGTTGGTGTATACTTTTGGATCACATCAATTTCCTTATCATGACAAGACTCTTCAGAGAGGGAATACCATTCATACTCATTGGAATCTATTTCAAAAATATCTCTCAATTGAAGGATTCTCTCAATAATCTGCTATCTAGTTTCTTCTTTTGATTCTTCTCTATACCCCAATCCTATTTTGTCTTTGGCATGCATCGTGATAGGTTGTATTGGTTCTATGATGCCTTCTTTCCTTTTATCGATAGGACCTTTTCCCTCATACCCCATCTTTTCTAGGATTGTCTTCCCTTTGCCATATTGCTCTATTTGTACATTTGAGGTTGATGCTTGTGATGATTCTTCATCCTTATACAACTAGTTTAAAACCTCCTTATCATCTAATTCATCCACTAATGTGTCTTCTCTTACAATGGTGCCATCAAAGACCATGGTTCATTGTGATGATTATTGTCTTAATGTGGATGGCTATCCATAGGACTTATGAGAAGATGATAGTTCTGATAAACATAAGGATTGATCAAATGAGTATTCCCCCACGCCTTTGTCTTTTAATTGGATCTTTTCAACCTATTTTGATAAGGCATTGAGTTGTCTTTCATGATTTTGTGGAGTAGGATTACGGATACCCTTTTCTTTTCATTGATCCTTTATCTCGGGTTGGTTTGATGAAGAATTTGATGTACTTTCCTTACTTGAGGAGGTGGAATTACTGATACCCTTATTCTTTGATTGGTCATTTTTCTCAACTCAATTTGTCAAGGTATTTAGTTGCTTTCCATCATTTGATGAACCATGAGTTGGACCTTCCCTGTTGTGTGATACAAAAGAATCTTGGGTGGTCTTGATTGTGTTACAATACTGGGGGTTGTTGGAGTTAGCTGATATAGTGATTTCTTGCTCATTGAAAGGGAACTTCAAATACTGGTGATATGTGGAGGGCACTGCTTACATGTCATGAATCCAAAGTTGTCCCAAGAGTATGTTGTATGTTAAATCTTTTTCCAACACTTGATAGACTATATCTTTGACAACCGATTCCACTTGAATAGGTAGCACTATCAACCCTTGGGAAGATCTCTCCTCATCATCATATTCTTTTATTGTGATTTTCCTTCTAGGATCAATAGCATTTTCTGAATAGCCTAGTGCACAGACAAGTTTCAAAGTACAGATATTTAGGCCATCTCCTCCATCTATTAGAACACGTTTAACGCGGTGTTTGTGGATTAAAACCTCAATGTAGAGAGCAATGTTGTGTGGATGGGTGGTAGATACATCATCATGTTCGAAAAATGATAGGTAGTGTGGTGCAGTCAAATGTCCCACCATAGTCTGAAATTGGCAAACTTCCAGATTGTTCGGTACCATGGTAGCGACTAGAGCTTGTTCCAATATTTCTTTGTGAGTGGCTGAAATCTTGAGAAGTTCTAATATGGATATTTGGGTGGGTATTTTCTACAACTGATCAACTATGTTATATTGGGTTGCAGGGACAACAATAGTTTCTTTGGATGTGGAAGGGGTAGCTCCTTTCAATGTTACCTTGGATTTTTCTCTTGTGATTGCATTGATTAGTGAATTGTTTTGTCCTTCTCTAATTTTGATGACAGTAATTTGATTGTGATTTGTAGCAATGTTGGTAATCAAATTTATTGGCATAAGGTCATTGATTTGATGTGAGGTGGTGTCAATATCGTGGTGTTGATTTACAATTGTAGCAACATTTCTTTGGTTCCTAATTTTGATGTCCTCAGTTGAATTATCCACCACCTCAACACAATGAATGGTAGAATCATAGAGATAGTTTATGTTTTTGCCTTTGGTATTTGAAGAAGAAGATTCTCCTTTTTTGTAGTTGGGTAGAGGGTTCTTGAATGCTCCATGATCATTGTTTGTTTGGAGATCTAAAAATATTGTCTTGTTGTCAATAAAGTCTTGTATCAAGTGCTTCAATTACATGCAGTCATTGGTTTTATGTCCTTTGTTTTGATGAAAGTCACATAAATGTGCATCATTCCACCATGGAGGCTTAACATGTGGCTCCCAATTTCTTGCCTCTGGTAATGTTATGACTTTAGTTTCAAGAAGTTCCTTTAATGTTGATTCTAATGTAGCCCCAAAGGTGTGAACCTTCTTCGATTTGAGTATGTTCTATATGATGGTGTTCTAGATCCAACATTACCTTGATTGTTGCTTTGGTTGACATTTTGGTTGTTATTTTGGTTGTTGGGTGGATTGTTGTTCTGATTGGTTTTGGTGGTAGTTGTTGTTAAGTTGAATACAGGCTTTGCATTTTGGTTTTCAACTGTGTCATCATTGTTACCCACATTCTTGTTTCATTGCCAAAACTTTGGTTTGTCGCCACTGTTTTAATTGTTGGAGGAATTTGATAAGTTGTTTTCATTGTAAATTTTGATGACTCTTCTCTTGAACAAAGCCTCTTCGATTTTTATTCTGTTTTCAATCAATTTTTCAAAGGTAGGTGGGAATTTTAATTCCATTCTATAACTCATCTCATCATTTAGGTTTTCGATGAAGATTTCTATCTTTTCCTTTTCAGGCACGGGATGAGAATATCGTGCAAATAACCTTCTCCATTTTTACAAAAATACAAGGAATGATTCACCCTTTTTTTTTTTTAAGTTACAAAGATCCTTCATTGTTATGTCATGTTGGATGTTATAAGAGTATTGGGTGATGAACTTGTTAACCAATTCTTCAAAGGTTTTGATTGGTGGTGCAAGTTTGGAGAACCATTAAAGACATTGTCCACCTAGACTTCGTGGAAACAATCTCATCAAGTACATTTATTCGTATGCAAATTCAAGACTCATGGTTCTAAATTCCCTCACATGATCTATTGGATCAATTTTACCATCGTATTTGTCATACTTTGGGAATTTGCAATATTTGGGAAAAGGAATCACGTGGATACTTTGATCAAACAAATATGGACAAATGTCTTGTATCAAGTATTGTTTTGAGGTTCACCTTTGCATATCAAGAATTTGTTGTTGAAGGTTTTTCATTTGATGAGTTAGGGCAACCACTTGTTTTGTTTCTTTTTCAATATTTTTGGGAGGTGCTTTCAATTGATTCATGTTAAAGTCATCAAGCAATTTGACACCTTGTTTAGCTAGCATAAGGAGGTACTTTTCCCAATTTCTTTCAAAAATCTTTTCTAAGAATTTGTGGATGTTTGGATGTCTTCCTCAGTTATGTCTTCCCATTCATTGTTGTGGATTCCATGGAAAGGATTCTCTTCATCTTTAGTCATGTTGTTTTGAGTTTCACTATTTTGAGTTTCAATGTTTTGAGTTTTGATGTTTGGAGTTTTGATGCTTTGAGTTCCAATGTTTTGTGTTTCGATGTTTTGCTTTTCCTTGAGTTTTTTCTTTTGCAACCTTGTTTGAATGGGCATACAAGTGTTATACTTTGACTAAACTTTGATATTTGTTTGGAAGAGTGCTAAGGATGAAAATTAAGTCAAATAGAATGACAAATTCTATTGATGAGACTAAGTTTGATTTAATTATATAGCTTTGTTTCGTGATGAGAGGATGATAAATCCTGATGATGAAACTAGGCTTAGCAATCAGAGATATGATAAGTTTGATGATTTAGGCACTTTGAGATATTATATCTTGGAATTTGGAGAATTCCACTTGTAGAAGTCATTTTTAACAAGTTTAGACTTTATTGTACCTGAGGAATGATTTTGGACCGAAAAAGATTCTAAACTTTGGTTCAAACTGTGGAATAGGGGATAAATTTAACTCTCAGGTTTTGCATTTAATGGATGCACTAGAACAAATCCCAGATGCACTAAAACAGAGGATGGATGTGCAAGAAAATTACACAGGTGCGCTATAAGATTTCCTAGATGTGCTAAAATAGAGGGTCTATGCACTAAAATATGTAGTGTATGTGCTATAACAGAGGGTAAATGCATTGGAAGATTGCATAGATGTGCTATAAAACTGCCTGGATGTGCTATAACAGAGAATGAATGTGTTGGAAGATTGCACAGATGTGCTAGAAAATGCAATGGATGTGTTGAACTGGGAAAATGTCACAGTTTCTTGCGAGTTTGTTTGATTTTTCTAATTTTCCAGTCAAAGAATTGGTTGTTTTAAATGATGTTTTCTAAATCAAGATTTTCACTTCCAATGTATGATGTTTTGTTTGAAATTTGTTTAGAAACACATTGGTAAAGCACATCAAACATGTACAACTTAAGGCTGTGTAGGACAATATTTACTGGATTCCCACTTGGATTTTACTCCAGCTATGCCTACTTTTAGTGGATGATTAGAAGCTTGACTCCACTGGCTCCCCTCCATGACACTCACTTCTACGAGGCATTCAAGCTTCAATACCCATGAATCTTCCATGGTATATTTCTCATCTCTACTAAAATCCGCAAAATGTGGGATGGCTTCAAAGGTTAAACATTCTGCACAAGTAAATAGAATAAGGATTTTGGCCTTCTAAACAAGAGGTTCTAGCATAGGCATTCCATTCATGGGGGATCATCCATACGACAAGAGACCATTGCTTCCATTCTTATCATAACAATCCTTGTGATACTTGAACTTTCCTCAAGTACCCACATTTATATATTGGTTAGAAGTCGATTGGCTTTAGCGTGTTACTGGTTGGGTCATTCCCTTGGGTGATTAATTTTTCCCATAAGGTAGGCCCTCTAAGGATAAAACAAAATAAAAATGAATGAGTCTAGCTTTTTGGTCACCTAGCTAAGGGGAGAGCATCTGCCTATGATTCATCAAGAACATAAAACATGGTGTTCTTTATCCTTCTAATTAAGCTAGATTCCTATCTTAATCGAAAGAAATTATTAAATAACTCCAACCCTTGCATTAATCATCAGTAGTTGTATAAATTTGTCTTTGATCGACGTATCATCCACCTGCAAGCAGAAAACAACAATTAGTCCTCAGGATTTTTAAGATTTTTCAAATTTAAACAAATGTGCTAGAACAATCATCCAATGCACTAAAATATTACTCCTATGCACTAAAAGAACTACTCTATATGCTAAAATAATTCATGTATGCGCTACAAGAACTAATGAATGCACTAAAAGAAGTGATGAATGAGCTAAAGTATTGACTGAAAGCACTGAAAGACCCCCTAAATGTGCTAAAAAAATTGTTGTATGCATCAAAATAAATGTCGTATGGACTGTAACAGACCTTGGATGCGCTGAAAGATTTATCAGATGCGCCGAAATAGAAGTCGTGTGCACTGAAAGATTGGTCGTATGCACTGAAAGAACTCATGATCGCGCTAAAACATCACATCCAACTTGTTCACAAAAAAATTTATATATATATATATATTTAAAATGGGGTTGAGCCCCATGGTGGGCGCCATTTTATGTGTGTGTGAAATGTGGGAGAGATAGCAAATCAATACTAAAGCACACAAACATCAATGAGACATATTATATTAAATATTTGAATCAAAGAACTACTCTTAATTGTAGTTAAACAAATCTCTAAAAATGTTCCATTGTCCTCTATTCTCAAGGATTCATTAAGTCATTTGGCTATCATATTTTTATGTATGTGCACTATGATTGTTAGAATGAAAACTTGAGAAATGAGATATTGTTCTAAATGCAAGAAATCTAAGTTCCTACATGAAACTATGTGATGAAAGCCATGATGTTATGATAATGGAGATATTGACAAATGGATAATGTTGATAAAATATGTGATACAAATGCTATGATAAGAAGCTAAAATGATTTTTCATATGCTTAAATAACCATTGATATGATAAACTAAAATGCAACTATAAAGCAAGACATGATTTAAAATGCAACTATAAAGAAAAACATGATTCTAAGTTAACATGATGCTACAATGCAAACTTGTTAAACTCCAAATGCTCCAATTCTCCAAAGCTATTCCTGCATAATAACTCTACTCAAATGTGGGATGTCAAATAATATAGCAAAGGGTTGTATTTATAGGATTTTCCAAGCATCTTGTGATGTGGCAGCGATCGACGATCCAGATTCAAACATGAGGGATGAATGGTGGAGATGGAGAGAATCAAGAAGGATGTTCCCTTGACCAAAGACAACATGCCAAATGGATGAAGGAAAAAAGTGTGTGAGGAATAAGCCATGTGTTAAAAGTTTGTTGAAGATAATTCTAATTTAAAAATTAGAATTATTTAATTTCACGTGACCTTGGTGAGGTGGCATGAAAAGTTGTAGACATGTGCTTGAATTCCAAATTTGGGATTAGTGAAAATTAATTAAATAAAACAAACTATAGAAATTTGTTTATTTAATTAAACTAGAGGAATGTGATTTTAGATTTGGAGAAGTAGAAGATATGAACTATATAAATAAATTGAGAATTTATTTATAAGTAGATGAAATATTAATTAAATAACTGGCATTTAATTAATTAAATGTCTTGACCAATTTTAGATGTATACAGTTTCCTCTCTCCTTTGTTCTACCCTACTTTCTGCATTCAAAACACTACCAAATGTGGATGTTCCACCTGATCTTTCTTATGAATTTCCTTGCTCAAAATAACACCAACAACATCATCAAATTTCAATATATTCAAACCAGAAATAGAATTACTAACAGCCATGACCAAGCTATTCGAGCTTTCAGGAAAAGAACACAGAATCAAAAGAGCCCTAACTTCTTCATCAAAGTTTACATTTATAGAATTTAATTGACTGGTAACCATATTAAACTCATTTAAATGATCAAAAATTGGCCCACCTTTTGCCATTTTCATATTCAATAAACACTTCATAAGAAATACCTTATTCGAAGTGAAAGGCTTTCAATATAACTTCACCAAGGTTTCCATCAACTCTTGAGTTGTCTTTGCTATTGTAATATTGAATGCCACTAATTGTGTTAGGCATAAACAAATGGATCCCAGTGCCTTTCTGTCTAGAAGATTCATATCCTCATTAATCATTGTTGCCAGTTTCTTGGCTATTCCTTCCAATGGCTTCCATAAATCCTTCTAATAGAGGTAATCCTTCATTCGCATCTTCCATGATTGATAGTTCTACCCATTGAATTTCTCAACCTTCAACTTACCCTCATTTTCCATTGCTCCCACTCAACCGTGAGACCTTCCTGTAAATGATAATTGAACACAACCCACTCTAATACCACTCGTTAGGGTTAGAGGTAGATATCTAACAATTAAATGCATATTTGATCAATAAAATAAAGAAATAAAATGCATAGAAAGTTATAGTAGAAACAAGACAACATAGAGAATTTAAAGTGGTTCACCCAATCCGGGCTACATTCACAAAATCGTAGCCATCCAATGATTGTATTATCTAGTGCAAAACTTATTACAATCTTGCGAATAATTTCATTTTTCCTAATACTGTAACTCCCATCCCAACCCCTTATAACAAGCTTAGAAGCTTCCAGATTAGGGTTCTACAAAGTCAGTTTTTTTCTTTTTTTGGTGATTTTTCCTTTTTCAGTGACGACGCAAAAAAGTAGGAAATGTTTTTTTTCTTGGGGACTACCACCCCTGAACCCCCACTCAAGGCCTAGCCCAACCCCGGACCCCGGTGATGATACATGAAGAGTGTATAGTATAGCATGATCAGTTGCCACATAACAACATGTTTAAACTTTTTCAATGCTCTAATAGCAGCAAGAGCTTGATTTTCAACATAGCTATACTTGACCTCATAATCTTTGAGCCCTTCACTAAAGAAAGAAATGGGATGCTATAGATTTTCCTTATTCAACTGGGTTAGGACAACCGATATAATTGCTTCACCTCCAAAGGTGTAAAGAATGAAATCCTTGTCATAATTAGGATTGAAAAGGGTAGGAGCCTAAGCAATTTCTTGTTTGATAGCCTCAAAGCTATCTTTACCTTCCTTGGTCCATTTGAAGACCATATTCTTCTTAAGCATAGAGGTAAGAGGTTTTACCAAAGCAACAAGGTTTGGAATGAACCTCCTCACAAATTTAATTGTGCCTAAGAAACTTTGTAATCCTTTCTTGTGACTGGGAAGTGGGATGGCCAAGATAGATTTTACTCTTGCAGGATTAATGACCAAGCCATCCTTTGAAACAATGTGCCCAAGAAGCTTGCCCTGATTAGTAGTGAAGACACATTTATTTGGATTTAGGGAAATACCAGTAACCATATTACCTATATTTCTAAAATACTTGCTCAAGGTGACTAAAATGATCACTAGCATGCTTTGAAAACACTGTGATATCATCCAAGTAGACCAAAACAAACTGTCTAAACACACCTTGAAATGCCATATACATGGATCTCTAAAAAGTGGCACCTGCATTGGTTAGACTAAAAGGCCTTTTACAATAATCATAGGTGCCCCACTTTGTAGTAAATGTTGTCTTATGCTGATCAGATTCTTGGACCAAAATTTGGTTATAGCCTGAGTAACTATCCAAGAAAGAGAACCTTTCCGACCCACTAACTCTTTGTAAAATATGCTCCATGGAGGGGAGGGGATAATGATATTTTAGGTAGGCTCTATTTAGATCCCTAAAATCCACACAAAGTCTTATTTCCCCATTCTTTTTTTTGACAAGAACAAGATTTGCAACCCATGAAGAATGTTTGATGGGAAAAATCATTCTAGCCTCAATAAATTTGGCCAACTCGTTTCTCATCAAAGGCTCAATCTTAGGATTTATAGGCCTTTGTTTTTTCCTTATAGGTTTCGCATCTGGATCTAATTCAATAGTATGTTGGGAAAGGCCTAGGTCAAAACCCTTTAGGTATTCATAAGTCCAAGCAACTACATCATTGTATCTATTGCAAAGATCTATGAAAACATCATGTTCAGCAATAGAGCATACCTTTCCCAAGTTTAGAGACTTGCCCTCTAAATTTCCAATTGGCTTGAAGTCACCCTTCTTTGCAGCTAAGTTCATCCTTTTCTACTTTAACTGATCATCAGGGTTGAAAATACCTTCAAGGGTGATAAGACCATTTGGTAGCTTGTTGCTACTCAGCTGCACAATCTAATCACCATGTTGATTTAGTAGCTTGGACTGATTTCTTTTAGAACATTATGCCTCATCTTGCAAAAAATTCACTATCTATTGGCCACTATCAAAGACTTTCCATTGATCTTGATTATCCAGAACATCAAGCGTCACCACAAGTCTGATGTGATGATCCTTTTTACTTGCAATATGTGTTGGTATGTCAAATTGAGCACCAACTACTGCAAGTCTATCAACATGTTTATTATGATTTCTTGGAGTTGTTTAGATGTTAAAACCTTCAAATCCTTCAATTAAATCCCAAACCATATGCTTGTAGGATTTGAGCAGATTTTTCTTGGTTGAACTTTGAGTTCTGACTTGATGGACAACCAATTCACTGCCACCAAAAAATTGTAAGAGTTTGATGTTCCTTTCTTGTGCAATATGGAGACCTTGGATGAGTGGCTCATACTCAGCCACATTGTTAGTGCAACTAAATTGAAGGCTAAAAGAGAAATAATATTTTTCCTTGCTTGAAGATACTAGCATTATACCAGCACCAACACCATTCCTATTTCTAGAACCATCAAAAAATATCTGCCACAATCCTACTAAGTCTTCTTGATTTTTTATGAGATTGGGGATAGTAGCATTCTCCTCATGAATACAATAAGTGCCAAGACCAGTCTCCTCTACCTCAACAACAGTTAATGGGTCAAATTGTAAAGAATTTCCCCATTCATCCAACAAACAATTGGTATCTCCTCTATAGGATTTGCAAGCTCGTGAACACAACGCTCCTCCTTTTGATCATGCAATGTACAGTTCATGTTTATTGGACTAGGAGTGTAAGGCTCTAGATTGTCTTTTGTTATGGGCTCAGATTTGATAGTTGCTTTAGTGCCATATCTAGTTCTAAATAGCATGTGTGACCAATCAATAGACAAGTACCCACCTATCTTATTAGTTAAATCCCTAGATAAGCAAATGGAAAAATGAGTTGGGAGGTCTATGACTGAAATATCTTGCAACACTTCACAGCCAGGACATGCATGCAAGGACAACTTTAGGTCTTTAATTAATCCCACTGTATTGACAGAAGTGTCATCCAATTGTAAAACCTTTCTAGCCACCAGTTCATACTTGATACTAAGAATGTCAACAATTCATTTAGGCATAATAGAACTACTAGACCTAGAGTCTATCATACAATTATGCACTATATGATTTCCAATCATTAGAGAAAGATAGAAGGGAGGTGGCTTACCGATTTTGCTTGAATTCCCTTCTTTGGGTTGCACCAGATTGCTTGATGTAGTGATCTGCTCTTTTTCTTTTACATCATATGTTTGTTTATGTTCCTTTAAAGCCTATTGCAGCAAATCCCTTTGTGATGGGATAGATAGAACCTCCCAAATAGTAACATTCAGGTTGGATTTCTTCATTTTCTCCACTATGTTGAAAGGAATTTGACAAGCTTTAGAAGGAACCTTTGTAACAGGGTCTATTCTTGTTGCTTGGACGATCTTAGGCTGCTCCACCACTTGTTTATGCATATTAATAGGCCGATTTGATTGTGGAACATCGATTGGTCTACCTATTGGTCCATCATTTGCACTCGGTTAAGGTTGTTGAGAGACTAATGTTTTCCCAACCATGGAAGATGCACCACCCTCCATTTCCCTTTTCTTTGATCTTGTATTATGGGCTATTGCATCAACATCTACTTGATTTACACCACATAAATCCTCTTGACCCCAAATGACAAATGATGAGTCTTCTCATGCATGATCTTGATTACTAGTAGTTGTTTGGCCTATGCCAACCTACTGCTCTGAAGTAGAGGTTTGATTTTGAGCTACAAGAGTTTGCACAAACTCTCCATTTTGACAAGCATTTTGATTATGATCTTGCTCGCAAGGATAACACCATTCTTGCTCTTGGGCTAGATTATTTTGCACTGGTACCACAGCTTTAGAATTGTTGTTAGTAGTTGTGTGCATACTATTTGTGGGCTTAGTATGATTCCACTAATTTTTTCCTTGATAAGGTGGCCTATTTTGTTGATAACTTTGATTTTGAGGCTGATAAGGCCTATTGTTTTGAGCTAGCCACCTATCCCACAATCATCCTATTGTTCATATTTCAGAGAAAGGTGTACAAATTTTCTAGAATTGCAGAAGAAGTAGAAGGTTGGCTCATGGAAACCACTAGAATAGGATCCATCGTTGGTTGTGAAGGAAGCTCTAGAAATAAAGGCATTGGTGGCTTAGGAGCTATCTTCCCAACCTGTATTAAACAATTTTCTGCCCTTATAGCAAGATCATATGCTCTAGGTAAGGTAGAACCACCCATTGATTGAATCATAACAACTATATCACTGTCAAGATCCCTCAAGAAGTATAAGAAAGCATGCTCATGAGAAGGTTTGACCAAGGTAGGTATTTTATCCCAAGTGTTTTGGAATCGGTATTTGAAATCACTCATGAATTCATGAGGTTCTCTTTTAATTGTGGTTAGTTGTTCTTCTAGGGACAAATGGTCACTTTTATCTTTGAAATGCTTGCATAACTTCTCTCCTAATTCATCCCAATTGTGAATGGAGTTGGGAGGTAGTCCCCTATACCACTGTATTTTTTTTCCCTTAAGTGAAGTGGCAAGCAATCTAACAGCCACGTTGTCCTTTGTTACATCATGCACTGAGCATATGTTTTCCACATCTATGATATGTTCTACTAGAGTTGTAGATGTCTCACCAGTAAAATAGGGAATACTTTTGAGGGAATTGACTGGTATATCATCTTTTTGGGCTAGAATCAAGGGGTTGCCACTGATAAAGGATACAAAAGGTTGATTTCTAGGTAAATCCATATGGAATAAATTCCTATTTGTATGGACAACTAGTGTTCTAGTTTGAAATAATATACCCATAGGTGGCATAGATAGGGCTCTAGGAGAAGTAATTATACTCCTATTTCTTCTCATAGGTGACACATATTGTCTATTTCTTCTTCCAGAAGTAGAAAATGAGAGATGAATATATTGGAAATTACCTCTAGAAAATGATCTTCTTTGAATTATTGGAATGAATTTGTAGGTCTGATCTTGAATCAGGAATTTTGGATAGCAACAACGTCACCAATTCGTATGTAGAGTCCTCCCTTGATTGCAAAGTCGTCAGGTACTTTTTTGAGAGCCTCTTCAAGGTTGGAATGTTGAGGGAAACACCATTCTCTCAACAAAATAAAATGAAACTTCTTCTTGTCCCACAAGGCATGCCAAGAAACTATCATTACATAAAGCTACACCCTACTGGAAAAGATTTTAGTGTTCTAATGACACAATAGAAATGACCTCAAGGTGCAGGACCTTGCAAGATGAGGTCAAGTCTCCAGAGAAGGTCAGATTCCTTTTCAAAACTAAGTGCAAATGTGTTGGTCTAACCCAACACATGAAATTCACAATGTTAACCTACTCTAATAGATCACAAGGGAAAGGGGTAGAGACATGAAATGTGAAAGAAGGTGATGCACCAAATTTAGAGTTTGTTCCTTCCTACTTCAAAATAGCATAATATGTCAAAGAAATATCTAAAACACCTACTTAGATATGAAGGTAAATAATTTTTACTCAAACATGCAAGAGGTAACAGTTGAATTTTATTGACATAAAGCTTGAAGTAACCTTTACAATGGTAGAATGCAATATTTTTAGGTCTACAAAGAAAAATACTAGAGGGGCCAGAGGAAGAATCCATAATACTGATACAATATTTACCTTTATTGTTCAAGCATAACCAAGATTTGAAATGAAAACACTAACCCTAACCTAACTAGGGTTATAGAAGAGAAACCAATCAGAAAAAATGATTTGAATTGCTCCCATTACAAAGCAACATAACTAGCCATAAAGGCCATGACAACTCAAACAAGCCCCAAAATGAGGACTCACATAAATGGAGGGATGGGCACCTATAAAATCTATAACAAAATATTAGATCGACATACCTTGATAAGAGAATATAGCATCTGCAACACCTCAAGGAGTAATGACACCATCCAATTTTGAAAAGCAACGTTGAAAAGGTGTAAAAAATTGGGACATAGTCAATCAAATTTAATCTAGTAGTTGTGAATGTCGTTGAAAAATCAATTCTACAAATCTACCATAAACATGATCAATTAGTCATTGAAGTTTGAATGTTGGTCGTTGGACTGGAGATGGACGGCTAAGATTAGATTCCCAAATGAACTTTAAAACGTAGTCATTGATCATAGGAGAATCAAGATCAACGGCCATCGCGTACCTTCAATACATCACTCATTCCTTTAAGAGAACAAGACATCAATCTGTGATGTATTGGAGGCTAGCGATGCAATGAAAATCTGCCACCTATTGCTTAGGGCGTGTGTTGCACTATCAGTCCATCGCACATCAAACCTAGACCCACCATATCACCACCATCACACATCACAAGAAGCACCATGCTTAATGTTTCCAAACTACAATGTGAAGAACCCTCATGATGGTCGTCAGATGCTTTCCTTCAAATTAGGGTCATTCATCATGCTCATCATGGCAAACAAGACCATTGCAGAAAGCACCTCAACCTTATAAGATAAAATTATGATGCAAAGATTGCATGTGATAGTTGTTGGATCATGTCTTTAGATCTGGACCATTGAATGTCCATCGTGCCATAATAGATCATCACGAAAAGCACTTGGGTAGCATCATTCATAACAACGATGTGAATGATGCACATGATGACCGTTAGATTATCTCCACTAAATCTGAATCGTTGAATCACATAAGGAAAACCAAGGCCTCGGGCCCACTAAGACACATGTCGCCTCAACATTCGCCATCCACTGTTGTGACCATCTTATTGGGATGTCGAAGGGACCATCATCAACGTCTCGCTGATATTGATCTTTCTCTTCAACGAGGATCCCATTCCTTTCATTGGGATATCGAACGAACCACACTTTAGGTCCCGCCAATATCGATATATCCCTTCGATGAAGAGATCCTGCCTTCCATTTCCCATCGCACAAAGGTCTTCAACTCTTATGTTTATAACCGCGATGCATTAGAAGCTAGCAACGACCATTAGATCTTCAACCCCCATCATGTGTCATTGATCAAAGAGCCCACCATATGCACAAATTAAAAGGGTATAAGGTAGATGCCTTAACATTATAACTTAAAAAGGGGTCGTTCCTAGGTAGATAAGACTTGGGAAAAAAATATTTCTAGCCCCTCGAACATAAGAATTTTAATCAAATATTTAAACTAGGACTGCGACCAGAAGACATGGGTAAAGAGGCCGATAAAAACATGAACACCTAAGACATAAGTTGTAACTTAGCCAATCGGGGACTGGGTACAAAAGGTCAATGAGTGAATAGAATAAAAGTCACGAGGCAAAAGCACTAGGGTTTTAGGAGGGTTTAAACCCTATATGCAATTCAGAACCTTAATTAGACACAATTGAGGAGTTCAAAACCTCAAAGACCCATATTCATCAAAATACTCATGGATTTCAATAGGATGCACACATAGGGTTTCTCTAATTGGATATAAATGATGTGCATCCAAGGGTGGCATAAAATATTTCAACACTGTCCTTGATCCATGTTTACTTCATCTCATTCAATTTCATCCATTGATTAACATTTTTATCCTCACCATTGATCATGATTTCCAAAATCTTTAAATGGCAGGCCTTTTCCCATGAATAAGGATTCACAAGCTTTGAGAAAACTTACTCTCTTGAACTAATTCTCCAATTTGATCAATTTGAGAGCATTTTGTGAGTCATTTCTTCATCAATTTGATTTTCAACATCTTGGATAATGCATAAATTGAGCCATCCACATCATATCCACTCATTATGTATGAATCCATAATGGGATTGAGAGGTTTGCATAATAGATTAGATTCAATTTGCTTTAATTCTAGTTTTATTACTTTGATTTGAATCTTTCTATTGTGTTAATTGAATTTCAGTGGAATTATGTAGTTAATTGATCATTTACATAGCTTTGATAGTTCAATATCATAGTATTTGATCAATCAATTTTATATGTTCACATAATGGCATGCCCAATGGGACCCCACGTCCCTAGCTAATAATTTTGTTTGATTTTTCTCAAACTTTACAAGAACAAGAAGCAAAGTGACATATTTGTAGTTTACAAAGTGGCGTATTTGCAAATTGTGATGCATATGCAATTCAAAGGTTGGCACAATTGCAAATTGTGACATAGTTTCTTATTTTATCTTTATGTTTACAGATTTTGTAGAGAAATATAGTTGTAAATTTCGATGCAGTTGCATTTTACTAGAACGACGCATCCACAAATACTAACACAATTGCAAGGTAGAGCGATACACTTTTTTGACAGTCTGACACATTTGCATTGATAAAGAGAAGCATTTACAGGTGAAACAAAGAGTCATATCTTAGGGTTTTCATTTGAATTTCAAGTTGATTTTACATCTAACCCTAACCTATTTTCTATTTTTGTTTATGTTTAAGACTAACATTTATAGAAACTAGGTGATGTATCAAGCATGGAGCAAGTATTTATTAAATTCCAAAGTGTATTAACACGTACGTGAAGGATAACCTTAGAGCTTCTTATTTTCATGCTTTAGATTAGAATATCAAATTTACACTAGTTCTTTAAGAATTGAACAACACAACTTTCATTTATCAATTTGGTGCCTAAAATTGAACCACACAACCTCATTTTCATTTGGGTTTTAAAAAGAATAATATAACTTACACACTTTAATTGGTGCTTTAATAATTTATTCACATTTATCTTTGGTGCATCTAAAAAGAACAAGAGTGTGTACTTTGAATTCCATGTTTGGTAGATTGTAGATGTGTATCCTCTCCCCTCACATCTTGTGCGATCTTGGGTGAAGAGAAACATATTCAATTTTTATTTCTTTTATCTTTGGCTGAAGGAGTTGCTACTATATCCTCTCCCCTTGCACTACGTGTTATCTTGGGTGATGAGAAAGTAGTAAACATGAATCCTTCCTTTATTTGTTAAGAGGCTTGCCTTCAGGTTTCATTACCTAAGGGTTCAACCTTGAATGATGTTTTTAGACGCGCTATAGAAATTGGGTGAGAGCGAAAGTTGTAGTTCGATCTACTCATGACTTGTTAGGAATTCCTTTCATGTTGGCTTGGGTGATTTTGGACATTGGGAGATGGTATTTCCATTCCATGCTTGTGTAGGCAGTAGTGTTCACTAATGTTCTACCCACTAAACGCCTTTATGTTGTAGTAAGCCTAAGACCATCATACGTCTTCTTAAGGAGATGCAATGGAATAGTATCGTTCCATGAAGCTACTTGCCATGTACTAAACATAGTTGAGGTGAAAAACACCTTTTAAGGAACTTTTCCTTTCAAGGTAACAAGTGTATCATGTACACGTGCATACTCTAGTCATCCACTCTATGGGTGGTATTTTATCAGTAGGCCTAAATTAAGAAGATAGTCCTACTTGAATAACTAGGTTGTGCTTGTATTGTTCTATTGATCTTTTCTAGCGAGCTTTGTGATAAAAAGCTTGTGAAATATATCCTATTGTTATTTGAGTAAGTTGAATACATTGTTTGAAAAATCATCAAAACACTCAAACAAACATTTAACATGGTTATGACAAGATTTCAAACCCTTTGAACACTTTGTATGCACTTGAAGGACATTATACTATTGTATGCATTTAATTATATTTGTTTTTATCAAAGCAATATATTAGTGTGCTTCTTAGTATCATTGTCTATATCTTTGTGCATGTTATCAAAGTAAACTTAGGTAACTATAATTTAGCAATTTTGGTTTTCATAGTATTGAGATCTTGTGGGAAACAATTTGCTTTGTTGTAGACATCTTAGTGCTAGACAACTCATAATCAATATCTTTATGTGGTAAAAAGAATTCATGCTTAAATCAGATTTTAAAAATTGAACCTCAAAGCAACATTCAAAACCACTTGTGTTATTTGATTCCAAAAAACAAAGAAGGAAACTCATGCTCGCGATTATTTTTATGAAAACAATTTTTGGGTTATCAATAGACCAAAACATTATTTCTCCACCAAACGGGTCTATGTAGGATCATGAGAGGCCAAATAGTGGTGATGCAACAAAAATAATGTGACATGAGGAAGTGAAAAGCGTAGAAATCACATTTGACTTTTTGGGTTGTGTATATGTTTTATATTTTATTTTGGTCGACGAAGTTGTTGATGTAATTCCATGTTGCGGATATATAAGAGTGGTTGTCTATGTGAAGTTATGTAAGTGAAGAAGTGCTAGAGAAAGAGCAAGTGTGCGAACAGTGATCTAATCATTCGATTATAGAGCAGAGTGTGAAGAAGTTTGAGCGAAGTGTGAAGGAGTGTTTATGTGCTTAACCAAAACTGTAATCAGGCTTTTGTAGAAGCTATTTTCTCAGTTCATACCCTGCAGATCTAATCCGAATTGCTATAAGACAGTGTGTATTCTTTAGGCAGTGAGCCCTCTTGTATTTGAGTAGTGAGCTCTAGGCAGTGTGCCTGAATGCATGTGCATTCCAATTATTCCTCATTATACTTTTAACAGGGTATAATATTGTGGACTAACATCCACTATGGTTTTTCCCCTAACAGGGTTTCCACATAAAAAATATTGGTGTTCTTTGTGTTTCTGATGTGTTGATTGTTTTTGGTTTACTTTTCATTCATCAAATATGAGATTAAGTTAAGTTTGAAAAGTTCAAATATTCTGTGACAACTGATTCACCCCCCCTCTCAGTTGTCTATCCTTGTTTTTCCAACAATTTGTATCAGAGCAGGTTCCTCTAAAGAAGTTTAAAAGCTTGAGGTGATCCTAGATGGCATCATACAAGAACAAAAGTCCTAGATTCGATGGAACAAACTACTCTCTGTGGAAAGCCATAATGGAGTGTCATTTGAGGTGTATTGGTGAACCCTTTTGGAAGATTACAAAGAATAGATATGTTATTCCTCATAATCGTCCTTCCACTCTTGATGAGATTAAAGAGGCTGAGATTAACATCAGGGCTATTGAAACTTTGTTGAGTGCTCTAACGGATTCAGAAATGACAAATGTGATGGATCTGAAGACAACTCATGAGATCTGGAAGAAGCTAGAGACTTTGTATGAAGGAGATGCACTTGTGAAGGTTGCTAAGCTACAAAGTTTGAAAGGCAAGTATGAAACTTTGAAGATGGGTGAAGATGAAAATATTTCTTCTTTTATGCAAAGAGTAAATGAACTTGTGATGGGTATTAGATGTGTCGGTGGTACCCTGGATGAACAAGAAATTTAGCTAAATTGCTCAGATCATTGCCTCCCTCTTACAAAACAAAGGCTCATAATATTGAAGAGCTCAAAATAGTAACAAATGTGACAAGAGATATGCTAATTGGTAAAATTGTTGCCTTTGAGTTGAGTGATTTGGTGATTCTACCCCCAAGACTGAATCTGCATTTAAGGGCTCTGTACCCAGAAGAAACAAGCAAAGATATGATCTGGGAGAGATTTCTAGAAAGACATTCAAGTATGAGGAAGAGATGAAACAACTTGAAGATGAAGAAAGAGAGGTAGAAGAGCTGGAAGCACTGATTGTGAAGAAAGAAGGAAGAGGACAAGGTAAGTATAAGGAAATTTTCCTATTAAATATTTCTCTTGCAGTAAAATAGGTCATTTTGCTTCAAGGTGTCCTGAAAGAGTTCCTAGGTCTAGGCCTAACAAACCTAGATTTCAAAAGAAATGATATTATACTGAAGAAGGTATGACTGATGAAGAATCTGATAAAGAGAATGGAAATGAAGATGAATGGGTTTTCATTGCTATCAAGGAAAATGGTTTGGTGGCTACTGAATTTGCTAAAGTTGAGAAAGCTCTTGCAGTCCGAATTGAAGAAAAGGATGAGTGGGTTATTGACAGTGGATGCTCACATCATAAGACTAGTGACAAAAGCAAATTTTTAAGTCTAGATAAATATGACAGTGGGGTTGTAAGATTCGAAGATAACAATGTTGGTGTGATTCATGGTAGAGGATCTATTTGTTTTGGTGGTAAACATAACACTGATGATGTCCTTTATGTTGAAGGCTTGAAGCATAACCTGTTGAGTGTTGGACAGATGGTGGAAAAGGGTTACAATCTTCAGTTCAATGATGGAAGATGCAGGATACTTGGAAGCTCTGGAAATGTAATTGCTTCAAGTACAAAGATGAGGTAATATTGGGTAGCTTTCTTAAGAGAAAAATGTGAAGAAGTAGAGAAGTTCAAAAGTTTCAAAGCTATGGCAGAGAATGAAACAGGTTTGAAGATCAAATGCCTAAGGTCAGATAGAGGTGGTGAGTTCACCTCTTGCGAGTTCAATTCTTTATATGAAGAGCATGGAATCAAAAGACAATTATTTCCTCCCTGAGCCCCTCAATAGAATGGAGTTGTAGAGAGAAAGAACATAAAAATCCTAGATGCTGCTAGAATAATGATGTTGGAAGGAAATGTGCCTCACATCTATTGGAGAGAATTTGTAAGCACTGTTGTGTACACTCTAAACTGGGAAAATGTAAATGGTATTTCTGGTAAGACTCCTTTTGAGTTGTGGTTTGGTTATAAGCCTACTGTTAAATATTTCAAGATCTTTGGAAGCAAGTGTTATATTAAGAGAGATGAGGACATAGGCAAGTTTGATGCAAGGTGCGATGAAGGAATCTTTCTAGGTTACTCTACTAAAAGTAAGGCTTACTAGTGCTATAATAGAAGATTGAGAAAAATGGTTGAAAGTGCAAATGTAAGAGTTGATGAGGACTCTGCTAGATCATCCAGATACTGTGGATATGATTTAGATGACCAGCAAGATAGTATAGACAAAGGGAAGAATGCTCAGACACATAATTAAGTTCATATTGTTCTGGTAAATCAAGAAAGTTGGGAGGAGAGACAAGTGGAAGTGCAGAAGAAGAACAGAAGAACCAAAAGTGCAAAGAGAATCCTAAAATTTTGAGGTATGTAAAGCTAAATCATTCTGAAGATCAAATTATAGGAGATAAGAATAAAGGTGTGCAGACTAGAAGAAGGATTGCATAAGAGTATTGTCTGATTTCCAAGACTGAGCCTAACAATGTCAATGAAGCTTGCAATGATGAACAACCAGATGGATTTCAACTAACTGATAAGGAAGACATGGTTTGCTGATTGAAGAAAGCTCTATATGCACTTAAGCAAGCCCCTAGAGCCTGGTATGCTAGACTGGGTAAATACTTACTAAAGCTTGGATTCAGTAAAGGTACTGATGACAACAACTTGTATTTTAAGTTGGATCATGATAAAGAGTTGATTATTGAAGTCTTTATTGATGACATTATTTTTGGAGGTGATGATTTATGTATGAAGTTTGCTAATGAAATGAAAAGTGAATTCGAAATGAGTATGATTGGAGAGATGAAATTCTTTCTAGGATTGCAAGTCACTCAATTAGACAATGGTATTTTCATATCTCAGTCCAAATATGTGAGAGAGTCGCTAAAGAATTTTGGCATGGAAGACTCAAAGCCTGTTGGTACACCCATGGTAACTGGATGCAAGTTAACATAGAATGATGATTCTCCTAATGAAAATCAAACAAGATACAATTCAATGATTGGTAGATTGCTCTACTTAACTCAGACCAGACCAAACATCATGAATTTTGTGTGTATGGTAGCTAGATACCAAGTTGATCTAAAAGAATCGCATATGACTGTTGTAAAGAGAATTTTCACATACCTAAAAGGAACAGTTGATTTTGGGCTTTGGTATCCTAAAGATGATGATCTTACCTTGAGTGCCTATATTGATGTGAATTGGGTAGGAGATGTAGATGACATGAAAATAATTATTGGTGGTGCCTTCTTCCTAGGGAAGAAGATGGTGTCTTGGTTGAGTAAAAAGTAGAATTCCATATCCCTATCTACTGCTGAGGCAAAGTATATTGTTGCTGCAAATAATTGTACTCAAGTACTATGGATGAAATAGATGTTGAAAGATATTAGAGTAGTATATGATAAGCCTATTGCCATATAATGTGACAACTCAAGTGTAATAAACATATCAAAGAATCTGGTGCTACACTCTAAGACCAAGCATATATCAATCAAGTTTCACTTCCTGAGGGAGAAAGTGAGTGAGAAAGAAGTCATACTGGAGTATGTGCCTACCAAAGAATAGATTGTAGACATTTTTACCAAGCCATTGACAAAGGATACTTTTGAGTATCTCAGAAGGATGCTAGGGGTGATTACCCCTCCTGATAAAAACTAGAGATTCATTTACTTGCATCAATCTATGTGCTTTATAGCTATATTCTGATCCGGATTAATGTTTTTGTGGCTACTACTCAGGGGGAATAGTCAGATGTGCAGATATGTGGTTCAGAGCTTGTATGTGGAAAGATAATGCTTATCTTTGCCATTGATGTCAAAGGGGGAGAAGAGAAATGTGAAAAACAACAGGAGGAGAAGAGTCATGTGAAAAACTATGAATTATCTAGGAAGAAGAGCCTTGTGGGGAAAAGATCATGTGGAAGAAGTTGAGGAGAAAATGAGTCAGAATCTAAGGGGGAGTAAGTGTCAAAAGTTAGTTGCGTTGATGGTGTTTTTCACATCATGTGTTGCCATCAATGCCAAAGGGGGATATTTTTGAATGTTCTGGTTGTGTTGCTGATATGTGGTTGTCATTGATGTCAACACTATTAGCATTGATGTATTGTAGGCTATATATGTCAAGGATATTGAGAAAATTGTTAAAGAAAGAGTTGCAGGTTGACAGTGGAACAATGAAGGTCATGAAGGTGTCTTGCTCAGTACATTGATGATTAGTCATTGTGGACTAAAGGGTTTATTGCTGAGTATATCTAGTTTATCCACTAAAATTTTTAGAGGTCCGTGTGAATATTTAATCATGTTATGAACAGTTGTATTCTGACAATTTTTCTGTGGCTTCAATTAGTGTTCCTAATTGAAGTTGATGTGACTCTAGTAATTTTAGTTGTTGTAGATGCTTCTTTGATGATTCATGATGCTTGTGGATGTTTCTAGATCATGCTCTATCTTTTTTGCACGCCCACGTTGATCAATGTGCTTGTGGTCGATGATTTTTCTCTTGTGTGTTCGGGTTTTTATGTTCTTGGCTAACATGGTGGTTGTAACGTGTTGTGGATCCTTGGACATTAAAATTAGAATGTTTTGCGCGCTTGAGGATATTGTTTTAAGTCTTCATTATGTTGTGGTCGACAGTGTTTGATTCACATTGAAAATTTACTTGTAAATTTGGGCCGACATTGTGTATATGTTTTATATTTTATTTTGTCTGACGAAGTTGTTGATGTAATTCCATGCTATGGATATATAAGAGCAGTTGTATGTGAAAAGTTATGTAAGTGAAGAAGCTCTAGAGAAAGAGCAAGTGTGCAAACAATGATCTAATCATTCGATTGCAGAGCAAAGTGTGAAGTTTGAGCGAAGTGTGAAGGAGTGTTTTTGTGCTTAACCAGAACTGTAATTAGACTTTCGTAGAAGCTATTTTCTCAGTTCATACCCTATGGATCTAATTTGAATTGTTGCAAGATAGTGTGTCTTCTTTGGCCAGTGAGCCCTCTTGTATTTGAGCAATGAGCTCTAGGCAGTGTGCCTAAATGCATGTGCATTCCAATTATTCTTCATTATACTTTTAATAAGGTATAATATTGTAGACTAAAATCCAGTTTGATTTTTCCCCTAACAAGGTTTCCACATAAAAAAAATCTTGGTGTTCTTTGTGTTTCTGATGTGTTGATTGTTTGTGGTTTATTGTTCATTCATTAGATCTGAGATTAAGTTAAGTTTGAAAAGTTCAAATATTATGTGACAACTGATTCACCCCCCCTCTCAGTTGTCTATCCTTGTTTTTCCAACACAAAAAAGATTCCAGATTTACATTCACAGTACCTACTTGCAACTACCACCCGCCTTGCAAATAAATGCCAATTTTCCCAACATTCCATGCAAGGCTAAACCCCAAAGTTTCAACAAAAATGAACAAAAAAATTGAGAGTTCCATTACAAAGAATTAAAAAACTCAGAAGTGTATCAATGGGTTATTTTTAGGTAGGTTAGCAGATTAAAGCACAAAACAAAAACCCAAAGAAACTATGGAATACAAAGAAAGCAAAAATAAATGAGAATGATTATACCTGTTACTCGTTGAAGCTTCCATGATTCAATTCATAGCACCTTCTAGCTTGCAGCGTATGATTGTTGCTCTAAGATTTGTGTGTGTGAGAAAATGATTGTGACCAAGCCCTATGCAAGTTTTGAAGGATTTGAATGACAAAATAAAGACTATGACAAATGACTATGACTATGACTATGACAAGTAATCAAATTGAATTAAACAAGATAAATGCAAAGTAAATTCTAAGCATAAAATGTCTATAACAATGAAGTGGTCCCAAAAATATGAGCAAATTGGCATTTTATAGAATATGCAATTTTGGACGGACGGACGAGATTGAAAGCTGACAAAGCCTAAAATCAGTGGACAAGATTTCATGTGACAATCCCTAATTAGGGTTAGGGAAAAATTATTAAATGAGTGGTCAAGATGTCATTTGAGAAAATGGAATCGATGGTCGAGAATAAATGTGATAATTAGTCAAAAAGATAAAGATTTTTGAAAATCAAGAAGATAAAGACTGTTTGATTTGTAAGATTCAAAAAATCAAGAGGATAAAGGTTGAACTGAAAAGAAGATTTGGAAAATCAAGAATTTGCTCAATTACTTGATTTTTGGAAGAAGATTACCATTTTGAATTAAATAAATTCAAAATATGGATTTTGTGTAACAATAATCGATTTTCAGATTATTTACCAAAAGGAGTGATAGTTAATAAAATGAAATCATTTTAAATAATTTCATTTATTTAAAATGAGAGAAATGTTAAATTAGGTAATTAAATAATTAAAGATAATTATTTAATTTAGAGGATTATAAACGATAATTAAATAAATTAATAAATCCATTTAATTATGAGAATTAGTGACATATTAAATAAATAAATAAAATTGATTTATTTAATAATCAGGAAGACATAATGAATAAAATTAATTAAATAAATTATGAAATTTATTTAATTGTAAAAGGACAATAGACCCTTAGTGATGTATTGAATAAATAAATATAATTTATTTATTTAATAATCATGAAGAATAAAAGAGATAAATTAATTAAATAATAATCAATTATTTAATTAACAGTGGAAAGTGGACCAAGGACATAATTAAATGTCATAATTATGCTAGGATGAAAGTGGTAAAACAAAGCTTGCAGGCCTAGGTCATTTTTAAGTGTCTACATTTTGCCCCTCTTTGTCATAATGTAGCATGTCGCATTGTGACAAAGAAAATAAGTAAAAAATATGCCCCAATACAAAATAAGATGAGGAAGAACGATGAGGAGGGTAGCGGTATGCCCCCTCAAGAGGACAGATGGGTTCCAAGAACACGAGTGTGCTCTCGAAATGGACAAGAAGACTTGAATATGAAGAGACAAAGAAATGTTAGTCTAAAAGATATGGATGATGATATGGATACAATGCCTATATGAGATGAGCGAAAGAAGATGACAAGATAGAAGGAGACGCATGTTAGTTCCTAGACCAAATCCTTCAACATATTACCATAGGACTTTAATATTTATTGCTCTTAATCACCATTGGGCAGATTATTGTAATGGCCAACAAACACCATGATATGACATAGATCAAGGTGTGCAAGGTTGTACCATCACATGAGACTAACAATCACAGACAAGGATGATCATGACTCATACTAAGAGCGTGATTGCCCCAGTATTTTTGTCATTACCAACCACAAGCATAGAAAAACAAATAAAGACAATAAAGACAAGTCATGAAATATCGTTGCTCCTCTAAATCTTGTTGTCAGGACATCCTTGAGGAACTAGTAACATGACTGCCTGAAAGAGACAAGATGAGACAATCATCATGATACGTCATTGCTTTTCTAAATCCTGTTGTCAGGACATCACAGAGAAACTAGTAACATGATAGTCCCAAAAAAGACAAATTAAGACAATCATCATGATACATCGTTGCTTTTCTAAATCATGTTGTCAGGACATCGTCGAAAAACTAGCAGCATGATGAAAAATAAAACCAACCATCATGATACATTGTTGCTTCTCTAAATCCTGATGTTAGGACCTCGCTGAAAAACTAGTAACATGATGAAAAATCCAAAGACAAGATAAGGCAATCATGATAGGTCATTGCTTTTCTAAATTTCGTTGTCAAGACCTCTTTGAAAAACTAGTAACATGATGAAAAATCCAAAGACAAGTGCCAAGTGTTTACCAAGTGTGCTTGAATGCCTAGTGTTTTGATGTCAAGATGTCAGGTTTGACGATGTCGAGATGCCAAGGTGTCATGTTTTGATGATGCCAAGATCATGAAATGCCGAAGATTGTCAAATTCAGGAAGGACACATCCTGAATGATGTCGATGTCGAGAGGATTGATCCTTAAATGTCAAAAGGATCCCTCAAAATTCTAGATGACAATGACAATGCCTAGGAAGGACGCATCCTAAGGCATAAATGACAGAGTTATTCTTTAGAAGGACACATCTGAAGGATATTGATGTTGAGAGGAGAGATCCTTGAATGTCAGGAGGATCTCTCAAAAATGTTGAATGACAATGACGATGCCTAGGAAGGACACATCCTAAGGCATAAATGAGAGATTATTCTTTAGGACACATTTGAAGAATACTGATGTCGAGAGGATTGATCCTTAAATGTCAAGAGGATCCCTAAAAAATGTCGGATGACAGTAGCGATGCCTAGGAATGATGCATCCTAAGGCATAAATAACAAAGGCTATTCTTTAGAAGGACACATCTGAAAGATAACCAAGAGTTGACAGTTTGACCAGTTATGATAATGTAACTTGTTTTGACCAAATTTGATCGAAGTTTGGCTAAGTTTAATTGAAGTTTGGCTGAGTCTGACTTGTGTTGACCAAATGCCGATATTGACATGCTGGTGTGATTGTCATGTTTGAATAAATGATTGCCATACTTTATTTTAGGAGTTTTCCCATCTGGAAAATGATTTGTCTTGACTTGAAGACTTTTGACGTGTGTGCCAGTGTAGTGCCATGAACCCTAATGGACTGACCTAGTGCGGCCTCGAGGGCTCATCGACAAATGGCCTTACCTATGCCATGCACTCAGAGACCTCATAGTTCGACATGACCAATGACTTTGTCTTGATGACCAAAGATTGAAGCATGATTTTATTTTGACAAACCTAAAAGGACTAACCTAATGTCTCGGGGACTCAAAAATGAGTCTTGCCTACGTAGCAAATGCACAGAGACAATGTAGTTTAGACAATGACATGGATTAACTGATATGACTAACTTTGACTCTCTTTTTTTTTTTGGATTTTGACATTGATTTGGATGTTTTTGTGTTTTTGACATGTTTCGATGTTTTTGGATTTTTCCAAGACATTTTTCAATTTTTAGGTCTTTCTGCTGGACATTTTTTGGTTTTTGTCTTTTTTCAGGACATTTTTTGATGTTTTTGTCTTCTTAGGACTTTTTGTGATGTTTTTGTCTTTTTTCAGGACTTTTTGCAATGTTGTCTTTTTTTAGGACTTTTTGCAATGTTTTTGTCTTTTTTCAAGACTTTTTTTTATTGCCCAGACCATGTATGATACCCACTGCAATCACATGATCAAAATTTTCCCCTAGTCAGGTCCAAGACTTAGCCAATTTTTAAGGGATGTGAAAGAGATATTCATTGGATACCGGATAGATAGTATATAGGACTTGATGTCAACCATTTTGTCAACCATGAGAGGAATGGTATGATGCCATGGTAGATGTCATGGCGGCAATGAAAAATGTATTTCATCCTAGGCCAAGACAAATAAAGTAACAGTAGATGGCAGAGCAATGATTGATTACACATGGTGCCTATTTACTAGGTTTTACTGTTGGACGAATTATTTCTCTTTACTATTTTTGTCATTTTTCAATTTTTTTTTTAATTTTTTTTGGTGTCACCAAGACGCCTGTTTGCCAGGTTTTCATCAGGGTGACGAATTTTTTATTTTTCAATTTTTTTGTATTTTTTTAAGGTTTTTGACTCGACTTTCTGATGCTATGCATAGAACTTGTATAGATGTAGACTATTGATGGGCTTCGTCAATTGTTCACCGTCTAGGGTAGCCAACTGATACGCTCTAGAACCAAAAGAGGATATGATGACGTAAGGACCCAACCAGTTTGGTTCAAACTTTCCCAACTTTTCTCTGTCTACCTGGTTCTTAAGGTTCTACACAAGGACTAATTCACCAATGTCGAACTTCCTAACCATGACTCTCTTGTTGTAACTACGATAGAGACAGTTCTGATATGCTTGTAGATGGTTCAGGGAATTTTTCCTTCTTTCCTCCAGCATCTCCAACTCGTGTAGGCGCGACTGTCTATACTCCTCATCATCGGTCAGACCCTTCAAGGAGACTCGTAAGGAAGGAATTTCAACCTCGATGGGAAAGATAGCATCAACTCCAAAGACCAAGGTGAATGGAGTGGCTCTTGTAGGCATACGAATGTTGGTGTAGTAAGCCCACAGAGTAGGGTTGAGTTGAATATGCCAGTCATGGCCAGCGTCATTAACAGTCTTTTTCAGGATTTTAATAATGGTTTTATTTGACGAGGCGCGGCTTGACCGTTTCCTTACGGGTAATACGAAGAGGAAAAATGATGTTGGATATGAAATCACTCATAACTCATGAACGTCTTGGTTTTTAAATGGACTTCCATTGTCAGTGATGATGGATTGTGGAAGGCCATACCGAAAAATGATGTAGTTAAGAATGAATTTGGATATTTGTCTGCTGGTTATGTACTTCAAGGTGATAGCTTCGATCCACTTTGTAAAATACTCAGTGGTGGTTATGATGAATTTGTGGCCATTAAATGAGGTAGGATGGATATTTCCCACAAGGTCGAGTCTCCATTGTGCAAAGGGCCAAGGAGAAGTGATCGACCGAAGCTCTTGCGCTGGAGCGTGAATCAAATCATTGTGAATCTAGCATTGGTGACAAGTCCTGACATATTCTAGTGCATCTTTATCAATGGTCGGCCAATAGTACCCAAGTCTCATTATCTTCTTGGCCAGAGTAGGACCACTCGAATGAGACCCGCATATACCCTCATGTACTTCGTGTAAGGTTGTGCATGCTTCATTGGTGTCAAGACATCTAAGGAGGGTGATATCAAAGCTACGATGGTAAAGGGTGTCGCTAACGATGGCATATCTTGCAGATTTTTGGATAAAGGACCTCCTCTGGTTATTGGACAGATTAGGGGGAAGAGTTTGGGACTTAAGGTAGTCATGAATGTCTTGGTACCAGGGAGAATCGGGACCAACAAGCTCGAAGACCATCTCCGATTCGGGAATGTCATAGGCGAGGACTAACAATTGTTCTACCAAGAACTCTAGCTAAGGCATGCTGCTTGGAATGTCGAGGAGAGAGCCGATCATAGCCATTGCATCCATTGCCTTATTTTGTGCTCTCAAAACTTGCTCAAAAGTCACCATGTGAAAATATGTCTGAAAGTTGTCAATCATTCGTTTGTAGGGCATTAGTTTCTCATCTTTTGTGTCATAGTTATCATTAACCTGATTGATGACCAGTTGAGAATCCCCATAGACATAAAGTGTTCTAATTTTCCATTTTATTTCCATTCTAAGCCCTGTAACAAGTGCCTCATATTCCACCACATTATTTGTGCATGGGAAACCTATGCGGAAAGACTTAGGAATGGAACCTCCTTGAGGAGTGATGAATATTATTCCTGCCCCCGAGCCATGATTATATGTGATCCATCAAAGTATAACCTCCAAGGTGCCTTAGGTATTGTGTGAAATATTGACTCATCTGGGAAATTGTCACTAAAGGATGATCACTTTGCATAGGCACGTCTGCCAGTTGGTCTGCAATCACTTGTCCTTTGATTGCTTTTCTTTCTACATATTGGATGTCGTATTCGCTCAAAATCATGAGCCATTTTTCCAGACGTCCTGTCAATGTTGCACGACTCAATAGATATTTGAGGGGGTCAATTTTTGCTACCAACTGTGTCTGATGGCTCAACATATAATGTCTTAGCTTTTGAGCTACAAAGACAATTGCTAGACAAGTGCGTTCAATTGATGTGTAATTCAGTTCATACCCGACCAGTGTCCGACTGATATAATATATGGCCCTTTCCTTTTCTTCTTGGTCATTTTGTGCTAGTAATGCCCCCAATGCTGAAGTAGTGGTAGAGATGTATAAAATAAAAGGTTTTCCACAAATGGGAGGCATAAGGAATGGCCGTGACAGTAGGTAGTCTTTTATTTGTTAGAAGGCTTCTTGGAATTTATCTATCCACACAAAGGGGATACCTTTGCACATAAGATATTGGAATGGTTGACACTTGTTGACTAATTCTACTATGAAGTGCCAGATAGATTGCAACCTTCCTTGTAAGGTTTTGAGTTCACTGATTCCTCTAGGAGGAGGCATGTCCATTATGGCTTTTACTTTTGTTGGATCGAACTCAATGCCTCTTCGAGACACTATGTATCCCAAAAATTTGTCAGATGTTATGCCAAAGACACATTTCTTAGGATTCAATATGACCTTATATTCTTCTAGCCTCTTAAAAATTGTGTCTAACACTTTTAAATGATCTTTTCTTGTCGCTGATTTAGCCAAAAGGTCATCCACGTAATATTCCATTATCTTATGCGTCATGTTGTGAAAGATTGTGGTCATAGCCCTTTGATATGTGGCACCTGCATTTTTAAGACCAAACGACATGACATTCCAGTAGTACGTACCCCAAGGGAAAGTGAATGTTGTTTTATGTTGATCTTCAGGGGCAATACAAATCTAATTATAGCCTGAGAAACCATCCATGAGGGACAACATCTCGTAAGGTCAACTATGATATCTATATCTGGTAGTGAAAAATCATCTTTTGGACATGCCTTGTTTAAGTCTCTAAAATTTGTACGGACTCAAATCATCCCATTTGGCTTTATTGCTGGCACCATGTTAGATATCCATTCAACACAATCAATAGACCGTATGAACCCAATGTCTAGAAGTTTCTTGAACTCGGCCTTGACTAATAGAGCGACCTGAGGATGCATTTTGCATACCTTTTGTTTAAATGGTTTGGCATTTGGCAATAATGGTAGATGGTACAGAACCAGTTCTGGGTCTAGTCTAGGCATATCTGCATAGGACCATGCGAAGTTGATTTTACGTTCTGCAAAGAATTTGTGAAATTTCGGTTTCTCTTCTTCAGTCAGGGATGCTGCAAAGAGGACCATTTTGGGATCTTATGTTGTTGATATGTTTTCTTCCATGGTGTCCTCTATGAGCATAGTTGATCTCTCTTGCGTTATGGGGAGAAAGTCCAATCCTCCATCTTTGGGCACCTCAGAGAGGTTTTCACCCGCAAATACGCCCTTTGTTTTTACTTTTTTATCGTCATAAGGTGCCTTTCAGTTTTCACCTAAAGATGTTTCATTTTTTTCTTTATTCTTATTTTTAATTTTTCAATTGGAGGACGAAGCAATCTCGTCGAAATAAGCCGCACAATCTAGGTCAATAGTGAATCCTTCCTTGTGATCACCACTAGGTATGCCCTCATGTAATCCCATAAACTCGACAATGGCCTCATCATTCTGAAAGGTGTCCAAAACTGGCGGGCCTTGTTGGTCCCAATCAATTAGTTGAGGATAAACTAGGGAAATTCCATTGTCAGTGTCGGTGAATTGAGGGGAGGATGCAGAAAGCATGCAGACGGATTCAGAGATATTGTAGATGAAATTATCATCATCCAATTCCACATTAGAATCTATCCAATATTCCCCTTCACTTGTCTCATATTCATTGTCAAAGTAGGGGATAAATGACTCAGAGTTGTGGTTGTCAGTGTCATCTAGCAATTCAGATGTATTCAACTAATGGTTATTAGATTCAGATGGTAGGGCTTGTATGTCATGGGGAAGGGAAATGGGACTATGACTATTTGGTGCTTGATTGATTTTAAATGTTTTCCAAAAAATTTGTTCAGAGGTAAGCTCTCCAGCTTCAAGGAACAAATCATCAAGGCAACAGTCACTTAAGGATCATTGGGAGCCAAATTCCCACTCTTGGGAGTCAGTTTCGGTAAAGGATTCCTTGATGGTCTCGACACTTTCCGAAGCATGCACTCGCTCACTCGAAAGTCCATTAGTACAGCGATCGTCATTGTCGGGTAATCCATACCCTAACCCAAGATACTTTGGTATTTTGAAAGGTTTTATGGGCTCTCTTCATCTAGTTTTATTTCTGGTTAGGCCACTAGTTCCATCGTAGCCCTTATCCTTCATTATGTCATATCCCTTTCCATATTTCTTAACTGGTAATGGGGGTAGGTATGCCATTTCTTTATAGAGCCATCCTATAATATCGGCAAGGTTCTCATTACTAATGTCTCCCCATTTGATGAAAATCATTTTTGGTGGAACTTTGAAAATTTCTTTGGGTTTCATTCTAAAACATGGTCGACCATAGACCTTCAAAGACTTCGGTATTGTTGTGATGCTATATGTTGTATGTAGTCTAAATTCTCCACAGCCGAGTTCCTAGATCTTGACATTGGACTCATCCTTAGGGTTTGAGGAAGATGGTGACATGGTGGACGATGTGGACGGAGTGGACATGGAAGATGATGTGAGTGTGGATGGGTCAATGTATTTAGAAGAAGAGGAGTCAGGAGCTTCTCGGTTGATGGGCACTCAATTTTCAGAAATACCCCTTAGGTTGGTGCAATATTGAAAAGGGTCGGGGTCTCCATATATGGTGGTTTTTGTGCCGTCAAATAGGAATTTTAAGCATTACTGATATGTAGAGGGAACGAATTTTAGGGCATGAATCCATGGGTGGCCAAGCAAGATGTTGTAAGGTAATTCTAGATCTAGGACTTGGCAAGTTGTATCCACAATGACTGGTCCCACTCTGATAGGAAGAGAAATAACGCCGCGTGAAGAATGTTCTTCGTCATCATATGCTTTTATAACTATACTCTTTGTAGGGTCTACACATGCATTAGAAAATCCTAGAGCCTTAACCAGTTTTAAGGAGCATATGTTCAATCCTACTCTGCCATCTACTAAAACTCTTCTGACCTTGTGCTTATGGATGAAAGTTTCAATGTGTAATGCATCGTTATGGTTGGTCTTGGGTGACGAATAATCCTGATTAGAAAGGGTGACGTGATGAGGTGTAGTGAGGTACCCACCATGGTCTCAAATTGGTTGACGTCAATATCCTTAGGGATAGATGACTCTTGCAGGGTTTTATCCAAGATAGCCTTATGCGTGGGAGAAATGCGAAGCAGCTCGAGTATGGAAATCTGCATAGAGGTTTTGCCTAACTAATCGATAAGGTTAAACTAACTCATAGGTTTCCACTGCTTTGCAGATGAGTCAGGTTGTGATTGCTTAGGAAATGGACCAGGTATGGTGATTTTAGGTTGCCTAGCAAGAGGTGTACTAGCTATGGTGATCTTTCCACTACAAGTAGTAGCATTGCATTGAGGTGCTCTTTTGACTGTGATGGTATTGACACATTTTTTATCAGTTCAGACATTGTTTATAGTAGGTCCATAGGAATAGTCATACTTGGCGCGAGCATAATTGGCTTGATTATTGTTTTCCTTAGGACCTAATGTGGAAGCGTTATTAGAACCATGGTATTGCAGTGGGTTCTTATGAATGGTATGATTTGAATTAGAGGCAAATTGTGGTCCACCTACCTCAATGATATGATTCTCGATAAGGTCTTGTACCAAATTTTTCAGTTGTCGACAGGAAGAATTTTTATGTCCTTTTTCCTGATGATAATCGCAAAATGCATTATCGTCCCACCATGCTAGTTTGAATTGTCCTGGATCATATGGTTTTGGTTCTTGAAGTGTGATGACACCATTCTGAAGGCATTTCTTGAGGACTTCCTCAAGGGGCTCACCCAAGGGAGTGTATATGCGACCCCTGGGGAATTGTCTTATCTGACAAGATTGTCCTTGATTGTGACTATTTTGACCATTTTGGTTGTTTGGGGTAGCATTGGTGGGGGGTGTCAATATCATTGTTGGTTTGTTTTGCAGTTGAACCCCTTTTAGAGCCAGTATAGGACCCATGGTGTTTATAGCCTTGGTGTCAACAACATTGTCATTGGTAACATGTTTATTTTTGACCCAATACATGTTTTTGTTAGTGGGAGGGTTTACGTTTTCATTTTTAGGACCATAATTTAGTTCTCCTTTTGCAATAAGAGCTTTCTCAACCTAGACGCCCTTTTCGACTAGGTCTATAAAAATTGTGCAACAATGAACTTGTAATCCATATTTCAGGGGGCCCAGAAGTGTTTGAACGTGCATGTCAACCTTTTCTTTTTTGGGTATGTCGATATGGGAATGACTAGCTAGACTTCTCCATCTTTGGAAGAATGGGATAAAAGTTTCACTTGCATCCTCTTGCGTGAGAGTACATAGGCTAGTAATAGAGGTGTCCATGTCAATGTTATATGAGTAATTTTTTATGAACTTGTGTTTCAGTTCATCCCATGTTTTGATATCCTTTTGAGTGGAGAGCCATTCAAGGATAGGACCTGCAAGACTTTTTAGAAAAGAGTCTCATCAAGTATGTTTGTTCATAGGCGACATCCATACAGTTGGTCATGAATTCTTAGACATGTTCGATAGGGTTTGTCTTTCCTCTGTATTTGGTAAAATTTGGTGACACATATCTCGGAGGAAATGGTAGCATGTATAAGTTCATGTCAAAGGGGTACATGGATAGATCATATGACACTTCTAATTTCTTGGCAGATATTTGAATGTTTTCTATGGTCTTCTCTAGACCCATTAGCTTTGCTTGCAAGGCATTGATTATAGGGTCATTTGTGGCACCATACATTGGATTGATTGGTACACCATGGGTCCCCATTTGTTGTGAGTGGATGTTGGTGTATTGTTGAGGGATGTGTTGTTGTGATATGTATGATGTGTTTTGGTTTGTGTGTTGGTACTAAAATTTTGGATTGGGGACATGTTGATGGGTATGAATATGGGATGAATATGTCAGAATGTGTCCCCCAGCCATTTGGGTCGATATTTGGGGAATATGGTGACCAGGAATATTTTGGTGTCTGATAGATCCTATAGGTTGTGTGTTTTGATTGCCTTGTGGGGGTTGTTGGAACTTTCCCGAAGGAGTATTCATGTTTTTTCCTTGGGAGGGGTTGGTATTAAACTGTGTTGACGTGTTAATATTAGGTTTTGGTCCTTGAATAAGGAGACGTCGTTTACCTCCACCCAAAGGATTAAGTGAGGTACCAATGAGAGGATTTGATGAGGATGCACCCATGGTACTAGATGTAGTTGTAAATGGGGGATTTGAATGGCTTGATGATGCCCCCAAGGCATTTACTGAAGTGGTAAATAGAGGATTGGAATAACTTTCCCACATTGTCGAGGACCCAAAGGTGGCTCCAGCCGATTGTGACGATATTGTGGATAGTGTAGGCGATGTGATAGATTGTGTACCTCCAATGGATGTAGCGTTGATTGAATTGGAATTTTTTGGAATGTTGGAAGTAGCACTCATGGTAGTTGTGACATTTTGTGAGGTAGCATCAAAAAAGGTATTGTTTGTGTTGTTTGGAGGTTGACCACTATTGGACATGTTATTTGTCTTGTTGACATTATGGTCAGGAGATGTTGGTCTCAAAGTATTAATGTCGAACCCACGGGGTAATTTAGCCCCTTGACTTAAAAGTATGGCCAAATATCTATCTCTGTCATATAAAACCATTTGTTCTATGAAATGGGCCACTTCTGGATCTTGCACTGCTACCTCTAGGTTTTCCTCAAGTATTTGTCCATATTCATCCTTACGTAAGAATGGTTCAAAGGGGTTGTTTGATGAGGATGGTATGGTCATGAGAGGTTGAGTATTTGTGTCGCTAAATGGGTCGTCAAAAGTCCAATTTGGGTCATAATTGTGATTGGTGACATTGGAATTGGAGTCTTGTCCAAAGTTTTCCATTTGTCGTTTCTTTCTTTGGAGTCTAGTTTCCACCATAAAAGGAAATTGCTCAAATGAAGATGATGAGAATGATGACTAAATGCAAGGATGACACTAGCCTATTTTTTTATTTTTATTTTGTATTTTTGATAAAGGATGCTAATGCAAGATTATGTTTTTGGATGTTCGATAATAAGGGATGACAATGCAAGAATGTTTTCTAAAGAAAATGGCCAATGTAAAATGACGACTAGGATGACAAGTTATGAAAAAAAAAATTATATTTTGGGAATAAAGGATGAAAATGCAAGGTGGTGATGATGTTTGCCTAAGGAAGTGATGAAGGAAAGATGACAAGGTTGTCAAGGTCAAAGTGCCAAATGAGAACTAAGATGATAATGTTGACTAAGGACTAAGATGATTAATGCAAAGTTGAGGTTGAAAATGAGGACCAATAATGGAAAATGTAAAGTCTAAGTTTAAAATGAGGACTAAGTTTGGACAATATTTGGAGAAAGGTTTGCCTAACCACTCTAAGCTTGAATTATGTCTCAATTTTGGTTATCAAAGGACTTGCTAAGGGGACTAAGTGACAAGGTCAAAATGACGAGTGAGCCTTCCTAACTAGACTGTTGAGTTGGAGGTTCTCACAAAAAAGGACAATCACCGAAAAGAGGAAATAATGACTAAGTCCCAAGATAACCTAATTTTGAAAACAATTGTTTTGCAAAGTGTGTAGATTTGGTCTAATCCAAAGTTTTCCAAGATGAAGCCTAAGGACACGTTTATGATAGAAATGATGATTATGATGCTTAGGGAATGCAACTAAAAATTTGGAAATTTAACCTATGGTAAAAAATGCAAGCTAGTGAATGCAAATGATGAATGTTTTGAGCAATTTCAGTTATGCTTTTATGACAGAGACCTCTAAAAAAAAGGTTTGATAGTAGGCTAAAATGTTTGGACCTGAAGTTTTGGTAAAAAAATCCAATTTGTTTGAAGTTGATTGTTTGTTTCCATATGTGTGAATGTTGTTTGTTTGGTTTCAATATCCAGAAAACACTTGGCAAGCACGATATTTTGAATGTAAACAAACACAAAAGAGAACAAGTACAACCCTATGGTTAAGCCAGGACAATATCTGCTAGATTCCATGTGGGTTTCCCCAACCACATATCAGTAGTGTGTGAATTTAGAAGTTTGGTTGCACAGGCTCCCCCTTACAGTGCACTCTCTTCTCAGGCCAACCAAGCTTCCAACCCCCATGAAACTCCCATGGCAGATTGATCACCTCTACTAAAGACTGTGAAGATGTGGATGCCTTCACACTGACCGGTGTTGCGCTAGCAAATAGAAGGTTTTTGGCTACTAAACAATGGTGTTTAATTTGAGACCCCCATTCGAGTGGCCATACATGGGGCACAAGATTAAGCTTCATTTAGGAGGCACTCCAACTTGAAGAGGTTAAGCTCAACAGGGTTTTGGGGAGTACTACTTGGTCCGTATGACACATCTGCACTCGTAATCTTAGGTTTTCCCTTAAGATTCACATTTATATACCGGTCGGGGGTAGCTTGGTTTTAGCTCCGTTATCGGTTTGAGTCACCTAGAGGTGATGAAATCCCCTGGCAGGCCCAATTTCTAGAGGCAATAATCATTTCTCTTACACCCAGGATCGTATGACTGTGCAAGGGGAGAGGATACTTCATTTATTGCATCAAGGTTACACAGGGACAAAGTGGGTCTAACTTTTTGATCACCTAGTTTGCACAGGGTGAAAGCATAGTCGCCTACCACTTTCAAACACAGTCAAATAGATTTGAAAGCATGTTCATTTTATTGCACCAAATGAAATGTTTTCTAATCTAAAAAAATCACAAGCATGATGTTTAGAAGTGATAGTCTTGGACACTTGAACCTGCAAAATCACAAGTTAGAAGTTTGATCAAATTGTCTTGGACCCACAAAATGTAAATGCCACACGTTGCCAACAAGGATTAGTAACCAAAAATCTCCAATCTAAAACATGCAATCTATTAAAATCCTAAACTAAATTAAAAATTAAAAATCTAAACTAAATTAAAAAGTTAAAAATCTAAATTAAATTAGAAATTAGAAATCTAAATTAAATTAAAAAAGTTAAAAAAAAATCTAAATTAACAATCTAATCTAAAATCTAATTTAAAATCTAATAAAAATCTAATCTAAAATCTAACTAAAAGCTAATTTAAAAATGCAAAAAAAAATCTAACTAAAAGCTAATTTAAAAATCTAAAAATCTAATTTAAAAAAATCTAAAAAAAAATCTAACTAAAAAATCTAAAAAAATCTAACTAAAAGCTAATTTAAAAATCTAAAAATCTAATTAAAAGCTAATTAAAAAATTAAAAATCTAAATTAAAGAATTAATTATAAAATCTAAATTAAAGAATTTAATTCTAAACTAAAAATCTAAAATTTAATTTAAAATCTAAATTAAATTAGAAAAAGTTAAATTTAAACTAACTTAGAAAGATTAAAAATCTTAAATCTAAATTTACATCTAACTCTAAATTAATTTAAATGAAATTAATCTAAACTAAAAAAACTAAAGCTAATGAAAACTAAAATTAATGAAAATGAAGTTTCCAAATGCGAATGCGTCGCGACAAGGCATTTGCATCTCAAAATGTTGTGATTGTGTCGTTTTGTACCTGTACCTGCAAAAACAAAAAAAAAGACCGAAAACCATACAGAAATCTGCAAGAAAAACGTCGGGTTCACCAGTGTATCAATGGGTTATTTTTAGGTAGGTTAGCGGATTAAAGCACAAAACAAAAACCCAAAGAAACTATGGAATACAAAGAAAGCAAATGAAATAAACAAGAATGATTATACTTGTTACTCATTGAAGCTTCCATGATTCACCTCCATAGCACCTTCTAGCTTGCAGCGTATGATTGTTGCCCTCAGATTTGTGTGTGTGAGCAAATGATTGTGACCAAGCCCTATGCAAGTTTTGAAGGATTTGAATGACAAAATAAAGACTATGACAAATGACTATGTCTATGACAAGTAATCAAATTGAATTAAACAAGCTAAGTGAAAAGTAAATTCTAAGCATAAAATGTCTATAACAATGAAGTGGTCCCAAAAGTATGAGCAAATTGGCATTTTATAGAAAATGCAATTTTGGATGGA
Organism: Sequoia sempervirens; assembly: GCA_007258455.2. NCBI lineage: Eukaryota > Viridiplantae > Streptophyta > Pinopsida > Cupressales > Cupressaceae > Sequoia > Sequoia sempervirens. The sequence continues at coordinate 2,277,126 of VDFB02000001.1, read as the reverse complement.
CGGAGGAGATTGAAAGCTGACAAAGCCTAAAATTAGTGGACAAGATTTCATGTGACAATCCCTAATTAGGGTTAGGGAAAAATTATTAAATGAGTAGTCAAGATGTCATTTGAGAAAATGAAATCGACGGTCGAGAATAAATGTGATAATTAGTCAAAAAGATAAATATTTTCAAAAATTAAGAAGACAAAGATTGTTTGATTTGTAAGATTTGAAAAATCAAGAGGATAAAGGTTGAACTGAAAAAGCAGATTTGGAAAATCAAGAATTTGCTCAATTACTTGATTTTTGGAAGAAGATTACCATTTTGAATTAAATAAATTCAAAATATGGATTTTTTGTAACAATAAATAATCGATTTTCAGATTATTTACCAAAAGAAGTGATAGTTAATAAAATGAAATCATTTTAAATAATTTCATTTATTTAAAATGAGAGAAATGTTAAATTAGGTAATTAAATAATTAAAGATAATTATTTAATTTAGAGGATTATGACCGATAATTAAATAAATTAATAAATCCATTTAATTATGAGAATTAGTGACATTAAATAAATAAATAAAATTCATCTATTTAATAATCAAGAAGACATAAATGAATAAAGGTAATTGTAAGAGGACAATAGACCCTTACTAATGTATTGAATAAATAAATATTATTTATTTATTTAATAATCATGAAGAATAAAAGAGATGAATTAATTAAATAATAATCAATTATTTAATTAACAGTGGAAAGTGGACTAAGGCATAATTAAATGTCATAATTATGTTAGGACGAAAGTGGTAAAACAGAGCTTGCAGGCCTAGGTCATTTTTAAGTGTCTACAAGAAGCTCTGGCCAAGCTACCCGGGTCTGCTCCTCCTTCTAACCCACTCGTCATCTTCCTCTTTCGAGAACATAGCTCTTTCCTCTCCAAACACTCTTTTTTTGCTTGGGCCTAAGCAATTACCGCTTCTACCTCCATCAATTCCAAAAAGAGCTTTAGAGCTTTCCAACCACGTTCAGCCTCCTCTCTCTAGTAGGGTTTGAGTCTTCCTTTTGGCCACCTCACGAACGAAATGCACTTCTCAACCTCGTCACTCTCTACATTTTCAATCCCTTCACATAATTCCAATCCTTCTCCTAGGATGGCCCACTCCAAAATTGAGTCAATTCCCTCTAAGAAATCTCTATGCACCATTGCTTCCATCGCCCCTTTCACCAATTCAACCGGCTCCCCCAAATCCAGACCCCATGCCATTATCAGAGAACAGACATCCATATTTGTGCGACACCTATGTTTAAGGTCCCCGAACCCCTTGCCTAGTATCAATTGCACTGATTGCACTAATCTCTCATCATTGTAAAGAAACATTCCTTTCAGCCTCCATTCTTATGCTTTGCTGAAGAAAGGGAAAAGTTGTCTCTTTGTCAAGTGTGAATTTTTTTCCTCCATCGCCGATCTACAACTACAAAGCCAAAACCAATTACAAGCCATTTTAGAGCTCGTTTTCCACCATAGAATTCAAAGGAAGCATCGAGAAAGGACTTAGAGAGTTTAATAAGAGTTAAAGCTCCACACTCAGCCATTAACGTTGGACGTACGTTCAACATCGCCACCCAACTCCACAACATTCTATCAGTTGCTTCAAAATTTGCAAATACTCATTAATTCCTTCACATTTACTTCCGCATACATTCCACCTCTCTTAAATCTACCTCTAAATCCAACTGTCTTAAGTTTTCGATCCTCATCTCACCAACTTCTTCAAATGTTAGCACCCACTTCAAAAGGATGTCTACTTCTACATTTCCAAATCTCCTTACGTGACTAATAAAGAAGTCATCAAAGGATTCTAAATCCTCTTTAATTTTAACAATTATATTCTGAAGATGTCAAGCATCAATACTCCCCTTCATCACTGCCTGGATAATTATGAGAGAATCACCCTCCAAATGAATTTTCAATGCCCCCAATTTTTTGCCAAATCTGATGGTCGTTAATGCTGCTAAGGCTTCAACTACATTATTAGTCCCTTCCTCCAACTTCTTCGCTCCCAAAGCCAATACATTCTCTTTCCAATCACGAACAATGAAACCTATCCCTGATGGTCCATGGTTCCCTTTAGAAGCCTCATCAAAATTTAATTTCCACCATCCCTCCATCAGTTTTTTCCAATTGACCATCACTGATCCCTTAGAAGCTGGATTAACCCAACCATGCCCCTTAACAGACAATATATATCATATATTAATATTAATATCCAATATATAACATATGTAAGATATATATATAATATATATAATATATGTAATATATATAATATATGTAATATATATAATATATAATATATAATATATTAATATATATAAATAATATATAATATAATATATATTAATATGTATAATATTATATAATATAATATATATATATTAACAAATGTCATATTTTTAAAAGTTAAAGTGCTCTCCAAAATGAATATTCGTTTACAAAACAAATCCATTTTTTGACAGTATAAATAAAAGATTAAAGGTCGTGAACAACTATTTTAACAGTGATTGTTCGTGGCAGAGAAGCAAGGAATGGATATCAAATAGTTTGGATATCCATTTTCGACGCCATTTTCACCTCCCCTTCACAATTTCAACCTCTCTTTGTGAATTCCCATTGATTTTTCATCACATGGGTATATTAAAACACAATATTTTTATTATTTTGATTGTTTATATGATTTTTTAACAAAATATTAGGTTTTTTTGTTGAAATTTTAGGGATTATTTGAAGACAATGTTAATTTATAAATTTCTAATCTACAACAGGGTTAAAATGGAACAAGGTTTAGCAAACCCTCCACCAAACCCTCCTTCAATTCAAGACTTAATTGAAATAAATATAACTGAATTGACAAACACACATGAGAGATATCGTACCCATGAGCATTTGTGATCAGTGACCCCAAGTATAGAAGCCATAATCTCTCATGTTAGGGACATCACCCAACAATGTGCTTCATTTCAAAATTGGAGAGATCAAAGGAGGTTAGAATATGCAAATGGTTTGTCGTATGAGGATATCAAAAGATTAGAAATATCCAAAGTCGATTTATCCCAACATTTTGTGGATGAAGAACAAGACAAAATGTTAGTTTCACAAACCTAAATTTTCCATAAAATGGTGCACCCATCTAGGCATAGTTGCAAATTTTTGGAGTTGTTGGTGGATGGTTTTTGATAAACCACCCAACAACAACCTCAATGTCCCTCTATACTTTCTCTGCAAATTATGTGTGGAATTTGTTTTAGGAAGAAATGTAAACTATTTTTATTTTAGGCATTTTTCAGGGAATGGGTATGGGCATGCCCCAACATAGACCTGGGGTAATGTGTATTATGCAAGGTCCCTATGTTTCCCCACTTATTCTTCCTCCCCCACCACCAACACCCCATCCATACCTTGTTGTCGATGCGACCCAACATAGTCTCTTGGCCCTACATCTTTGACTGGCCATTTGATTACACAGTTGTCACAGTGTGCTCAACTTCTAGAGGGTGGCACTCCTCATGCTTTAGTTGATACTAGTGCAACATCATCATCAAGGAATACTTGTGTTCCTCATCAATGCACTACACGTGGGCATACATGTTTTGGTCCTACGGGAGATACATAGGAGGCTCCCCTAGACACATATGAGTTTGAGGTACATGATACGTCACTTGGAGAGATGGTGCACCAGTGCATACTACAGGGGTAGGGGAGATGTCTGAGGGAGGAACAGGTGCAATGCCCTCCCTTGATGCAGATGAGGAGCAACAACCTCAATCTTTTGTACAGGTAAAACTTAAATATATTCATAGTACATTTCATTTAAAATTATTATAACAAATAGTAGATGTTATTAATGTATATTTAAGTGGGTTTGAACAGTTGATGACAGAGGAGCATATTAGAGATGTGCAGCATGGCACTCTTTCAGCCATTGAATTTGGCCTAAACACATTGGTATAATTTTTTCTACATGTAAAACTTTTTTATTGTACACACATATCCTTTAAATCATGATTAATTAAATACATACTAACTTATATCTTGATCTTATTTTTACTTTTGTAGTGTACTCTAGATGTGACTGATGCAACACCTTTTACTATGATGAGTTCCTCTCAATCAATTATCTAAGTTGCATCACCTATTTGGGTATATGGTTTTGTTATATCTAGTAGATCTATATAAGTTTGTAGATATATATGTAGATATTTGTTAGGTTATGTTTTTTTGTCAGCAATTATATATTAATTTTGTCATTTTCATTTTTCTTCTTGTAGAGTATGCCACCATCCACGTCCATGGATCCAAGACCGAGACAATATGGTAGGACTCTTGAGCGTCCTAAGGGACCATCATTTGCTGAAAGTATGGTAGCGAAAGAAAAAATGCTTGAGGTAATGAATAATTGAATTAGACATTAATTTATAGTTTAGTATAGTGATTAGATGTGATTTTGAAAGCTATAAAAAATAATAGATAAATTCCTTTTTAGTAGTTTAAGTTATTTACCATTGAGAGCTAATTAATCTAATTTGTTGCTTGAATTGTTTTTGTGCAAACATCTTCTCAACCATTAGGTAGCTTGAAGAGGTTACGTTTTGGTGATCTCCCAAAAGATTAGGATTTTATTGGTATGGAATAACCATTTGACATATACATTATATATATAGATTGGATGAGATGGCATATTCCACATTTTGTAAATATTGTTTTGAGTTGGCATATATGCCAAATGTGTATATGTAGATACATAATTACTTTACACTTTTATATATAAAAATCCATATTCAGCATATTTTGTTCATTTTCTACATGGTTTCCTATTTTGAAACTTAAAATTTGAATGTATAATCACTTTATAATAGTTGAGCTATGATGGAAAACATGTTATAACTAAATATTGGTTTCTTGCAATATTGCACTTTAATAATTTATGAATTACATAGATCATTGTTACTCATGTTATAGTACTGTTAAATTTGGTTGTCTTGAGTAACTTAACCAAATTTGATCCCTTTATTGTCAGTTTCTATAGTTGCAACCATAGTAGCAAAATTGAAATTCATTTCCATAGCATAGATATATAGAGAGCAAAAAATAAAGAGTTCAAGTAATGAATTGTAGAAAATAGATTGTTGTAGTTTATATTCATATCACTAATTACATTGCATTGCACATCTTTCAAACTCAAAGCATTACTTCACATTGCATAACTAATAATTAGATGCTAATAGATGACAAAATTTCATTTATGATATAGTTTTTACAAATTCAACCCATATCTAATAACTAGGAGTACCTGCCAATTGCATTTGCTTGTCATGATATTCCATGAGACCACATTTCTTTGAGGCATTTTTGAAAACAGTTCATTGCATTTTCTATGCTACCACATTTTTCATGCATGTCTACCAAAGCATTTTTCATAGAGATATAGAGAGCAAAAATAGAGAGTTCAAGTAATGAATTGTAGAGAATAGATTGTTGTAGTTTATATTCATCTCATTGATTACATTGCATTGCACATATTTCAAACTCAAAGCATCACTTCTCATTGTATAAATAATAACTAGATGCTAATAGATGAAAAAATTTCAATTACGATATAGTTTTTACAAAGTCAACCCATATCTAATAACTAGGAGCAGCTGCCAATTGCATTTGCTTGTCATGGCATTCCATGAGACCAAATTTCTTTGAGGCATTTTGACAAACAATTCACTGCATTGTCTATGCTACCACAATTTTCATACATGTAGGTAAAATCATTTTTATCAAATAGATCGCTACCTTCCTCCTATTGCTAAAAGCCAAAACAAGTGCTTCCAAACAAGCTATGAATGCTTGGAAAAAATCTATCAAACCATATTAGTAAGAAATAGCATAGACAAGGTAGTGGACTATTTGCAAAAATGCCTCAAATAAATGCGGTCTCATGGTGATGGAATGCCATGACAATCTATAGCCATGAGACCACATTTCCTTGACGCATTTTTTCAAACAGCTCATTGCCTTGTCTATGAGCTACCACATTTTTCATACATGTCTACCAAAGCATTTTTATCAAGTAATTCACTACCTTTTTGCTATTGCTAAAATCCTAAAATGGTGCTTCCAAACAAGCTATGGATGCTTTATCAAACAATTTACTACCTCTTTGCTATGGCTAAAAGCCTAAAATAGGTTCTTTTGAACAAGCTAGTAGACATTACTAACATAATATGAATGACTTGAGCTAAGACTACCAATGTGATTGTAGGAAAAGTTTCATAGGGGTACCAAAAAAGAGGAAGAGTAATAGAGTTTTCAAATATTTGATTACCTCCATTTATTTCATGTTGAACCCTAAACAAACCAACCACAACTCCATTAAAAAAACCAAATACAACTCCATGAAATGCATGTTATTTGACCTTCCACATGCAATTTGTATTATCGTAATGCACAACAATGAATGTTGTTAACCATAATGCATGAATAAGCAAACTAGGCATATCATATGGGCTTGATGAACACTAGTCATAATGCACACTTCGCACAAAAGCAATAACACTCATATGATATTGTCATATATGTCAATCAACCTTGACCCACACCAAACTTGCTATATGAGTTTGATGCAATCTTCAAATAAGAATATATAAATGTAATACAAATGTAATGCAACCTTTCAACAAAACCCAACATAAGAACAAAATGATATATATCATCAATTCCTTCATGCAAATGTCATACAATCACATAGAAGCATCAATGTCATTCAACCATAATGCATGATCAAGAAAATTTAAAAAAACTTCCATACATAATAATTTGTAACCATCAACTCAAATCCATACCAATTAGTGGAATATATGTTATTAGAACTTTCACTCAAAAATTCATAATCAACATGCATGGATAAACACACTAAGCACACCATAATGAACACTAGTTATGATGTATTCTTAACACAAAATCCAAAATCAGTAAGATGTTGTCATATATGCCATTCAACCTAACACAATTGTCATACACCATTTGAACAATCAAAGGCAAGAGTCAATGTCATTCAATTATGATGCATAAACAAATGCATTAGACATGGCATAAAAGTTTGAGGTATGATGGAAATATAATCTACACCATTTGAACCTAATACATATGTGCACTTGAAACTCAATGACATACATTCCATTAGACCAAACATACATGCTATTAGACCAAATTGACTCATCATGAAACTCAATGGCATACATGCCATTAGACCAAACCGACATGCATGTAGTGTAAAGATGCAAGGTGGTATAAATTTCATTTTGTTCATCATGCGACCAAACCAACAGTTCCAACATGTCTGGATGGGTAGGTTTATGCTAGAAAAGGTCATGTTTCACACCCAAACACGCCAAAATAGTATGAGCTACATTGTATCAACAAAGTCTCTTAAGAGACAAAAGTGCAAAAAGGTAGCAAACTTTGATGAGATATTACTTGAAAACCTTGGCACTTAAAAAAATTTCTTCTAAGGATACATGATCACCTAGGGCCCCTCTACAATAACCTCTCTTGGTTTTTGATATCTCTAAGGTATTTTCCTGTGGTTTCAAGTTTTCAATTGATGGAAAAAGCATCAGATGCATGCAGTGTAAAGTTGCAAGGTGGTATAAATTTCATTTTGTTCATTGTTCCACCAAACCAACAGTTCCAAAATGTTTGGATGGGTAGGTTTATGTTAGGAAAGGTCTTATTTCACACCCAAACATGTTGAAATAGTCTAAGCTACATTGTACTAGTGAAGTCTCTTAAGAGACCAAAGTGCAAAAAGAAAAAAAAAATGACAAGCTATTAATCAGAACCCGTGGCACTTACAAATATTATGTCTAAGGCTACAAGATCACCTATGGCCCCTCTATAATAACCTCTCTTAGTTTTTGATATCTCTAAGGTGTTTGCATGTGGTGTCAAGTTTTCAATTGATGGAAAAAGCTTTAGATGCATGCAATGTAAAGTTGCAAAGTGGTTTATCTTTTGTTTTGTTGATTGTACGAGAAAACCGACATTTCCAAAACATATATATGGGTGGTTTTATGTTAGGAAAGGTCATGTTTCACACTCAAACATGTTGAAATAGTTTGAGCTACATTGTATCAGTGAAGTCTCTTAAGAGACCGAAGTGCAAAAAGGTAGTAAACTTTGACAAGCTATTACTCAGAAATGGTGGCACTTCCAAACATTTCGTCAGAGGCTACGAGATCACCTAGGTACCCTCTACAATAACCTCTCTCAATTTTTGATATCTCTAAGACATTTTACCGTGGTGTCAAGTTTTCAGTTGATGGAAAAAAGCGTCAGATGCATGTAGTGTAAAGTTGCAAGGTGGTGTAACTTTCATTATGTTCATCGTGCAACCAAACTTATGGTTCCAACATGTCTAGATGGGTGGGTTTATGCTATGCAAGGTCCTATTTCATACCCAAACAAGCCAAAATAGTTTGAGCTACATTGTACCAGTGAAGTCTCTTAAGAGACCAAAGTGCAAAAAGGCAGCAAACTTTGACGGAATATTACTCAAAAATTGTGGCACTTACAAAAATTTCGTCTAAGGCTATGAGATCATCTACAACCCCTCTACAATGACCTCTCTCATTTTTTGAGATCTCTAAGGTGTTTTCCCATGGTGTCAAGTTTTCAGTTGATGGATAAAGCGTCAAATGAATGCAATGTAAAGTTGCAAGGTGGTGGAACTTTCGTTCTATTCATCATACAACCAAACTGATAGTTCCAACACATCCAAATGGGTGGTTTTATGCTAGGCGAGGTCCTGTTTCACACCCAAACACACTGAAATAGTCTGAGCTACATTCTACCAATGAAGTCTCTTAAGAGACCAAAGTGCAAAAAGGAAAAAAACTTTGACGAGCTATTACTCAGAAACCGTGGCACTTAAAAACATTTTTATGAGGCTACAAGATCATCTAGGGCCCCTCTACAATAATATCTCTTAGTTTTTTATATCTCAGAGGATTTTTCTTGTGGTGTCGAGTTTTCAGTTGATGGAAAAAGTGTCAAATGCATGCAGTGTAAAGTTGCAAGGTGGTCTAATTTTTGTTATGTTTGTTGTGTGACCAAATCAACAGTTCCAAAACATTAAAATGGGTGGGTTTATGATAGGAAAGGTCATGTTTCACACCCAAACATGTCAAAAAAGTCTAAGCTACATTGTATCGATGAAGTCTCTTAAGAGACCTAAATGCAAAAGGGCAGCAATTTTTGACAAGCTATAATTCAAAAACCATGGCACTTAAAAACATTATGTCTAAGGATAGGGGATCATGTAGGGATTCTCTACAATAACCTCTCTTAGTTTTTGATATCTTTGAGGTGTTTTCCTATGGTATCAAGTGTTTAGTTGATGGAAAAAGTGTCAAATTCATGTAGTGTAAAGTTACAAGGTGGTGTAACTTTCATTTTGTTCATTGTGCGACTAAACCGACAGTTCCAACACATTCAAATGGGTAGGTTTATGCTAGGAATTAGTGAATAAGTGAATCATGTACTCAAATATAGGTGTCATGAAGTACACACATGAATATACAAAGTATATGCATGAAAACACGTAAGTCACAAAGTATACATTAGAATACACATAAGTCGCAAAGTATATATGTAAGTTGTAAAGTATACACTTGAATACATATAGGTCATAAGTTGTAAGCCATGATCAATACCCATGCCAAAAAAATTCAAGATACAATTTACACAATACGCATGATAACATAACTATTCAAAATAACTTTTGCGAGTACCATATTCACATGACATCCTAACCCCTCTAACTTCGAAATACCTTTGCACTCATTCTTTTCATTATATAACTCCCTTGGAGTTAAAAATATTTCAGAAGTATTTTACAAAACTGAGATTTCTATTTCAAAGGACACATCCTTGTGTAAGATGGAAAGAGGGGAGGGATTTTTTCGAGGACTATACAAAATTATTCTTACTTACACTGCATACCCATCCTTCAATATACCTGTAGATAAATGGCATGAACTAGTTAAAACTCTTTTAGGGTCATTTTCTTATGAATCATAGAGACCATGAAAGTTTCATATATTTCGACACTTAAAACATAATTGCAGCTATAAATTCCTTTGTGCACTAGGAAAAGCATAACAAGAGGATTTTAATACAAATATTTGATTGACACAATCTAAAGGTGAGATTGTCACTGGCAACTGAATTTGCAAAGGTGCTTTCAAAGTGGATACTATTAGAACACCCAAACCTTGTTGCAGGGTTATGTGATATTTTGAAGATGGGGTGCATTTTAGAATTTGGTAGTGAAGCTGTAGATGACTTGCTCCAACAAAAAAGCATGCAGCTCTTTAAAGAGGATGAGCATTTCCTTCTATTACAAGGGCTTCCAAGATTTTGTATGCCCAGTAGGGCATGCACTTATTTTCTATTACACTTACAACTAGCACTAATATGACTTGAGTATACATGGGCATGGAAGTCTAATTGGGTTCTACAAATTTTAAAATTAAGCTTTTGACGTAATATAATTAATATAGCTCTTGGCATATTATATTACAATCTTTCAATCCTTACTCTCTTTCTTTGATTTAAAAAAAATGGTTGTTAAATTAAAATTTGATTTGTCAATATGTAAAGAGGAATAAAAACTACCAATTTCCATTTTCACACCAATGTCCCCCTTCTTTGAAATAGAGCACAGGAACTCAAAATATTGTAAGCTACAACAGACATTTTATTTGCATTTGATTTATTATAGACAAAATGAGCAGACAATTTCAACGTATTCCTCTCTCCAATTTTTCGCTTGAAAAGATTAAATAGCATCGATCTTGAACAATTAAGGCTATACAATGATACATGCTGATAAAATTATACAATATATCCAATAAAGTCATATAGGATTACTACAAAAGAGCCATATGGACATACAATGCCACATATAATGATCATACAAAATATTTGTTGAAAAATACCATGCAGGAATACAACAAATGACCCTAATGCATAGTCATTTCCCACTAGGGGAAGGAAATAAATCATGCATTTCCTTCGCAATCGACTGGATGGAGTTTCTATTGATTCTTTTTTCTTTTGAATGTGCCTGCTAGTCCTCCTCTCTTCACTCATTTGGAGATGCAATTGATACAATAAGAAGTATATATGTTAATATATAGAAATTGAATTGTGGAATGGCATATAAAAAATAATCACAAACAAATAATCATCATGCTCTTCCACAATAGTAGCACATTGACGATTTGGAGTGACAAGCACCTATAGCAACCATCAAGATAGCAATTAAACTACATACAATTATCATGAAAATTTTCAATAATAGACCATAGTAGAGCAAATATAATGTCAAATTTACTAATATGTTGCATACCTCTACCAAAGGACCAGAAATGGCTATTGTTGCAGCAACTCCATGGTTCGTCATGCCACACACATTGCAATATACTTAGAATAACAAATCTATATGATCATTAGTTTTTAATCACTTTCAAAATAACTAAATATATTTGGAATAACATATCTATATTATTCGGTTCACTGTCAAGATGATCCACTGTGTGGTTGGTAACCTTTCTACTATGCTTAAGGACAAGATGGATAAGAAGGCTATGGAGGAGAGCCCCAATTGGGTTGGGGAGGATGTTATTAACCTCCTCTCTCAAAATTGGGAGAGTGCTAGTTAGTCTGCTACTCTTGTGTCTTTTTGTTGGGTCGCTGGTTATCGACTGTCTGTTTGTTGTTTCTGTGTTTTTTTTTGGTGGTTAATGTTTTGATTCTCTGGATCTGATCTTTTTTGGCCCTTGTGGCTCAGTGTGTAAAGGGTACAACACCCTATAAATTCTACTTAATATATCAAAAACAAAACTATATTATTATAAACAACCTAAATGATAATGAAATGGTAATGCAAACTAGAAAAGATGCTTAGAATAACAAATCTATATTATTCTAAACAACCTAAGTGATGATAAAATGGTAATGCAAACTAAAAAAGATGCTTAGAATAACAAATCTACATTATTCTAAACATCCTAAATGATGAACCTTAGTAGATCAAGGAATTTAATTATTATGAAAATTAATCAAAATAAGATGAACAATATCATACCTGTTGCATACAACAAATTATTTGCTACTCAAGTGTGCCTGAAGGGTCATCTCTTACCTTCAGAGTATTAAGTAATGCTTCATGATTAGCATTACTAATTTTCCATAATTCATTTATTTTTGGTATGGCATGATGTCTCGATAACTTAACATTTATTGCTATAACAAGGTGTGAATAAGTGAGAATGGTTTTGTGTTTCTCATAGTCTTCAAATGTAGGTATGCCATTCTTTCTAATCATATACATTCACAACCAAGTTCCAGCAAAAAAAAATAAACTTGTAGGATACATGAACCCATCATCATCTATCATTGGTTATGTTAGCTTCTTTCCCTATACACATCGTGCTAACCAATAGTCTGATCCCTCTTCATTCCCCTATGGTGCAACAACTACATAGACATGTCCTAGTTGTTCAAGATCTGAAAGATGGTCATAGTCAAGTGAAATTTCTATTTCATCTTCTAAAGAGGATTGTGTTGTAGGTAAATGGGTTAGATATTGTGGAATCTATGTATCTACCCACTCACTTGACTCGCATTGATCCAAATTACATTGAATACAATTTTGACAAAAATAAGCCAACTCTCATGCCCATATGGTCCATGCACCTACATTTGAGCTTTGAAATGAATGAATCTTTGAATATTCTCTAATTGTTTAACACTCCAATTTTTCTCCCACTATGCCCTCCTCAACCAACCAAAATAACCTGCACACTTGTGAATCAAGTGTCCCTCCTTGTGATAATGCATTACTACACCAAACACAACAAAGCGTGCATTGTTGAATGTTGCACCACCTCTAATCTTCAATTGTTCCTTAACCAAAGATCTCTTCACACATGCACCTACACCATCATGCTCACCTTTTCTATGCCCAGCTTCAAAAAAACTCCAAAATATGTGGTATGTTGAGAAAATGTGTCTCAACCTTGCAATTACATAAGGTATTGTTCAACTGACAATGACGAGGGGGCATGGGGGTGATCCTCCCCCCATGAGGCGTCTAGGGGATCATCCCCCTGGCTGGGGTCTAGGGATAGTGCGCCCTGGTGGGGGCTTGGGGGAAACGCCCCTGAAAGGAAAATTTTATTTATATTTTATTATTGTAAATCTAGACCATTCATCATTATGTCTCATATTCGACAGTTGATATTTTATTAGCTTAACTTTCCCTAGAAGGAAACCCTATTTTATGAGGGAATTGTATTACAGTTGTGTATTGCAATGTATTTTGAGAGTCTAATAGTGGTTGTGTTGCCTTTGAATCTTTGAGTGGTGATACTCCTATGAGAAGCTTACTCTGCAAGTATATTGTAATCTTTGTGATTTCTGAATAATATATTGGGCAGTTTTTGGAGTGTGGTGTTTTTCTCCCGAAAGGGTTTTCCCCACGTAAATCATTGTGTTTTGGTATGCATGACATTTGTTTTTATTTTTGTTTAACTTTTTGTAATTGTTAAAGATTTGTAACAGTTTTGCATTATTCTCCTCTCAAGATTAGTGTAGGAAGTTGTTCCTGTTATCGATATGAAGTTGCACCCTGTTGAACCTGATGTTCAACACCTTAGTGTAACATGGGAAGACCTCTAAATCTATGGGTCACTTGAAGACAGAGGTCAACCTCTAGAGAAGGCCGGCTTCCTTGTTGGGTAATCACCTAAACTATTGATTCTGTAAGGAAAAGGGAGAAGGAGAATACATAAAAATTAAACTAACTCTATGGTGATACACCAAACTGATAAGAGAAATGAGATACTCGAGTTACACTTGAATATCGATGATGGATATGGTACTGCACAGTGAGATTCTATAGATTATGCATACAAACAGGTTTGACATGCACACGCTTTCAAGAAGGAAAGCCAGATTTTCACAAATTGAAAGCTTATGTGCAATTGAGTAAACACAGTTTGTAACCTACATGATACTACTTTTGCAAAGAAAGGCATGCTAACATGAAACAAAGCTATAAGGAAAAGAAAGATTTCACTAAGTAGCTTGATGAATCACTTAAAAATGCACAATACTTCACAAGAACCAGAAGGCAAATTGAACCATCAATGGTAACCAAAGTAAATTTTATATATCATGCTCCAAAATGAGTTACAGAAGTTTGCTAATCTGAGAAGGAATGTAGAAGTCACAGACTTTCGAAAAGCATCCGGAGAACTCCCTTACAAAGAGGCAAAAATGCCTTATATACAAAAAGATGTCGGCCCCTATGGCTTACAAAATATCAGCCTTCGGAAAGACCTGTCCTTAGATATTTTTCTACATCGAGTTACTTCTACATTCAATGTGTAACCTCACTGTCCATGTCGGTGCGAAAGATCGCCCTTAGAGAAGCCTTCAGATATTTTGCAACATTAACTTCTGGTCCTCCTGTACCTCTCAAACCTCCTCGGCCAAGCTGCCTTGAATGCTTCTGACTTCAGAGCAGATCCATGTCGATTTACATTCTGTTGATCTTCCTCTCACTGGTCAAACTGCGACGGCTCGCCTGTAGCTTCCTCCGATTGGTTGCATTCATGCCATATAGATTCCAGACAGTCAAGGGTCATCAGACTGAATCGTATGTCGATGAGACACTAGACGTGTCTCCCCGATGCGATTATGCCCTTATAGTAGCATCGACATAGAATATAACTGTCGCTGAGAGTTCTCATCGAGTCACAAAAATTATATCAACATCGCCTTTGTCATTGCCCAGAACATCAACAAGACATATCACTTTCAGTAAGATGCTACAATGAGCCCTTCAAGAGTCATACAGATATCCCTTTCCATCGCTTAGTCATCTGCATTCGACAAGAGTTCCTTCAGTTGGCAGGAGGTCATACCGCTCTTTGTGAGTTATATCACTATGCTCCTCCATCGGCAGGACATCCATGTGTTGGTGAGAGCTCATGCCGAAGGAAATATACTATCGGTGAGCCCATTTCATCTTGGAAAGACCCCATCCTTTTGGGAAGACATCTTATCAAACTCCTCTCGGCGATCAGTGAGACCTCTCACTGAAACCACCCTGCTTCGGTGAGAACTCTTATCAAGCTCCCTTCACTTCAGTCGGGGAGACTTTCCTTGGTCGGTGAGAAATTTTACCGATGTCAAACTCTCTCGGCGAGCTAACTTTCCTTCACCGAGAGCTCACCTCATTTCGGGGAGACATCCCTGTGTCGGCAAGACATTACGGCAAGCTCCCTCATTCTCCCTGAGCTCCTTCATTTTTCGGGGAGACATCACTATGTTGGTAAGACATCATCCTCGAGACCACCATCCTACGCTGAAGGAATTCTGTTTCGGTGAGACATCATTCGGTCAAGAAGACCTCACAGTGAGGCCCTTTCTTTCTTTGCGATGAAATTTCTTTTCGTCGAGACCTCTCAGTGAAAGTGAACCCCTCTCCCCGATGCCAACTCTGGTGAACAACTTTTGGCGTGACATTCGCTGGTTGGGAAGACCTCACGCCAAAGCCTATATCTCTTGGTGAGCTCAGACCTTCTTCCGAGGAGAGCCTACTCCTGTCAGGGAGACACCATGCGGTCACCGAGACTTTTCATCGAGCTCCAATCTTCATTGACACCACTTCACTTCGGTGAGACCTCTTGCCGAAGGCAAAACCTTTTGAGACCCCCATTATCGGTTGGACCTCATACCTTCACCGAGACATCATGGCAACTCTACTTCCTTTGCCCCGAGCTCATCCTACTTTGGCAAGACCCCATGGTATCGGTGAGACCCTATGCCAAAGGCATAACCTTTCAGGGAGCTGAAACCACCTCGACAAGACATCATCCAGTCGAGAAGACCTCACAACGGGCGACCAGAGTCTGAGTGATGTCCCTTATTGTTCGGCAAGATTATCAATGGTCGGTAAGACCTTTCACTGAACGCCAAACATTTCACTGAGCCCCGTTTCACTTTGGCGAGACCACCTCTTGGTCGGAGAGATATCTCCCCGAGCGCAAAACACTCCCCCCGACGCCAAATCCTTTCGGTGAGACCTCTATCCCTTTAGCGAGATGTTACCCCGAAGGCAAACCATTTCACCAGACAATCGCCATTCAACTAGACCTCTTTTCGATGAAACCCTTCTTTCAGCGATGCTAGCCTTGTCCACAAGGGTCGGCGTGACTTCAACAGTCTGGGAGACATATAAAAACCCACAGAAAATAAAAATGTTTGGGTGACCTAAGGATTTTCGAATGAATATAGCACAACAACCAGTCGGAAAGAGATCCAACTAGTCTAAGCGACTTTCATCCTCAGGAGTTTTATGCCAAATCTGAAGGAGGGAGGATTTTCCAATAGACTTCCTTGTGAAAAAGCATCAGATAAAGACTTTCCCAATGAAATCCAAACACCTGCACGTTGGGCTCAACCCTTATGGGAGCCACATTTAACCCACGTGCCAAATTTAAACATGATTTCCCCCGACAGAGCCTGTAAGTGAAAATTGGGTAACATTTCTGGTGACCTTTGCTGGGTGTTTGCTTGCTAAACATGGAAACCAGTAGCCTAGGCCTATCCATTGGGCATGAAGTCACTTAGAAAATGGAGGAATGGACTTGGAGAAGCCTTGCACATGGCTATAATGCATTTCTAACTCAAGAACATATCACTTAGATAATTATTGAAAACAAAAAAAGCTGCTAAATGGAAACTACTTATTTGTGTTGGAACAACACTTAGGGAATTGAAAAAAACAACTAAACCTACCCTATACTAACCAGTAAGAAACTGGTCAAACAAAACCATTAACAGGATGGTTGAAATAGCGGCCTTTTGTTCTCAAAGTATAATGACTAGCATGCTTAAGGACAACTGAGTAAAAGTAACATAGAAAAAAGCTTAACAAGACAATGCACTGCCTCTTGAAAGAGGTGAATGAGTTTACTTACCTTACTAGACAGACCATACATATTGTCAACCAGAGGAGGATGAGTGAGTTGAACATACTCTTGTTTGGTTGTTAGTGCATCTTGGATATCTTATTTTGTTGTACCTTCATATATGGGTGCCTCATTGGACTCCATATGGGCTAAGTACCTGATTGGACAGCCTCTGGTAAGGAAAAAGCTTGAACCTTCCTTGCTGGCCCCTCATTGATCTCTAAAGACTTCATCTTTTCCTTGAAAAGATGCTAATTTGAGGTAATATGCAGGTTGTTCATTGGCTACTAAAGTTTGATCTTCTTGACTAAGGAGCTCATATCCCTATTGGATAACTAAAAACAAATCTTCAAACTGTTGTTCCTTATGCTCTTTGTCCACGACAGAATACACCTCCTCCTCAACAAAGTGGGGCAGCTCATCAAATAAGTTCACAGGCTGCAAGGAAATATCCTCCACAACTTTTTCAATAGTCTCACTAACTTGAATGGGTTGATCACATGCTTCCCTTTCATATGATACTAGCTCATCACCTATGTTAGAACAAAAAGCTTCTATGGTATCATCTAACTCATGATTTTGCATTAAATCTAGATGAGCTTTATCATTTAGTTGCTCCAAATCAAGCATAGATGCTATCATGCATGTGAGATCTTCATCTTCACCAACAAATTGAGGAAGCTCATCGAACAAGTCAACAATATTCTCTGGCTGTTCCCAATCAACTAGTGAATCAGGAACCTACATGCTCTCTTCAACTTGCAGTAATATCCTTTCACCTTGTTTGACAAAGTAGGGCAACTCATTAGACATCAAAGAGACAATTTGATGGTCAACATGCTCCTCTTGATGAATGAACAACCTCTCAAAGTGAATTTCATCTTCTGGTTGTCCAAGCTTTAACACTGGTGTTAGTTCAAGTAGGGTGTCTCTATCATCACCCACAAAACTAGGAAGTTCAACAAGCCAATCTATTGTGAGCTCATCACTTTGCAGCTCAAAAATGGGCATTGAGGTAAGTTCAGTCAAGCACTGCTTGTCTTCACCTATAAATTGTGGAAGTTCATCAAATAAACAAACAGAAATTTGAGCTTGAGCATCCTTTCCTTCTTCAACTATCTGCTGTCCTACTTTCTGCCCCTCCTCCTGTTTGAGCTTTTCTTGCTGTAGTCGGTAACATGCTACAGCTAACTGCATTGGATTTACTTTGCTGATCCTCTCCATGAGGAGTAAGTCATCTGGATCAATGGGCTACTCTTGAGGGATGATAGACTGATCTTGTTCAGGTGCTACATTCTCTTGCATTGAATTGAATCCCTTAAAGCTTGGAATCTCAAACTGAGAAGACTTACTAGGGGATTCGAGAGGCTGAATTTTCCTAAAGCTGGAAAACTTGTACTTAGGAACCTCTTATTTAGAAAATTTTAGCCTCATTTCTGAATCTTTTGCAGGCAGCTGCTGGGAAAGCTTTTCTTCAAATTGCCTCTTTTTGGCCTCCCATTCCTACTCCCTTGTCTAAGCTTGGTAAGCTTTTTGTTCTTGTTGCCAATCGAGCTCTTGTTGTCCTTCAATCTCCAACATTTGTCTTTGAAAATCAAAGATTATGTCATCGATGCGCATGTTGTTAACTCCTTGAGATTGGGCATGTGAACAAACATGTTGGTTGGCATTATTATGGTTTTGATGAGACTGTTGTTGGACATATATAGGCTAATGCACAAACTGAGCAGGGGTGGGAAGGTGGCAAACTTGTGGGGAGTATTGATAATCTCCTATAGCAAAGATACTTGGACTAAAAATAGCTGCATACTCATTTTGATATGGCTGATAATTGGGTATATGAGCAGAATTTTCATGAAATGAGGGATGATTACTAGTTTCATGACAAGTTGGATGATAGAACATGTCTTCATAAAATGTAGACATTTTGGAGCATTCATAGAAGCTGGAAATGCATTAAAATTTCTTGCAAAATAAGAAAACTAGGTCTGATTTTCTGGAAATAAGAACATACCAGTACTTAATCTGCTTAAAACTAGTTGTTATTCTCCCAGAGTCACCAAGCATGAAGAAAATGCCTCCAAAAGGCTGAAACTACTGTTGCACACAACAAACAGCAGCAATAAAATGCATAAACATGAACTGAGAAGAAGTTCACGGTCCCACCGAGCGTGCCAAAACTGTTATCGATCTAAAGTTGCACCCTGTTGAACCTGATGTTCAACACCTCGGTGTAACATGGGAAGACCTCTAAAGCTGTGGGTCACTGGTAGACAGAGGTCAACCTCCAGAGAAGGTTGGCTTCCTTGTTGGGTAATCACCTAAACTACTGATTCTGTAAGGAAAAGGGAGAAGGAGAATACATAAAAATTAAACTAACTCTATGGTGATACACCGAACTGATAAGATCAATGAGATACTCGAGTTACATTTGAATACTGATGATGGATATGGTACTGCATAGCGAGATTCTATAGATTATGCATACAAACAGGTTTGACATGCACACGCTTTCAAGAAGGAAAAATAGATTTTCACAAATTGAAAGCTTATGTGCAATTGAGTAAACACAGTTTGTAACCTACATGATACTACTTTTGCAAAGAAAGGCATGCTAACATGAAAAAAAGCTATAAGGAAAAGAAAGATTTCACTAAGTAGCTTGATGAATCACTTAAAAATGCACAATACTTCACAAGAACCAGAAGGAAAATTGAACCATCAATGGTAACCAAGGTAAATTTTATATATCATGCTCCAAAATGAGTTACAGAAGTTTCCTAATCTGAGAAAGGACTGTAGAAGTCATAGACTTTCGAAAAGCATCCGGAGAACTCCCTTACAAAGAGGCAAAAATTCCTTATATACAAAAAGATGTTGGCCCCTATGGCTTACAAAATATCATCCTTCAGAAAGATCTATTCTTAGATATTTTTCTACATCGAGTTACTTCTACATTCAATGTGTAACCTTGATGTCCATGTCGGTGCGAAAGATCACCCTCAGAGAATCCTTTAGATCTTTTGCAGCATTAACTTCTAGTCCTCGTGTACCTCTCGAACCTCCTTGGTCGAGCTGCCTTGAATGCTTCTGACTTCAGAGTAGATCCATGTCTATTTACATTATGTTGATCTTCCTCTCACTGGTCAAACTACGACGGCTCGCCTATAGCTTCCTCCGATTGGTTGCATTCGTGCCATATAGATTCCAGACGGTCAAGGGTCATCAGACTGAATTGCATGTCAGTGAGACACTAGACGTGTCTCCCCGATGCAATTATGCCCTTATAGTAGCATCGGCATAGAATACAACTGTCGCTGAGAGTTCTCATCGAGCCACAAAAGTTATATTGACATTTCCTTTGTCATCACCCAGAACATCGACAAGGCATATCGCTTTTGACAAGATGCTACAACGAGCCCTTCATGAGTCATACCGATATCCCTTTCCATCTCTTAGTCATCTGCATTCGGCAAGAGCTCCTTTAGTTGACAGGAGGTCATACCACTCTTTGTGAGTTATATCGCTGTGCTCCTCCGTCGGCAGGACATCCATGTGTCGGTGAGAGCTCATGTCGAAGGAAATATACTATCGGCGAGCCCATTTCATCTCGGCAAGACCCCATCCTTTCGAGAAGACATCTTATCGAACTCTTCCTCTCAGCGATCGGTGAGACCTCTCGCCGAAACCACCCTGCTTCGGCGAGAACTCTTATCGATCTCCCTTCGCTTCAGTCGAGGAGACTTTCCTTGGTTGGTGAGACCTTTTACTGATGTCAAACTCTCTTGGCGAGCTCACTTTCCTTCGCCGAGAGCTCACCTCATTTCGGGGAGACATCCCTATGTCGGCGAGATGTTACGGCAAGCTCCCTCATTCTCCCCGAGCTCCTTCATTTGTCGGGAAGACATCGCTATGTTGGCAAGACATCATCCTCGAGACCACTATCCTACACTGAAGGAATTTTGTTTCGGTGAGACATCATTCGGTCGGGAAGACCTCACAGCGAAGCCCTTTCTTTCTTCGCAACAACATTTCTTTTTGCCGAGACCTCTTAGTGAATTAGAACCCCTCTCCCCCGACGCCAACTCTGGTGAACAAATTTTAGTGTGACATTCGCTGGTCGGGAAGACCTCATGTCAAAGCCTATATCTCTTGGCGAGCTTGGACCTTCTTCCGGGGAGAGCCTACTCCTGTCGAGGAGACACCACGCGGTCACCGAGACTTTTCACCAAGCTCCAATCTTCATTGACGCCGCTTCACTTCGGTGAGACCTCACCCCGTTGGTGAGACCTCTTGCCGAAGGCAAAACCTTTTGAGACCCCCATTATCAACTGGACATCATACCTTCACCGAGACATCATGGCGACTCTACTTCCTTTGCCCCGAGCTCATCCTACTTTGGCAAGACCCCATGGTATCGGTGAGACCCTATGCCGAAGGCATAACCTTTCGGGGAACTGAAACCACCTCGACAAGACATCATCCGATCGGGAAGATCTCACAGCGGGCGGCCAGAGTCTGAGCGATGTCTGTTATCGTTTGACAAGATTATCAGCGGTCGGGAAGACCTTTCACTGAACACCAAACATTTCACCAAGCCCCGTTTCACTTCGGTGAGACCACCTCTTGGTCGGAGAGACATCTCCCAGAGCGCAAAACACTCCCCTTGATGCCAACTCCTTTCGGTGAGACCTCTATCCCTTCGGCAAGACATTACCCCGAAGGCAAACCATTTCGCTAAGACAATCGCCATTCGACTAGACCTCTTTCCGATGAAACCCTTCTTTCAGTGACACTAGCCTTGTGCACAAGGGTCGGCGTGACTTCAGCAGTTGGGGAGATATATAAAAATCCATAGCGAATAAAAATGTTTAGGCGACCTAAGGATTTTTTGAATGAATATAGCACAACAGCCAGTCGGCAAGAGATCCAGCTAGTCTCAACGACTTTCAACCTTAGGAGTTTTATGCCAAATCTGAAGGAGGGAGGATTTTCCAATAGACTTCCCTTTGAAAAAGCATTAGATAAAGACTTTCCCAATGAAATCTGAACACCTGTACATTGGGCTCAACCCTTATGGGAGCCACATTTAACCCACGTGACAAATTTAAACATGATTTCCCTCGATAGAGCCTATAGGTGAAAATTGGGTAACAGTTCCACTACCTTAGCTTCCTTACATAGTAAACCCCTTTGTACATGCATCTTGCTCAACCAATAAAACATATGAGCATTCTTGAATTTCCCCGTGCAGTTATCTGACCACATGAGATATTGACCCATTGCAATACCTTTTTCCTACAACAACTCAAAGAAGTTTTCAAAACAATGTTGCACAAACTCAAATGAATGAGATCTATCATCACTCATGTAAAAATGGTACTACATGATTAGCTTCATGTCCTCTTCTATACTATTAGGGACATGTCTATATGTTATGTGGAAAAAAATAGCAATTTGAATAAAATTGTAATATTGTGATTGTACCTCATTTTATGGTTGCAATGTGTAATTTTCAACAAAATCAACTACGGATACAATAGTTCCAATCGGGAAAGAGTCCTTACACATCCTGAATTGCCAATCCAACCACTACGACCTATGGCTATGCCTTGCATACTTATAGAAAATATTTTTCTTAAAATTAGAAATAAAATTAGCAATACTTACCTCTCTTGTAACCAACTTATATCTAGAACCTTTACCTCCACTTTTCAAACTGTATTTGACTGTCTCAAACCTTTTTTCTTAACAATCTTGTTAGCAAAATAATGTTCTCTTCCCTCATGAAAACATGTTACAAACTTCGATAAACCACTACATTGCAAACGCATTTCATTTAAACAATTGTTTCTATAAAAAAGGACACCATCACCTCTAACACATAAAAATGAATCTAACACATCCCTGGATGAGTTGGGGAGTTGCGTTGCATGATATTCCTATAATATTTCGTTAGTATGCATAGTAGAACGAATATAGCATAATAATTCATGATAAATTGAAAACTCAATGTGGTATTTACAAAATGTATTACAAATATTAATAGGTACACAATAAAATGGCTTACATGACTCAAAATCCATTTGTGAGATTTGCAAATTTGGATGCGCTTCACAAAATTGTTTGGCTACATTTGAAGAAATGTTTAGGATGTGTTGTGTGATCTCCATTTCCAATTCTTAACTTTAAAACATCCTTTACAGTTGGTGATACTCTAGAGTGAGAGCTCCAAAATTGTTCAATTTGCATCTTTACATTATTGGTTAGCTTCTTATCAACATGTGGAAGCCTCCCACTAAAATCCCACATATCATTTTGAAGAGGACTATCGAGTCTTCATCTTCTTGAGAGTTCTCTAGACAGTGTTTTATGATCTAGATTTAAATCAATACAAGTTTGTCTCATTAAATGAGCCTTTTTCAAATAATGGCTTACTAGCGATGTTGTGATCACTTTACAAATAGCTCTTTTATCTTTTTCCTTATTAGTCTTTCCAATAGAGGTTAGAGCATTACATTTTTTTTACAATAATATTATTTTTTTCCAAATTTTTGGTGACACGAATCCTCAATTTCTTTAATAATGGTCTCATTTTGTAAGACTTTAGCAATTGCATAAAAAGTTGACATTGTTCGATTAATGTCTTATCGAAAAAGTATTCATGGAACATAGCGGTAGCCCACAACCAAATCATTTGTGATGAAATTTTTCCATTAAGATTATCTATCATGTTCTCACCTATTTGAAGTAACCATTTAGGGGTTCTTGAATGTTGGGAATTTTCATTGGGTTCATTACAAATAGATGGATTTAGGATTTCATTTTCTTCTTCATAAATATCATCTCTTCTTGAAAAATTAGGAGATATATTTGTTGGCAAGAGACATTGCAAATGTTTTCTATTGTTTTCATTGATGGAAACCCTAGTCAGTGATTCAATCTGCATGTCATCATTTGATCATACCGGAAATTAGATTGAAGATCACTGATTAATTGTCAAGTTAGAATAGAGCATCCGACATAATTGTGTTCATCGATTTGTATGCAATTTGTTGTTATATTTTTTAGTTGTGGATCTCATGGAAGGTTGTTTGGTATATGATCTCTATTATCTTTGAATCTTAGAGCCTCGTATCGATCCGTGTGCAAGTTAGAAGATCTAGTTGATTAATTTTCTGTTTAACAGTGCATGAAGGCCGACTTGGTGAATGAAGTGTGTTGTGAATATTTGAGGAGTAATTGTTTAAGTGTTTTTGTGTTCGAGCATGTTGATTTGGGTCCTCACTATGTTGTGGCTGACTTTGGTGGGTACGCATTGAAAATTAACTATGGATTGAGCTGACAGTTAGTAAATATTTTCTTATTTTGTTGAAGCCGACATGAAGTGATTAAATCCTTAGTAGCAGATATATATTTAAGTGATTTTTTATATCATTTTGATATATGTGTGAAGTGTGTTGATGTATGTTGCGAATATAAAAAGGGTTGTAGTTCAATTATGCACAGTTTCTCTTATGCATACAAGGACTTGTGAAGCGAATTAAAGAAAAACATAGCAGAAGAGCAGAATTAGACAAAGGGTCAAGAATTTGATCTATGAGCTTAATCAAAACTATTCTCATGCATTTGTAAATGTTATTTCATAGTTCACCACTCCAGTTATCTTTTGACATTGATTGTAAGGCAGTGAACCTTTATGGTTTTGAGTAGTGAGCTTGAATGCAAGTGTATTCCCATTTTGTAAACGTTCATTTTGAGTATACTTAGATTATATTGTGGATTGACCTCCACCATGGTTTTTCCCCTAATAAGGTTTCCATGTAAAAATCCTTTTGTTATGGTGTTGTGGTTGCTTGTCTTATGTTCATGCAACTTTTTTTTGATTGAATGTTATAAGTACTTTAAGGATCAGATTAATAAAGCTAAAAATTGTAGAACAATGATTCACCCCCCCTCTCAGTGTTCCTTGATTCCAACAATTGGTATCAGAGCTTAGTTCCTCGCAAGAAGTTTAAAAGCTTGAGGAAGATATGGGAAAGTGATTCAATGGATTTAAGCAGTCTTCAACAGCAACTTTTGGTGGCCCTAGATGATCTTGATCAGTCAAAATTTGAAGTTCAAGAATTGCAAGCAAATCTCATGAATGCTAAGAAATTTATTAAATCATTAAGAGATAAAATCAATAAGTCCAGGGAGAAGAGAAGGGAACTTTGTGATCAGATCAAGAAGAAAGAGAGTAAAAGCATTGAAGATGAACAACTGAGTCAAGCCCTGAAGGATAAGACAGAAAAATGTGAAAAGTTTGCCAAAGATAATATAGTTCTAAAGCATGATGGAATCTATTATGATGAGGATGACTAAGGAGATTGAAGAGAGAAAGAAGAATGAAGAGAAACATACTCAATCCTTGAAAGAGAAATCTAAAGAATGCAGCCAAATTACTAATGGATTAAATTAGTTGGAGCTTGAATTGGAACAATCCACAAATAATGAAGAAGAGCTTGAAAAGCAGATTGTTGATCTCAGAGATGAACTTGCTACTACAAATGAATTCAATGAGAAGTTCAAGATTAGCTCAGCCAAGCTTGATGAACTGATTTAAAGTTAGAGGACTGAAGGTGACAAATGAGGTCTTGTATATGAGAAAGGAGAAAGTTCCAGATCTGGACAAAGGAGATTTAGGCAAGGAAATCAGATGAACAAAGTTGGAAGGTATCCGGTAAGACAACCTAATGCTCAAAGGTTTAATGGTTACTATTTTTTTTGCAATAAATTTGCTCATATGGCTACTGAATGTAGAAGAAGAAGAATGAATCCACATGGTCCATCATTCTCAGGTCAGTGTTTTAATTGTAATAAGTATGGTCATAATTCAAATGAATGCAGAAGTATGTCAAACAACTTTTATAGAGATATTAGAGGTTATACATGCAATAGATTTGGCCATATTGAAAACCAGTGCAGATCAAGAGAAAATCCATGGAACAACTAGTCTGGACAAATAAATGTGGTGTGCTACAATTGTAAAAAATCTGGTCACATTGCTAGATTTTGTAGAAGAGGTCTGGTAAATCAAAGGAGAAACATGCAGAAGGATGAAAAGGGTAAAGGAGAAGTTACCATGGATGAGATCAGGAGGCAAATGAAGAAGATATGGGTGAAGAAGAGTCCATCTATTGTAAGAAATGATTCCACACCAGAACCAACTTCTGGTAATTCCTCCAGGAATTAATTTAAGGCCTCTGGCCTAGGGGGAGTTCTCAAGAAAATCCTTTAAACCCCCTTCTGGTAGTTGGTACCGGGATATGGATGAGTGCAGTCATTGCATTGATGATCTAAAAATGTTGAAATAGTTGGATAAAGTACTTGTGCAGAGTTGAAGGTCCGCAGAAGAGTTATCTCTCACAGTGTATGAAAACAGGGTATCAGGATGAGTTAGGGAAAAAGCATTTATTGTGATAAAAATTTAGGTGTGTGAATGGTAAAAGGTTTTTTGTGTTCTTCATTCGTCACTTTGCAATATGAGAAGAAGAATTTTGGAGAGCTCTGAAGTGAACTTTGGTGAATTGTGACAAGATTCAAGTGTGAAGGCAATTCGGCGATCAAACCCTAATCCAACAAAAAAGGTATTTATCGGGAAAACTTGTGAACTTGTGAATTTGTGAAAATGGTCGCTCCATTGGTAGTTGACATCAAGGATAGACCTCGTCTAAAATTCAAGTGGCATCCTTTCAAATCTATTGAGACAGATGCCTCAGGTGCATTTTTGTCCATTATGTATGGCGTGTTGCATATTGAAGACATTAGGGCATACATTCATGCAAATATTGAGGAGTGGGTCCAGTATATTTTGAGCCGAGTTCATGTTGAATTTATGTGGTTGAGTCAACCTTTTAAGATTACAAAAGAATCCATATGCACTATTACTAGTTTAAATTCCTCTGGTGGGTTGTCGATCTTGAAGTCCATGAAGAATCAGACAATTACTAATGCAACCGGTTCAATGTTTGATAAAAGAGCTATGACAATTGATGACATTATTGAAGTGGATGTCATATTTGCATCTATGGTAATTGGGTACAAGATCTATCATTCCAGCCGGGACAATTCTATATCCGGTACAACTATCTATGCAACATATCAAATGGTGAAGGAGAATCTAGAGTATGATCTATGTGAACTACTCAGAAGCCAATTAATGGAGAATCTTGATAAGATCAAGAAAGATAAGAAGAATTCCTTAAAATATGGTAATTTGCTATTGTGTTTATTCCTTTATTTCATGAATGAAGTTTCAGGAGTTGGAAAAGTGCATTGACAAAGTGATAAGCCTGTAGTTGTTCAAATTAGAGATATGTTATACAACATTGGTGATAGTAAAGCTAGGAAAAATGCAATTTGGGGTTATTTCAAGAACTTTCAAAATGAAATGCAACCAGGGAAAGGATTCCTACTTCTATTGTGGAGAATTATAAGAACACAATTTGCTTTATGGTGGACATTGATCAATGCTTGATGGAAGTTGTAGATCCTAGAACAGTCTGAATTATGCCAATGGGTTATGAAGTTGAGGAGAACATCTTAAACTATATGCACAACATTTGTTGAGTAAACCTCAAGATCCAACTGAAGAGAGGTTTAAAACCTATGAAGAAAAAGATATGCAAGTACATAAGCAATTGAAGAAACCTATGATAGTCTAGAAGGTAAGGAAGGAAGTTGAAGCCTTTGTAGAGAGCATGGGTATATCTTCAGAAGCCATGAGAGAAGCTAGAAGAAAGAGAGCTAGCTAGTACTGAATATGCTAGTCCAGTAGCATCCTCCACCCGAACTAGATCCACTAGGAGCTCTAATCTCACATCCGGTCCTGCAAAGAAGTCAACCCCTGTGAAATATCAAGCCAAGGCATCCAGTAAGAGGAAGAAGGACAAGAGCACAAGAGTCTATGTTGTTGTCTCAAAAGATGAAGAGATTGAATCTGATGAAGAGGTAAGGGAAATAAAGCATATGGGCACCTAGGCAACAAAAGTTACTAAGGACAAGCCCTTCGGTGATGAAGAGAAAGGAAAGAAGAAGATGAAAATAGACCAATCAGGTATGTCTATAGAAGAAGTGGAGAAATCCTTGATTAAGGATGGTAATCTTAGACCTCTTTGTGAATGGTATGACACCTTTGACAGTGCCAGTCAAAGAGTTCTTGAGGAAGCTTCAATAAAATATTTGAATAATTTCAATATGACTCTTATTGAAATAATGTCTCAGTTACCCAAAGGTTTGTATGAAGTTTTGGAAATGAGAAGAGTGAGTGCAAGGACAAAAGAAGAGCAAATGAGAGAATGGATACTAATTGATCTATGTTTGGTGATGTCATTAGAATAGATGAAGAATATTATAAATGAAGCTAAAAGGGATTTTAAGAGAAAGACAAGGGTGAACAAGTTGATGATTGGACAAACTGAAGAGGTGGCATAGGATACTAAGAAAATCCTTAAGGAAATTATGTTAAAGAATAGATACAATGTTGTCTCTGAAGAAGTGCATGTTGAAGATGTCTCATCTGATCCGGTAAATGAAGAAGGAAAAGAAGATACATTTGAGGATACTCTGAATCCTCTAGATATACATGATGCTAAATTTCCTAAAGTTGTGTCAGTTGAAGAAAAAGATATTCCTGAAGCTATAAAAGAATTAGTGACTAAAGAGAAGAAGGATGAAGTGAAGGAGATTCCTGTGGAAGCAAGACACTGGTAAGGCAATAAAGGAGTTCTTGGAAGAGCAATAGGAAGAGTTTGATCCTAAATTGATTAGAGGTCCTATTAACTTGGCTACTTTGTCTCCCATTGAGAAGTTGAAAGTTGCATCATTTGCACAGGCCAAGGCAAGGGAAGAAATTCTAAAATCACATATTGAAGATAGTGAGATGTTGAATCTTGCATCTGGTATTCTAGAGAAGATTATGCCTTCATATGTCAAGGATTCATCTGATTCTCCATCTAGTCAGTTGAAGAAGCTTGTTAATTCTATAAGTACTCACTTTGAGTCACTTGAGAAGTCAACTATGGATAAGGTTCAGAAGGAGTTTGATGCTAAAAGGTTTAGTAGGTTGAAAGGGATGATAGCTAATGATAAATCTCTGTTATCTACTTGTGTAAAGAATATTCAAAGTGCTTTGTCTGAAGGTGGTAACATTTATAAGTCATGTTTATCTTTGTCTAAGTTCACTGAGGATATTGAAAAGAAAATGAAAGAATGTGAGAAATAGTTAGCAGATATCACTCAAGCATTTGATCCTCTAACCGTTTATGTTGGAAAGCAAGAAGGTCAAGTCATATCCTTACTTGACAAGATTAAAAGTATGAAGCATGAAGAAGGAAAAATTGTTGAAAGTGTTTGTGAGCTTAGAGGACTAATTGTTCCTAAGATGGAAACAAAGCTTAATACTTTAAAGGAAGCACAAGATTCTATGGCGGTCAGTGATCTAGCAAACCTTGAGTCTATAGAGATGTAATCTTATCTATTATGTGGTCACATGACTATCTTGGAGAGTCTCAAGAAGGGCTGGGACACTAGTTTGAGCCTGTTGAGGACCAATTTTACAAATATTTTCAAGTTTGTGTAAGTTGTAGAAGCATGTTTGTACATATGTAGCAATTTTGTTTGATTTTTGGTATGTGGATTCCCCATCTTTGCCATTGATTTCAAAGGGGGAGAGTAGAACAGTAAAAAATGTATATTCATCTCAGGGGGAGTTATAATTTTGGGCTATGATTGAAGATCTTTTTGAAGTTTTGAAGGTTGGCAGTGTATTTATGTTGGTACTGACCCGACACTTAGTCATTTTTCACTAAGTGTTGCCATCAATGCCAAAGGGGGAGATTGTTGGCTAGAGACACTGCAAATGGTTTTTGGTGTTGTCATTGATGGAAACCCTAGTTAGTGATTTGATCTGCATGTCATCATTTGATCATACCAGAAGTTAGATTGAAGATCAGTGATTAACTCTCAAGTTAGAATAGAGCATCCTATAGAATTGTGTTCATCGATTCGTATGCAATTTTCTATTATCTTTTTGAGTTGTGGGTCTCACGGAAGGTTGTTTGGTATATAATCTCTGTTATCTTTGAATCTTAGAGCCTCGTATCGATCTATGTGCAAGTTAGAATATTTGGTTGATTAATTTTATGTTTAACAATGCATGAAGGCTGACTTGGTGAATGAAGCGTGTTGCAGATATTTGAGGAGTATAATTAGATTATATTGTGGATTGACCTCCACCATGGTTTTTTCCCTAGCAAGGTTTCCACATAAAAATCCTTGTGTTATGGTGTTGTGGTTGCTTGTCTTATGTTCATGCATCTTTCTTTTGATTGAATGTCTGTAATGCACAAAAAAAACAATATTCTTGATAGAGAAAAGAATGTGGGAGCTCTTGGAATAGACAAATTGTCTTTTATCCATTTTGCCACTCTCACAAAACAGATATCCATTTTGTAAAAGAAACGGATATCCATTATTTCTAGCATGTTATATTAACATAAAAAATATAATATAATTTTGTTCATATTATCTATTAATATATTATATATAGTATTAATATATTATACTTAATATTAATATAATATTAATTATATTATATTATATATAATATATTTAAAAATATATTATTTATATATATATATAATAATATATAAATTTTAATGTGAAGAAAATATATATTTTTCAATAATGGATATCCATTACCTAATAAAAGCATAATAATATCTATTACTTAAAGCTCACAGCAGACTACGCTTGGCGTCATAGAAGCATGATGCCAAAAATGAATATTTGTTTTAAAATAAAACAGATATCTATTATATCAAAATTTAAAATTCAATAATATATTGAATGTTATATTATATAATATGTATTATATGATATACATTATATATTACATATATATATATATATATATATATTATGGTAAGTTCTACCTTAAAATGGGGGTAGGTCCCAATGTTAACCTTTGTTTAACATGGAAATTGAAAAAATCCAATTTTCCATATGGTTAATTTTCTTTTTGCATTTTCCTTAATTTTTATTTTACTTTCTGTGGATTAAAAATCCCTAGAGCTCCCTTCGGGCTGATGTCATTATTTTGCTTGGCCCTGACCTGCACCTCATATGTTTGAATATCTCTGGGACCTTTTTTAAGAGTTTTTCCCACTTCCTCCACGTGTCCTCCATGTGCTCCTTGGAAGGATTTCCTCCCTTGCTTCTTTATCAAGCCCCACCAAGTCTCCACGTGTCAACAGCACGAGCCTTTGTGAGCCTGCTCCCCTTTGCTTCTCTACCGAGCTTCGCCCGTGTGCCACGTAGCATCATTCCGCGGGCACCATTTGGCGGACCCCACAATCAACACTCGAGACAAAGACTCCTCCGCGTGTCTTCTCCATGGGGAATTTCATTGCAAGGAAGGGAAGAATGAACGACAAGCCTCGTCCTATTGCCACGTGTCCTAACCAACTTTTTGGGTGAGTGACACGTGTCTGCATGGGAATTTTGCTACTCCTTCCTGGGACCACCATCATCATTTGCAAAGGGACGAATCTTGTTCAAAGGTGACTGCATTCTATGTTTCAGAATCTTTTCTATTGCAACGACCTTGGGAAATCATTGCGACGAACATCATTGCTTGTGCCTGGGAATCTTTCCAGTTACTGGATCTCAAGCGGTGGGATGATCCTCTATATATATTGATTCAACTTTCTGAAAATGAGTTTGGAGAATACACATAAAAATTATTGAAAGACACCAAGCCTTTGTATTTTTTTTATTATTGTATTAAGACTCAAGACTGTCATTTTTGTTTGGCCTTTTTATTTCTTAGTTAGTTGACAAAAAATTATACTGGGCTATTATTGTACTGAGTAGTTTATTTTCAGAACTTCTATAATTTCAATATAAGTTTGCTGATTCAAACCATGTCTTGGACTCTTCTTTTCAGTGAATGTGTATGGAAGTTATTTCGTGTTATTTAATAGACTGCTTGAGTTATTCATTTGTACTTTATGTTATTTCTGGACATGCAGATTGTTGAACGGGCCCTTAAATATCATTTGAAAGAAAGATTTATTGTGCCCATACTTAACTCTTGGCACATCGCCTTAGATTAAACTTTATTTTTTATATTTGTTTCCTTTTCTCATTCCAAACCCACAAATACAAAAGGAGTCGGCTTCTTTAAAACACCCGGAGATTACTCAATTTAGTGCAATTGGTACCCCATTAACTGAGTTTCCCATAAGGCTATTGCTTAGCATTTTTAGGCATCAATAATTCTTTTTATGGCATGCCCAGTGGGACTACTTAAATGTATCTAAATCTAAAGTGGGTGTATGAGCCATAGGCCTATTACTAGATCCCAAACAACGAACAACTCTAGCCTACTAGTGCCACTGATGGTAACATTACGTACAGGAACCCGTCCAGTAAACGTCTTGACCCCTCCACCAGCCATTTTGTTGATTTCTAATAGAAATTTTATGGCATGGGATGCCAGAAGTCCTCTTACAACACCAATAACACCCATTGTTTGGGCCCCTATCCTAACCTCTGCTTTAAAGGTTGTACTAAAATTCATAGGGGAAGGCTTGAAAACACCATCTGAACACCTGCAAGATGTGGCAGACGTGTGTTTGGTGCATGGTGTTACCAACCAAAATTTCACGCTAAGGTTGCTCGCAGCCTCTTTCAAAGGCAGAGCACTAGATTGGTATCACACTTTGGAGGCTAACACTATTAGTACCTAGGATGAGCTTGGAGATCCTTTCTATGAGATATTTTCAAATAATGGTGATCGGTCTTCATTATATCAGCAACTGGTGACCATAAAGCGGGCCCCATATGAGGCCATGACCGACTTCAATGCCCAGTTGCATACAACTTGGTAGATGATCCAAATTGCAATCTATCCACCAGTCAATTTGGCATTCATGTTTTATTTGAAATCCCTCAATGTCGATATCTCGATGATGATCTAATCTCTTGGCAGAACCAGTCTACCGGATGCATACAATATCGTTGTCAAGGCGGGGAACAATCTAATTGACGCTAGAAATTTTCTGCCTTGGCCCACTATGCCTATTTTTGTCAAGATATCAACTCTCGCCCAAGAGATTTCATCTACTAGTCTGTCCGCTCCTCCCCAATCTATGTATGTGTATTCAAGTGCATTGCAAAATGCTACTTCTATGTCTAGTTCCTCAAAAGATGAGATGAGCGATGTCAAGGAGTTGTTGCAAAGCATCTCAAATGAAATAACTACCATAAAGTGGAACCAGTCCATGCCTCTAAAGCCAACCTACCAAAATTATTAAGGCAGAAGATCTTCCTACCAGCAAAATTAGTTCCAAGGAGGTGCACGCACAAATCCTCAGGTTCAAAAAAATAGTCAGATAGTGTCAGTGTCTACTATGCTATAAAATGTTCACCCAAGCTCGAGTAGAGAGCTGACAGTAGGGAAAAACAATCTCGTTGATGACATCAATCCCTTGTGCTTCCCTTGCAATAAAGTGCATATGCCCTGAAATTATCCGCACGACAATCTACAACAAAGAGTGGCAGAATAGTGCAGCCAAGGCATTGCATCAAACTTTGGAGGTTATGTATATGCCTCTCCACAAATGGAAAACATGGTACTCATCGTGCAAGTGCAAGTAATGTCCCTAGAGCAAGAGACAGATATAGCTCTAGATCACGCACTCTTCTCATGGATGGAAGAAGAGGAGGCAGTGTTTGCAAATGAGGACTCCACATTTAAGGCCCCATAAGTGCAATCAGATTATAACACTTGCTCTAAGAGGAGATTCACAGGTGAACCAGTCGACCCACAACCCAAAAGTGTCCCCAATCAAACTCCTATTACCTCTGCAATTGCACAACAAATTCAGTTGTGAAAGGAGATTGTTATAGAAAAGGCTAAGGATCAAAATCCTTTGAATCCACTTCCATTCAATGTGGTGGAACAATTGAAGAAATTCTCTGCTAATGTATCTCTTTGGGATATTTTAGCTATTTTGGAGCAGAATTCATTGCTACAAAAGGCCCTACTCAAAGATACCAACATAAATCTAGCAGAGCAAAAGACCCAGGGAAAGGCCATCAATTCTCCACCTCAGACTAAAGTCCTCACAAATAGTACAGAGGAAGCCTCTACTAAAGTAAGAGGTAAGCCTAAATCGAAACCCTTCTTCAATCTCATTATGGGTAAGAAGTTGTTGCACAAATCTATGATTGACTCTGGTGCTAACACCACAGTCATGCCCAAGTAGATAGCTGAAGCTTTAGGACTTAGCTATGAACCTTTAAACAGAGGAGTTATGTAGCTTGGTGGGAACAAGGTTGAAACTGTAGGTGTCATTAAAGACCTCCCCTTGACTCTATTCTCCTACCCTAGTATCATAGTTCCACAAGATACCGTGATCATAGACATTCCCCTCGTGTTTGGTCTTTGCTTATCCCGGGAGTTCACTTCCAAAATAGGCAGATATCTTTCCTTGGATTGGTCACACTTAATCCTCAGGACCACACATGGAGCTAAAATGAAGATAGTGTCCAAACCTTTGCATTCAGAACATCTAGCAAATGAAGCCATGATCAACTTTAAGGCCACTCATACCTCTATCACCAAAGAGCAAATGTATTGTATTGAGCTACTAGAGGATGAGAAAGTGACCGAAGACTGGACTAATCAAGAAGAGGTCCTCTTGAGCGAATATATAGACACTGATCCTTTTGGAAATTATCATGCCACTCGATTGGGAACCTATGTCATCTATGATGAAGATCAAGTGATTTTGAAGGTCATGAAGGAATCCGAGGGTGGTCAAGCCTCAGAACTATGGATACTACATTTTGATGGAGCAAGATGTAAAGTTGGTGCAAGAGTTGGGATATGTTTGACGTCCCCTTCCAATAAAAAGACCCTCAAGTATTTTCACTTTCAATTTGCCTATTTGAACAACGAAGCTGAATATGAAGGCCTAGTGCAAGGTCTCAGTCTTGTGGAATGAATGGGTGTTAAAAAAATAATGGTGTTTAGAGACTCTAAGCTTGTAGTCAATCATGTCCAAGGGCTCTCCATAGCCAAGAATGTCTGCATGATATCTTATAGGAATAGATTTTGGGATCTGATTGAGAGCTTTGAAGCCTTCAATATCCAGACAGTGCCTAAAGAGAAAAATATAGTTATGGATCGCATGGAAGCAATCAAATCTCAATTTGACCATGTTTCTGACCTAATTCATAACATACACTCTGTACGAATGATTTTCCAAATGACAATCCCAGATAATGACCAGAGCTGGCAAGTTTTCAAAAGTGATGAACACATTGCCTCATTCATCCAACAATCAAGAGAGTTCACTGAGCAACTTCAAAAAAAATTACCAAGGCTTATGAAGGGAAAATTATTTAGTTAAGGTCCAACAAGCTTCCAAAAGGACTAGTCACTCTCAAAAACCTATTTGATTGTGATGATGCAAGGAATGACAAGAGGATGTTTGTAGCAGAAAAAAGTGACTATGTGGATCTTCAGGTTCGAGATAGAAGGAAGCTCAAGGTCGGAAAGGATGTCTCACAACATGATAAAGAAAGGCTCATCCAATTTTGTGAAAAATATGGAGTAGTGGCATGGTCATATGATTACCTCAAGGGATATGATCCTGGAATTATCCATTATGCTATAGAACTAACGAAAGGAGCAAAACCTGTCCACCAAAAGCAAAGAAAAGTAAATCCAAAGATTGAGGCATTGATGGCGCAAGAGTTGACAAAGCTAGTTCAATCCCGGATCATCTTCTCAATCAATCACAACACATGAGTGTCCAACCTAGTTCCTGTCTGGAAAAATAATGGATACATTCGCCTATGTGTTGATTTCTAGTACCTAAATAGAGTATCCCTAAAGGACCACTACCCCTTGCCCTCCATGGAGTCTATCTTGCAAACAATGGCTGGCTCGGAAATATTTTCTCTGTTGGATGGATTCTCCAGTTACAACCAGATCTAGGTAAAAGAGGAGGACCAACACAAAACAACGTTCACTACCAAGTGGGGAATGTTTTCCTATGCAAAAATGCCCTTCGGTCTCTCAAATGCGGGAGCTACCTTCCAGCGGGAAATGGATATTGCTTTCATAGAATTGATCAACAAGATTATCTTAATCTACTTAGATGATTTGGTTGTATTTTCTAAGTCTAAAGATGATCATTTTGATCATCTAGAAATGGTTTGTAAAAGATTTCAGGAGTTTGGGGTATCCCTAAACCCAAAAAAGTGTTTTCAAAGTTCCACAAGGAAAACTATTAGGACACATAGTTTCCAAAGATGGAATTGCAATTGATCTGAAGTGAGTGAAGGAAATCAGGGAACTTCCCCTACGAGTCAACAAGAAGGGAGTTCAGCCCTTTCTAGGAAAGGTTAATTTTGTGAGAAAATTCATTTCTAATTTTGTAGGAATAATTAGGCCTATTACCTTGATGCTCAAGAAGGATCAATTGTTGAAATGGAAAAAAGAGGCCAGAGAATCCTTTGAGAAGGCTAAGGATGTTATTTCTTTAGCTCTTGTGCTGGTAAACCCAGACCTATCAAAGGACTTCATAATGCATGTTTTCAGTAGCAAATCCAGCATCGCTACTATTTTGACCTAGAAGGATGATGAAGGGAGAACATCTGATAATATTCCAATCCCAGACCTTAAAGGATCATGAAATGAATTATAACTTCATTGAAAGGAAAGCTTTCGCCATTGTTAATGGGCTCAAGAAGTTCTGACACCTTATATCTTGCAACAAGGTTGTAGTATATGTCGCGCATTCTAGTGTGTGCGAATAAATTATGGAAGGAGAAATCACAGAGAAAAGGGCCAACTGGATTACCAAAATCCTTGAATATGGCATTGAGGTCAGACCCACGAAAACCATGTGGGGAAGATGATTGTGAGAGTATCTAGCACATTACGAAGAAGTAATAGTTGAGAAGGAACAACCCTGTAAGGAAAAACTAGATGCGGAAAACAATTCTCCTAATGTCTAAGGAAAGAATGCATAAGTACTTTTAAATTTTCAATTCCAGTCAAGTTAAGATGCACTATGAAATAGATTACAGAAACAGAGTATTAGACAAACACACATGAACACCAGATATACGTGGGAAAACCCTTACGGGAGAAAAAACCCACCACACCAAGAGAAATCACTTTGTATTACAGTAATCAAAATTACATATAATTCCATACTTATCTTTCTGTTGTCATTATACAACAACATTCATCATGAACCTTCTTCGAACAGAAAACATCCAAGTTATAGCCTTTACAGATTTTAAATCCTTCGCTGATACGGTTTGAACTCTTCACACTTCACTGTTGATCGAACTACAAATCCAACCCCCAAGCGCTGCAACTTCCAACTATATCCATGGTGTTCCCTGACTGTCGAACTTTCTCACAGAACTATCGCAACGAACAGACTCCCAATGGTTCCAATTCGGCTCCTCTGATTCATCCACGAGATGCCACATCGGAAGGTCTTACTCGGTCAACAGAATTTGCAATGTACTGGCATCTCGGTGAGACACTAACTATGTCTCGCCGATGCCACATAGAATTCATATCGATGTCACCAAGAGCCTCTGTAGTCACCAAGATGTTATATTGAGCCCCAAGAGATACACCGAGACATCATGTAGTCGCCCTGACTTATCCCTTTCGCCAGGAGGTCATAGCGAGACACTAAGGTTTTACCGAAGTCCCCATACCTATCGAGCACCAAGAAGAAGTCGGCAAGACTCACATCTATCACCGAGAGTTCATACCGAACAGCTTGAGTTACACCGAAAACATACACCTGTTGGCCAAACAATCAGCTTTCGCCGAGACATCATACCGAGATCCATATGTTTCACCGATGACCAACTATCACCAAGAGCTACCCCGATAGCCATCGACTATCGACAAGACATTTGCTATTGCTAAGAGGTTTCTCCGATAGCTTTAAGTTACCCCGAAGAATCTTCAACATCGGCGAGACTCATCAGAGTCGCTAGGACTTCTTACCGAAACCACCATGTTCCACCGATGACCATCACTCGCCAAGAGTTACACCGAAGACTTCCAAAAGGTATTTATTTTGGTGAGACCTTCAATGTTCGCTGATACGTTTCTCCGACCACCATGAGTTACTCCGAAGAACGCTTGGATGAGTCCCCGTCGGCAAGACTTCCACTATTCGCCAAGACTTCTTATCGGATCATTAGAGTTACCCCGAAGACCATAGTCGCCAAGAGTCTTGTTGATACACGATTGAATGGCCTTTCGGCCAGAGGTCTCCTAAGCGCTATAAGGTCATAGCGAACACACTATGTCACAGTGATAGACTCCACAATGTAACCTTTCGGCAAGACAATGGCAAGGTCACAGCGACCTGTTTATAAATGAATTAAAACAAACCTCCTAGTCGGCCAGACAAATAGAATGTCACACCGACTTCACTCTAATGGAGGTTTTAGCCTATAATGTTTAAGACATATTTACAACAAACCCGAGTTGGTCTGGGTGAACGAATTTGAGTCCGAAGGCTATTGGTTGACGGATAGGATGAGATTTATGTAGATTGGAAAATATTCGATGGGCCTCCCTTCTTAGAAGAGTAGATTCTATGGATTGCAGAACAACGGATATACACTCATTGAAGGGGTCCTTTTCAAAAGGAACTTTAATGGCGTTTTGTTGCGATGCGTCACCACAGAGCAAGTAAAGAAAATTCTAGACATATTTTACAATAGTCCCGTAGGCAGACATTTCTTTGCAAAGACCACTGCCATAAAAATTATGTGTGCTAGATATTTCTAGCCTACACTATTCAACGAATCACACTCTTTGGTTAAGGGATGTAAGGAATACCAATTCTTAATAGGAAGAAGGAAAAACTCAACAATGCCTCTCAATCTGATAGTGGTTGATGAACCCTTTGCACAATGGGGTCTTGATTTTATCAGGATGATTAATCCCACCTCCAGTGCTAAACACAAATGGATCCTCATGGCTACAAAATACTTTACCAGATGGACCGAGGCCATGCCCCTGAAGAATATGACGAAGGTGGAGATTGTGAACTTTCTCGAGGAACTAGTGACAAGGTTCAGCCCACCAAAGACCATCATCTCTAACAATGTGAAGGCCTTCTTGAGTTCAAAGGTATGTCAATTTGCACTCAATCATGGCATATTCTTAAAGACATCTTCAAACTACTACCCGTAGGGAAATGGTCTAGCCGAGTCAACTAATAAAAATTTAGTTTGAATCATTAAAAGAATTGGGTCAGAGCATCAAAGAGAGTGGCATAAAAATCTCTCAGCAGCACTCTAAGTAGACTGTATAACTCCAAAGCAAGTCCTTAAGACTTTGTCGTATGAGCTAGTATATGGGAAGGAAGGGCTATTGCCCGTCTCCATGGAAATTCCCACACTACAATTGCTCAAGTCTCTAGAGGTTGAACATAATGGAGTCATGGAGGTCCGGTTGGCTGAGTTGTTGTAGGTGCAGAAGAAAAGAGAAAAATCCCTGAAAACC
Organism: Sequoia sempervirens; assembly: GCA_007258455.2. Taxonomy (NCBI): domain Eukaryota; kingdom Viridiplantae; phylum Streptophyta; class Pinopsida; order Cupressales; family Cupressaceae; genus Sequoia; species Sequoia sempervirens. The sequence continues at coordinate 2,237,436 of VDFB02000001.1, read as the reverse complement.
ATGAATAACCACCAACAGGTGGCTAAAAGGTGGTTTGACAAGAAGACCTCCGACCAAGGTCTTAAATGCGGAGACCTAGTTCTAAAATTCAATGAAAGGGCTGCAAAGCCTGGCCAACATGGAAATTTTGATACTTTATGGGAAGGCCCTTTTCGAATTACTCAATGCAAGCAACATAACACATTTGAATTAGAAAACATGGAAAAGGAAGCATTGGGAATTCTAGTTAACAAAATTCACCTCAAATTATTCAATTAAGCTTCATTCATCATTTTGCCAATGTAGATATGTAATTATGTAAATTTCTTTTGTGTTTTTGTTTAGTCTGTCTTTATTGAAGGCAACCCATAATGGAAGAAGTAGAGAAAGCAACCCATAATGCAAGAAACAGAGAAAAGTGAGAGACAAAAAATTGATAAAAGAATTGTATATTCATTATATGGTAAAATATACTTTGATATTGCAATTCCAAAATGGCTCTTAGGCCATACTGTTCGAGTATATATACTAAGAAACTTTTTGATCACGTATTAAAATCCTTTAAAGGCATATATACAAAAAGTGGGAGAAAGGAGTTCATTCTTCAGACAGGGGAAGCATCAACATCAACAACATTAGGAACAACTTCATCAACAACCTCTAAAGCAGCGACAGGTGCAACCAGAATGGAAAAAGGAGCATCAACAACAACAATGGAAAATGGTGGAGGAAACACCAAGTTTCTGAAGTTGGTGTACCACTCCACTTCATAGAACAACACCACATTGTAGCAACACAACAGGAAGTGGCAAGCACAAGAAACTCTCTAGCGGTGCTCTCCAAGTGTCATAATACGAAATCCGCTCAGGAATGGCACCCATGGCACCACTGCGTCCTCTTTAATGTGTCTGAGAGATCACTCATTGTGGGGATACTAAGGCCATACACTGCATTTGTCACAACTTCGCCAAGGCCACCAAGGTAGTGCTTCGGGAAGATTTCCATGGTGAGCTGCAAGATCATTGGCTTGTGTACTTGTATGTCAAGCAAAGAGGCAACAAAATGAGAGAAAATGTCAGTATTTACCCTATAGTTATCCTCATATTCTATGCAATCCCTACCCAATATCCACTTCATCGCTATAATTTCCAAAGAATGCTTGTTCTTTGTCATGCGTTTCAGACGCTTGCTATAAATTTCACCTAGAAAAGCTACCTGCGACCTATTGCTAATAAGCCTAATTGGAGTTTTCATTGCGTCTACCTCTAGTTCTAACTACCAAATGACAATTTGTCCCAATTACTAAGTGCAATTTTGCTATTGTCTTTGGGTTTATTTATAGAAATAGCCAAGGTACAATGTGTGTGATAAGCATGATATTGATTGGGTATTAACTCAAAAATCCCATCAAGAGCCAACTCAAAATTCCCACCAAGAGAAAACTCGGGAATCCCACCCAATTGTGTCTATTTTGTACAAATTTTTGTGTGCGAGTCAAGAAGTAATTAATTATCTAAAACTGGTGGTAGTCCCAAGTAATCGTCTGCACGGTCAAATGCCAATGTGTCATGTTGTGGGAATTTTTCAATCTCCAAGGATGAACTCAAATCTTTTTGTGTACTCATTACACTTTTGGACTAATCATTCTTTTTTTTTAAGTTATTAATTGCAAAGCATGCGAAAGGTTTTGTATGCCTTCAATCACCGGCTCAATTTCCCAAGAAATGGCGTCATAGGACATAATGACTAATCACCATTATGAATTGTTGTCTTTTCAAAGGGAAAGGAATTCATTTCGCATGAACAAAAGAGTTGGTGGTACATGCTAAATTTATTGTAGGAAGGGAACCATTGTCTACAACTCCAACTCGAGAAAAGGCTAAGTGTTGCATGCGAAAAAACAACACTGTGAAGATTTTTCTGAGTATGTTGTTCATTGCAAAGCGCTTTGAGTGAATTTTTTTCTAAAGAACCCAAGTGATTTGTAGAAAGGTTGAGCATCACAAAGGTCTACAAAATCCTGAAATGGCCCAAAATCCTCCAATGGAAGCACAAGGAGAGGCGACCCAAAGCTTATTTGATGCCATGCATGGAACACCAATGGCCAACACTTCAATGACATCTCTTACGTTTTGCTTGGGATACCAAATAATCCAAACTGGATCTACACGTGGGTCGTGGAAAAGAAGGCTCAAAAGAACCAAGCCCTAGTAGCGAAAGAATGGGATAACATTCACGATCCTATCCTCAAAACCAACCCTAAGAGTCTTAGGGAAGCAACCTATGAAAGAATGAAATAGGCTAATATCCAATAGTCTTTGGCGCACAAGCTATGGTTCTGTGATCTCCCATAGTATATGGTTCATTTCATGTATCACTACCCAGAACTAGTTCATGAATGTATCCAACATTTTAACCCAAATGTTAGTGTCATTGAAGGCCCAAAATTGAGGGTTGTGATCAACGTGGAGGCTATCAGGGATATGTTATGCATCCCTACTAGAAGGAACTCTAGAGCAATGTCTATGGAGACATTCACTTTAGAAGGCAGGGAAGAGTTATGGAGGACCAGAGATTACACTCTAGAATTTTATAATTGGGAAACCAAAAGGCCTAAGGGAGATGCAGCAAAGCCGCCATAGGTTTCAACCCCGCACAATGCCTTCAATTCAAACTTGCAAGAGGCCTTTTCTATGATGGATTTTGTTTGCAACATGGACAGTGATCGGTACGTTGAGGAGTTTCAAATGGGTCTAGGTTTTCAATTAAGAATACAACATTATCTATTCTAGTATGACTTCACGGAGGTCATTGTTCAGGATATGTTGAACCAAATCAAGGATTACCAGATGCAACATAAATTTATGTTTTCTTCTCTCCTTGCTCACATGTTTTTGCACCAGAACCCTGACTTCTTTAGACACCACTTGGGTTCGGCTGTTTTTGATGAAAGTGGAGTAAGAAGGTCGGTTTCAGTGTGGATTTCCCTCCTTTCTACAACTTATGATTACTATGCATTTTCCTAATGTTTCCTGACTCCAATTTTGTGAGCTTTTAGTGAGGATGGCAAAATTTATCGGCTTTCTACTGAGCAAACAGGATGGATTCAGAGTTTCCTTCCTCCTTGTGATTGGTTTCTTGGGGAGGATTTCACATTCGTTAGGCTACATGGATTTATCGAGGAACTATTCTGGATCCCAGTATGTGTTACAGATAGGGTGTTGGCCCTTGAAGTGTTTTGGCAATTGGCAATTATTGACCTCAAATTTTACAGACGAAAGAAGCATAAAGGTTTTTTCTTATGCCCTTTGACCTTCGATAGGGTAATAATGTTAAAGAAGTAGACGCATGGTCTGCTAGAGGTGAATCTGACTCATTTGGGGTTGGTATTAATTTGTGACAAATGGAAATATAATCCCGATAACAACGTAGTGGAGCTAAACATTAAGGTGACTCATAGCTCCCGACCTTACTAGGAAAAATGGCACAATTCATAGTCTAACCAAGATGATTTATTTGTGGACCTGACCTATGTTCCTACTGGAGATAGGAGGTCGTCATGGCTCTCTTTCTATTTCCCTTTGGAGAAGCCCAATGACAAGCTTAAAATGGGGGCCACCCTTCACAATGAATTGGTCAAGCACTAGCAATGGAGTGAAGAGAAAATTGCAGACTTCTGGATTTATAGTTAGGAGACCAAATGCCTTAATGCCCCATTCCAGGAGATAGACAAGGATGAAAAATTTGATGATATATGGAACAAAGGGCATGGAGATACTGATGCAAGTGATAATGAGGATATAGATCCAGAGGAAGCTAAGGCATATATAGTGAAGGGAAAGGAGGTGAAACATGCCCAAGTGTAGAAGACTGGAAAAGCGACGGAACAACCTGATAAAGCTCCACTAAGAGTGCAGGTGACTACATCACAGTCAGAGGCCTCACAACCACACACATGGGCTGCAAAATGACCCAGGGTAGCCCAACAACCTTTAGAGGTCATAGAGGTGGACAATTCTCCACCCAATAAGAGGTCACACACGGATGCAACTTCTAGAGAAGGCTCATAGGAGCCTACAGCAAGCCAAGGATTAGAGTCCTCTACAACTCAAGTATTTTTCTCTCCCTCTCTTCTCATTTCACAATCTTTGGTTACCTCTATTGTATCTACACCTCCCATTACTTCGATTGTTGGACTTTCCTTTTCTACTTCCATGCCCACAGGAGGATTCTCCTAATTCTCCCCAATCAGACCTGCAACTTTTACTCCCCTATAGTCTATTCCACCTTTTTTCGCAACCCAGTCTGGAACTGCCATTGCTACTCCTTTTGCTGCCACCGTGTCAGGTCTAACTCAGCTTTCCCAACTGATGAAATCCTTTGCATCTTCGCTACCGCCACTGCTCCCCATGAGTCCTTCTATCGCTTCCCAGACCAGACCTTGGTATAACATTCCCCCGTTATCCCCATTAACAATCTCTCTACCAAAGAAGACATCATTTAGGACCACAACTCTCTCATTCCCTTTTGCTCTTCCTCCCGATGTGCCCTTCACCAATGAATTAATTAGATCACCAACAAAATTTATTGAGGAAGGAAACAAAACAAAAGAAGCACGAAGTATTAGGGTCCAGAAGAGAAAAGAAAAGGATGCAACAAAGCCTACTGAGCCATGTGTGCAGACCCTCTTCAATAAAGTTTAGGGTTCATTGTATTTTCCAACCATGACTCTGAACACCATCAAACTGCAAGGGGAGATGCAACCCAAGGATTACTTGATCCATGTTGTAGGATTCAATCTGCGCGTAGCTTGACCGCAGCACAAAGTTGAGCTAATGGAGGAAACCCAACGAGTAGTAACTATCGACTTTCTCAAGCATAGTCACCAACTGAAGAAGGAAGAGGAGCTCAAAAATTTCAAGGAACAGATGGAGGTCCTACCAAAGAAAGAAAAGGCCAAGGATGTCAGAATTACATGAATATTTCAACAAGCGTAGGTGGAAAGTGTCAAAATTTGGACAGAAATTGCAAAGTTCTAGTCCCTAGATCCCAACCTGGTTGCTAGACTACAATAGAAAAACTAGGAATTACAAGATTGATTGGCTTGCACAGAGGGAGAAATGCAATAAAAAACTGAAGAGCATAGGCAACAATGAGTTCAATTGGAGTAGGAAATGCAGTAGAAAGATCAGGAGCTTTAGGGAAAACAACCTCAACTCGAAAAGGAGATCTAGGAAGTAAAGCTTTCCTTGGAAATATAATCTAGAAAATAGAGCCAAGATGAGGAACTATTACGAAGCAAGGACACTGAGTTGGAAACTTTGTAGGGACAACTCTTCATGGAAAATAAGAAAATAGAAGAGCAAAATGTTAGGTCGAGGGAGATTGAAATTGGTCTTTTGAAAAATCCTCCCCAACTCCTTGCTCCTCAATAGGATATCCTTTTAGTAGCCCAAAAACTATATATCTTCTACTAGAAGAAATTCAAGGATTTTTGTTTGACTCTTTAGCCAACGCTACAATTCATGGAAGAAGTGACAAGTTTGAGCAAAGAGGTGCATGGAACAATTGAACAGTTCCCACATTTCATTACGGAGAGGGTGCCTGAGGCGGAGAAGTTGCTAGATAAGTTATACACGTTGGTGAATGAGGACTTGGTGAATGCAGGGATTGAAGATTAGAGGTCAGTAGCCAAGAAGGTGAAAGAATTCATCCGTTGTCACGCGACCATCCTCCCTGCCAATAATTGCTTAGCAACATTGAATTGAACTATGAACAGTATGTGGATGAAATTCTCGCAACTGACTTAAATGGGCTTGCCCTCCCCATTTCTCTCTAATGATTCAGTGGCCACAGCAGAGCATATTGCAGCAAAAATCGAGGAAAAGCAACAATATTTATCTGCTTTTCAAAATTTCAGTCAACCCCCCATTGTTGAGGACATTGAAAGTGTTACCCATCAGATAGCATGGATACTCTTTACGCTTGAGTATGGGACTAGGATATCCATGGAGCTGCCCTTCAAATAAGTAATCAATTTGCATGAGGCACAAGAGAATCTATGCACCATATTGATGCCATCCAAGGCCGACTGGCTGCCTTTGTAGAACATGCTCTCAAGGCTCTAACTTCGTTGCCTAATGGATAAGGCTCTAGTATTTGAACCAAAAATTTTGGGTTCCCATTTTAGAGGTGAAACACCCCTGGTAGTTGCCAAAAGCTATGGATTAAAAATCCCTAGAGCTCCCTTCGGGTTGATGTTATTATTTTGCTTGGCCCCGACCCATGCCTCATATGTTTGAATATCTTTGTGCCCTTTTTGAAGAGTTTGTCCCACTTCCTCCACATGTCTACAACACAATCCTTGGAAATATTTCCTCCCTTGCTTCTTTATCAATCCCCACCATGTATCCACGTGTTAGCAACACAGGCCTTTGTGAGCCTGCTCTCCTTTGCTTCTCTATCAAGCTCGACTTGCATGCCACGTAGCATCATTCTGCCAGAATCATTTGGAAAACCCCACAGTCAACGCTCAAGACAAAGACTCCTCTGTGTGTCTTCTCCATGGGGAACTTCATCGCAAGGAAGGGAAGAATGAACGACAAGCCCCATTCTATTACTACGTGTCCTCACCAACTTTGTGGGCGAGCAACACATGTTTGCATGGGAATTTTTCTATTCCTTCCTGGGACCACTGTCATCATTTGCAGAGGGATGAATCTTGTTCAAAGGCGACTGCATTTTATGTTTCAAAATATTTTCTATTGCAACGGCCTTGGGAAATCATTGCGACGAACATCATTTCTCATGCCTAGGAATCTTTTCAGTTACTGGCTCTCAGATGGTGGGATGATCCTTTATATATACTGCTTCAACTTTCCAAAAATGAGTTTGGAGAATACATAGAAAAATTATTGAAAGACACCAGGCCTTTATATTGTTTTTTATTATTGTATTAAGACTCATAGACTATGCCATTTTTGTTCGGCCTTTCTGTTTCTTAGTTAGTTGACAAAACATTATACTATGTTGTTATTGTACTGAGTAGTTTATTTGCAGAACTTCTATAATTTCAATATAAGTTTGTTGATTCAAACCATGTCTTAGACTCTTCTTTTCAGTGAATGTGTATGGAAGTTATTTTATGTTATTTAAAAGACTGCTTGGGTTTTTCATCTATACTTTTTGTTATTTCTGGACTTGCAGATTGCTAAACGGGCCCTTAAATATCATTAGAAAGAAAGATTTACTGTGCCCATACTTCACTCTTGACGCATCACCTTAGATTAAAATTTACTTTTTATATTTGCTTCCTTTTCTCATTCCAAACCCCCAAATACAGAAGGATTTGACTTCTTTAAAAAACCCGGAGGTTACTCAGTTTAGCTCAATTGGTCACCCCATTAATTGAGTTTCCCATAAGGCCGTTGCCTAGAATTTTTAGGCATCAACACTTTGCAATTTGTTTGTCATGTCTCCATTCACATTGGACATGTTGATTTATTATTGTTGTCCCTATCATTGTATTGCAGCCTTTGTATTGAGGGAGTGAAGTGACCTAATGATCATGGGCACACATGAATGTGTTATTGAAAGATGTGGCTATATCATATATTCCATCAGAGGATCCAAAGGGCATAGTTCAACTAGGGGCTTAAGCTAAAACCTTATGTCGCAATCATTCCACCTTAAGCATATCCCTGAGTCATTTGAGCTATGCTTGCTTATGATGATTTGGAGACGTCGGGGCTGAAATGACCCGAGGCACGTGTGCAGAGAAATGCTCTGGTTGTCATGCCTCAATCTGATTGTTTGGTATGCAAAATGGGGAATATATCTTTTTTTTTGTGTGTTTTGCATTGTCATTAGTACCAGAGGTTGGAGAGAACCTAAGCATGGAAACCCCAGTTTTCTTGACCAGTTCCAAGGTGCAGTTGGTATTTCTTGGTCCAATTTTTGACAAGTGACTGAAAGGGATATTGTAGAATCTAGACTCCTTGACCATTAAGGTTGTAAAAATGGTTTTTGGGAGGAGGTTCATGGCTGCAAGTGAGAGGTATAGGGTAAATTTTGACATCACCTCTCGCGTTGTGGCATCTTTACTGGATCTTCATGCAAGTAACGAGATGATTTTGTAGTTAACACATCAAATCTTTAAACCCTCTTTTCTCTGAGGTTTAAAAATGGTGTTGGTCCTTGCATGACTATGAGAAGGAATTCCCTACCCTTGCAACTTGTTGCTCCATGGTAGGGCCGTTGTCGAGCTTCTTCCTTTTTTACCAAATGTTTACAAGTTAGACTACTAGATGCATCGTTTCTGCACTAAGACCACTTATGAATTTCTCAAGTGTCTGTATTAGTTCATGCTGGTGAAAGATTCTAAATGGATTTCCCATTTGATCACTTATGAAGATTAGGGTATGCAAGTTCTAACCCCAATTTTGTAGAATGTGCATAGAAGTATATAAATATTAGCCCAGTTTTGTGTTTGCCTAGAGGCCAAGGTTATCTTATCGTAAAGTGTATAAAATTAAGAGCCCAATTTTGAATTCTAGTGGCTAGGGTTAGCTTATGTTTTAAAGAATTCTAGGGTTTCATGGACAAGGTTTCCATTATAGTTTCCTAACGTTTCAGTTTTAAACTTTGGTTTATGTGGCAAACTTGTGGTCAGTTTCACTAAAGATCTTATTTTGAACATTAATGTTACATATTAATGCAATCATAATAAGTGTGTGGAAATAATTTCTTCTCTCCATGGTCTTTTTCAAAAGTTCTTAAGCAATGTTGCTAGGGTTTCTATTTCTTTTGATGATAGATGTTAATTTTGGTGGTTTTGGTCTTTACGTGGCGACTAAGAAAAAATTAAGAATGATGTTTCTTTTGCATCCATTTAATTATGGATGATGTATCTTTAATAACTAGAAAATTATGAATGATGTCTCTTTAATAGCTAGTCTTTGCATTCATTTTAATTCATATTACATGGGCCGTTGAGAATATGATTCCTTCTTCTGTTTGCTTTTTGTCAAAAAGGATGTGTTTATCTCTCTATTTCATTTTCAAATATTGAGTCACAATGGTTAGTTTCCTGTATTTCTATTTGCCAGTTCACAATTTCTAATACTCAGAGTAAAATAAATGTTACCAGTACTTTTGAATAGTCTAAATGGTATTGCTTCGGAGCTCATTGGCAATTTCATCAAGATTTTGAGGTGTACATGAAACCCTATTTTGAGTTATTCAAATTATAGTATAGACTTCAATGCATTGTTAAACTTAAAATTTATATGCAAATTGCCTCTTTGCTTGTTCTTTTTCCAAACAATGTTGCTAGGGATTCTATATCTTTTGATGAAAAATATTAATTTTGGTGGTTTTGGTCTTTATGTGGTGATTAAGAGCAAATTAAGACCTTTAATTATGGGTGATGTCTCTTTTAATAACCAACAAATTATGAATGATGTCTCTTTAATAGCCCATCTTTGCATTCAATGATATCTTCTTCTATTTTCTTTCTGTCGAAAAGGGTGTACTTATCTCTCTATTTTGTTTTCTCATATTGAGTTACAATGGTTAATTACCTATATTTCTTTTTACCAGCTCATAATTTATTTCTAGTTCTGTACTTTATGTTTTCATTCTAATACTCAAAGTAAAAGAAATGTTACTAGTACTTTTGAGAAATCTAAATGGTATTGCTTTGGAAATCATTGGAAATTTCATCAAGATTATGAGATATACAAGAAACCCTATTTTAAGTTATTCAGATTATGGCATAGACTTCAATGCATAGTTAAACTTAAACTTTATATTCTTGTGTGCAGTGACATGTGGATCTTGCGTTAGTTGATTTATAAGCATATTTAATGGATTCTTTTGTTGTTAGTGTGGTTGTAAATTTTCCATTTCCTACACTTCCTCTGTGGTCTTTCTTGGATACTACCTAGATGGTCTTGTTTTATCAACTTAGGTTTACGGTTTGTCATTCCTAGAAGGCCGATGGATCAGTGCTTTGATTCAAGGTAGAGGGAGATTTTTTTCTATTAACTACCATAGGGGTGGGGTAGCATAGACTGCTTCTTCATTATGTTAGTTTTCATAAGGGATTACAAGGTTTCAGTTCAAACTTTGAGTATATGCAACATGATTGAAATGTCTTTCATGATTTTTTATCTATTTTTCACCAGAGCTTCATCACCTTTCATAAATAGGGTGATAGGTATATCTTGAGGATTTTTCTTATTCATTATAGTTTGAGGTGAATAGGATAAGGATGCATAATGCAAACCTTATTAAGCTCTAATGGTTCTTCTATATTTGCTATGTGAGTTGACATTGTCCCCTTTTCAATTGTTTTAAATTTGGGGGGGTAAACTTCACCTATCCTCAAGGATGTTAGCAAGGTGACCAAGATTTTGAACCAAAGGGCTCTAATTTAGTTTTGCTTCAAAAAGTCCCTTTGTGGCCCGATGGTTCAGTGTTTTATGTCATGGCAAGGGAAACGATTTGTGTCTTCCATGGATTTCCTTTCATGGTAGACTATTTTTAATATATATTATATATTAATATATTTTAATATATTATATATTGTATTATTATTATATATTTATTATTATATATTGTATTTTAATATCCCTCCTACCCCTCTCTCTTAGGTATCTCACTCCTTTTATCCCTCCCACCCTCCCTCTCTTTGGTTTTTCCCTCCCCCTACCTAGATAACTCTCTTTATCTCAAGTCTCTCTCTCTTAGGTCTCTCTCTCTCCCTCTCAAGTCACTCTCTATCTCTCCCTCTCAGGTCTCTCTGGGGCCTCTCTCTCTCTCTCTCTCTCTCTCTCTCTCTCTCTCTCTCTCTCTCTCTCTCTCTCTCTCTCTCTCTCTCTCTCTCTCTCTCTCTCTCTCTCTCTCTCTCTCTCTCTCTCTCTCTCTCTCTCTCTCTCACACACACACACACACACACACACACAGAGGTCTCTCCCTCCCTCTATCCCTCCCACCCTACCTAGAAAATATCAATCTCACTTCAACCCCCTCTCAGGTCTCTCTTGGGTCTCTCCCTTTCTCTCAAGTCTCTACCTCTCAAATCTCTCTCACACTCCAATCCCCTCTTAGGGCTCTCTTGGGTCTCTCTCTCATCTTCCTCCCTCTATCCCTCCCACCCCCTCTCTCTCATGTATCTCTCTCCATATATCCCTCCTACCCTCTCTCTCTCTTAGGTATCTTGCTCCCTTTATCCCTCCCACCCTCTCTCTCTCTTTAGTTTCTCCCTCTCTCCCTCTCTCTCATGTCTCTCCCTCTCAAGTCTCTCTCTCTCTCTCAGGTCTCTCTCTCTCCCTCTTTGATCTCCCTCGCTCCATCCCTCCCACCCCCTATCATGTCTCTCCCTCCATTTATCCTTCCTACAATCTCTCTTAGATATCTTGCTCCCTCTATCCCTCCCATCGTCTCTCTCTTTAGTTTCTCCCTCCCTCCCTACCTAGATAACTCTCTCTATCTCTCTCCTTCCCTCTCAAGTCTCTCTCTCTCTCTAGTCTCTCCCTCCCTCTATCCCTTCCATCCTACCTAGACAACTCTCTCTCTCTCTCTCTTGCTCCAACCCCCTCTCAGGTCTCTCTCGGGTCTCTCTCTCATCTCCCTCCCTCTATCGCTCCCACCCCCTCTCTCTCATGTATCTCTCTCCATATATCCCTCCTACCCTCTCTCTCTTAGGTATCTCTCTCCCTATATGCCTCCCATTGTCTCTCTTTGGTTTTTCCCTCCCTTCCTACCTAGATAACTCTTTATTTCTCTCCCTCCCTCTCTCTCATGTCTCTCCCTCTCAAGTATCTCTCTCTCTCTCAAGTTTCTCTCTCCCTCTTTGATCTCCTTCCCTCCCTCCTATCCACCCCCTCTCATTTCTCTCCCTCCATTTATCCCTCCTACTCTCTCTCTTAGGTATCTTGCTCCTTTTATCCCTCCCACCATCTCTCTCTCTTTAGTTTCTCCCTCCTTCCCTACCTAGATAATCTCTAAATCTCTCCTTCCCTCTCTCTCAGGTCTATCCTTCTTAAGTATATCTCTCTCTCTCTCTCAGGTCTCTCCCTCCCTCTATCCCTCCCCCCTACCTAGACAACTCCCTCTTTCTGGCTCCATCCCCCTCTCAGGTCTCTCCCTCTCAACTCTCTCTCACACTCCAACCCCCTCTCAAGTCTCTCTTGGGTCTCTCTGTCATATCCCTCCCTCTATCCCTTCCACCCCCTCTCTCTCATGTCTCTCTCTCCATATATCCCTCCTACCCTCTCTCTCTCTTAGGTATCTTGCTCCCTCTATCCCTCCCACCGTATCTCTCTCTTTGGTTTCTCCCTCCCTCCCGCCCTACCTAGATAACTCTCTATCTCTCTCCATCCATCTCTCTCATGTCTCTCCCTCTCAAGTATCTCTTTGTCCCCCTCTTTGATCTCCCACCCACCCCCCTCTCATTTCTCTCCCTCCATTTATCCCTCCTACTCTCTCTCTCTTAGGTATCTTACTCCATCTATCCCTCCCAACCGAGATAACTCTATCTCTCTCCTTCCCTCTCTCTCAAGTCTATCCCTCTCAAGTATCTCTCATCCAACTCTCTCTCTCTCTCAGGTATCTCTCTCCCTCTATCCCTCCCACCCTACCTAGACAACTCTCTATCTTTCTCCAACCCCCTCTCAGGTCTCTCTTGGGTCTCTCCCTCTCAACTTTCTCTTTCACACTCCAATCCTCTCTTAGGTATCTCTTGGGTTTATCTCTTGTCTCTCTCCCTCTATCCCTCCCACCCCCTCTCTCATTTTTCTCCCTCCATCTATCCCACCTACCTCTCTCTCTTAGGTATCTCGCTCCCTCTATCCCTCCCACCGTCTCTCTCTCTATCTCTCAAGTCTCTCTCTCCCTCTATCGCTCCCACCCGCTTCTCATGTCTCTCTCCTCTGTTTATCCCTCCTACCCTCTCTCTCTTAGGTATCTTGCTCCCTCTATCCGTCCCACCCCCTCTCTCTTTGGTTTCTCCCTCCCTCCCTACCTAGACAACTCTCTCTATCTCTCTCCTTCCCTCTCTCTCAAGTCTACCCCTCTCAAGTCTCTCTCATCTAAGGAAGCTAAGGTAGCAAAACAACTTCCTACACTCTTGAGAGGAGAATAATGAAATTTTTTTACAAATATTTAACATTTACATAAAATTTAAACAAAAATAAACATAAATATCATGCATACCATGAAATAGTGATTTACGTGGGGAAAATCCTTCGGGAGAAAAACCCCACACTCCAAAATTTGCCCAATATATTATTCAATAAATCAAAAAGATTACAATATACTTGTAGAGCAAGCTTCTCATAGGAGTATCACCACCTGGAGATCAAGAGACAACACAACTACTAACCGATTCTTAGAATACATCACCTTATCTATCTCACATGCAGTCGTAACACAACGCCCTCATAAAATAGAGTTACATTCTAGGGCAATAAAGGCTAACAAAATATCCACCATTAGATCTAAAACCTAATAATTAATGGTCTAGATTTACAATGTATCAATTCCCATTGATGGAACAACGAGGATTAGATACAGACCATCGCTCCATTCACTAAGTTGTTAAAATCCTGAACCTTAGAACCTCTTGTCGAAGGTTACAAAGTTTTGAAAACTTGCAATTCACTGACAACAAAGATGGTATCCTTCTCTTCACAGTCACTAAGTCGCTGAAAACCCAAACCTCAGAACCTCTTGTCGGAGGTTACAAAGTTTTGAAAACCCAAGACTCGCCAACAACAAAGAGAACCTCAAAGCCACTAAGTTGAGAGGTGATGAAACTCTAGAACCCCGTGACTTAAGTTAGAAAAACTTGGAACATAACGACTTAAGTACAATTCTATCAACGATAGCCGTTATATAATTGCAAGGTTGAGACATAATTTCCCAACAAATCTCCCACTTGTCGAACAACTTGCAAGAGCAATGGGAGGGAGTAAACAATGTCTCTTAATTGCTAGGGGCCAAAAAGCCCATAATCTCTGAACACCATCTGAACTTCTTTGTGCTCGTAGGCTTAGTTAAAGAATCAACAACATTCATCAAATTCTCTATCTTAACCAACTTCACCCTACCATCTTCGACCATATCTCAAACAAAATGATACTATACATCAATGTGCTTGGTCCTGGCATGAAATGTCAGGTTCTTGGCTAGACATATCGCACCCTAATTATCACAATAAATTGTCATTGCACCTTGTTTTATTCCAATATTTGAACACAATATCTTAAGCCAAATGGCTTCTTTACAAGCATGAGTAGCTGCCATATACTCTGCTTCAGTAGTGGACAAAGCAACCACACCCTGTTACTTGCTCATCCAACTGATTGCACCACTGAATAATGTAAACACATAAGCACCGGTGGATCGTCTGATATCAATATCTCCTGCCCAATCTAAATCCACATAACCATGACTATTAAGGGAAATCTCATCTTCATTCACATTACTATGATAACACAAGAAAAAATCTAAAGTACCATGTAAATATCTGAAGACCCTTTTAACTGCGTCCTAATGAACTCTACTAGGATTAGAAATATATCTAGAAATAACTCCCACTGCTTGGGAAATATTTGGTCTAGTACAAACCATAACATACATCAAACTTCCAAATACACTCTGGTAAGGCACTCTACTCATGTCTTCCATTTTTGATGGAGATGTTAGACAATCTGAAATAGATAACTTTGTTCCAATTGAAACAAGAACACACAATGGTCTACAATCCTGCATGTTAAATCTCTGTAAAATTGAATTGACATACTTACTCTAACCAAGCTGTAGCTTTCTATTCACTCTATCTCTTTTAATTTCTATCCCAAGAATGTGTTTCGTTGCACCAAGATCTTTCATTTCAAATTTAGCAGCAAGTTGAGATTTCAGTTTTGAAATCATACCTTTCCCTTTGCCAATAAATAACATATCATCAACATATAATGCAATAAACAGGAAACAATGACCATCAATTTTATAATAAACACAATGATTTGATTTAGAATGCTCAAATCCAAAACTCAACACATGTATCAAATTTTTGGTGCCACATTGTAGGAATTTTTTTAAGCCATACAAAGATTTCTTCAATTTGCAAACCAATTTACTTTTATCTTTCACCACGTAGTGCTCTGGCTATGTCATATAAATATCCTCCTCCAAATCACCATGAAGGAAAACAATTTTCACATCCATTTTCTCAACCTCTAAATCATAAGTAGCAACAATAGAAAACAAATATCTAATGGATGTCATTTTTGCAAAATGAGAGAATATCTCACCATAATTAACACCCTTAATTTGAGAGTAACCTTTTACAACCAACCTTTCCTTGTACTTCTCAATACCTCCATTTGAACCAATCTTTTTCTTGAACACCCATTTGCAACCAATAGGTTTTTGTCCTTCAGGAAATGGTACACGATCCCATGTATCATTCTTTTTCAAAGATGTCATTTCTTCATCCATATAAATCTTCTAGGATTCTGCATCATTCATACCTAATGCCTCTTCTATAGATCTGGGTTCATCCATGTTAGTATTCAAAGCAAAAAATACATCTCCAATCATCAGGTGTATACCTTTCAGGTGGTTCTTTATTCCTTGTAGACCTATGAACATGCTGAGTTGGAGGTTCTTCCTCTTTTGAGAATCCAGAGCTAGATGAGCTCTCCTCAACTTCTTGTCTATCCTTGGGCCTTAATTCAACTTTCTCAGGTGTAGAAGGAAATTGAATCACATCTTCCTGTTTACTTTGTTCTAGCTACAATGTAATAGAAGAAAGCTTGGTTTCTCTAAAATAACACTTCTACTATATATTACCTTTTGTGCAACAGGTTTCCAAAGCTTTTATACTTTCACACCATAACTATATCTGATGAAGATACATTTCACAACCTTGTTCTCCAATTTTGTTCGCTTCTCCTTTTGCACATGTGCATATGCCCCACAACCAAAAAATCTAAGATGTCTTAATGAAGGCTTGTGACTTGACCATGCCTCTATAGGCGTCTTATCGGCAAGAGTTGATGTAGGAGACCTGTTAATCAAGTAACAAGCAGTGGCAACAACTTCAACCCAAAACCTTCATTCTAGACTAGTGCCACTCAACATACTCCTAGCCTTCTCCATTAGTGTCCTAATCATTCTTTCTACAATTCCATTTTGTTGTGGAGACTACAGAGTTGTCTTTTGTGTATGAATACCACAATATTTATAGAATCAATCAAAATAATTAGAGCAAAATTCACCGCCATTATTAGTCTTCAAACATTTTATTTTCTTTCCAATTTGCAACTCAACCATTGCTTTAAATTCTTTAAATCGACTGAAAACTTCAGATTTACTCTTTAGAAAATATACCCATGTCCTTCTATTATAATCATCAATAAATGAAACATAATATATGGATTTACCAATCGAAGTCCAACATCTATAGGACCAAACACATCGGAATGAATAATATCCAATACACCACAAGATTTATGAGAACTCAAGTAAAACTGAATGCGATTTTTTTTTCCATAAATACAATGCTCACATAAATTGAATTCAAGATTACAATCAGACAAACCTTCAACAAGGTTTTTATTTTCAAGGTCCTTAGACCCTTTTCTCCAATGTGGCCAAGTCTCTGGTGCCATAACATAGTTTTATTTGTAGGTAACTTTGTTTCAGAAGAAAGAGCACCCCTGGGTACCCAAAATCCATGACCATTTGTTGAAGGTGAAACCCTCACTTCTTCCACAAACTTTCTTTTCACAAAAGTATTATTGCACTCAACATTGCATGCATCAATCTTATACAATGTGCCATATCTGATGCCTCTAGCAATCATCGTAGCACCTCTAATCATCTTGCATCCTACATCATAAAATACTACTTGCACACTCACATCTATAAGTTTGCTCACATATAACAGATTTCATGCTAAACTAGGGATATGCAACACACCATTAATCCTTTTTATTCCACCATCAGGAAACCTGATTTTAACTTTACCATGACCAACAATGTCTAAATTAGAATCATCACCCAAGTACACGTTACCTCCATCCAATTCTTCATATTCAAAAAACTAATCTCTATTAAAGGTCATATGGAAAGATGCACTTGAGTCAATTAATCATGCATCATTACGTGCACCAATTGCCAAAGCTACAATGAATGTGTCACCATCTTCCTTCTTGGACTCAAAATCATAATCAAATTTCTTCTTTTTCTTCTTCTTTTCTTCTTTTTAGTCCTTACGAACATGTCTAGGCTTATCGCAATTCCAGCAAATAACTTTGGACTTTCCAAGAGACTTAGATCTCCCTCTAGACTTGGATTTGTCATGCTTCTCATTCTTCTTGCCTTTTTCCTTAGGTCTTCCACGAACATTCAGGGCCTCCTTGGTACTTATGGATACTTTCCTCCTCATCTCTTCAAAAATCAAAGAATCCACCACATCTTCATTCTTCAATATAACAGAAGTACTCCCAATGACCATAACAAGAGAATCCCACAAATCAAGCAATGAACAAATCAAGATATTATATTTCTCTTCCTCATCCATTTTGACACCAACTGATTCCAATTGAACCACCAACATATTGAATGCTTCTAGGTGTTCTGCAATCCATCCACCCTCTTCCATTCTCAAGGAATACAATTTCTTCCTTAATAAAATCTTGTTCACTAAAGATTTGGCTTGATACATCTCACCAAGCTTCTTCCATAGTTTCTGTGCAGAGGTCTCTTCATGGAAATTGATTAAAATAGAGTTTTCCAAGCACAATCTAATTAGACCCTTGGATTTAAGGTCCATAACATCATATTGAGCAACATGAGTAGGATCTGTAGGCCTTGAAACATTCTCATCAACAACATCCCACAGATCTCGATCTATCAATAGATCCTCCATTTTCATTTTCCACATTTCAAAATTATTTCTAGAAAATTTGTCTACCTCTATTCTCCTTGATGAACTTTCCATATGAAAATTCTTGTAACAAGATCACAAAGTGTCTTCTAAAAAATCTCCCACTCAAAATTGGATTAGTTCAAAAAACCCAACAACTCACAACTAAAACCAAAGGTGATCAAGCTTTGATACCACTTGTAAGGAAGCTAAGGAAGCGAAACAACTTCCTACACTAATCTTGAGAGGAGAATAATGCAAAAATTTTACAAATCTTTAACAATTATATAAACTTTAAACAAAAACAAACATAAATATCATGCATACCATGACATAGTGATTTATGTGGGGAAAACCCTTTCGGGAGAAAAACCCCACACTCCAAAATCTACCCAATATATTATTCAGTAAATCACAAAGATTACAATATACTTGCAGAGAAAGATTCTCACAGGAGTATCACCACCTAGAGATCACGAGACAACACGACTGCTAATTGACTCTTAGAATACATCACTGTCTCTATCTCACATGTAGCCATAATGCAACACCCTCATAAAAGAGTTACATTCTAGGGTAAGACATGCCAAAAAAATATCCACCATTAGATCTAAAACCTAATAATTAACGATCTAGATTTATAATGTATCAACTCCAACGGATGACACAACGAGGATCAGATATAGACCATCACTCCATTCACTAAGTCACTAAAAACCCGAACCTCCAAACCTCTTGTCAAAGGTTACGAAGTTTTGAAAACCCGCAACCCACCGACAACAAAGATGGTATCCTTCACGTCACAATCATGAAGTCGCTGAAAACCTGAACCTCAAAACCTCTTGTCGGAGGTTACGAAGTTCTGAAAACCCGTGACTCGCTGACAACAAAGAGAACCTCAAAGTCACTAAGGAGGTTATGAAACTCTAGAACCCCATGACTTAAGTTAGAAAAACTTGGAACCCAACGACTTAAGTACACTCCTATCAACAATAACTGTTATATAATTGCAAGGTTGAGACACAATTTCCCACCATCTTAGGTATCTCACTCCCTCTATCTCTCCCACCATCTCTCTCTCTCTCTCTCTCTCTCTCATTTCTTCGTCCCTCCCTACCTAAATAACTCTCTCTATCTCTCTCCCTCCCTCTCTCTCATGTCTCTCCCTCTCTTTGGTTTCTCCCTCCTTACCTAGATAACTCTTTCTATCTCTCTCCCACTCCCTCTCTCTTCCTCCCTCCCTCCCTCCCTCTCAAGTCTCTCCCTCTCAAGTCTCTCTCTCTCTCTCTCTAGTCTATCTATCTATCTATCTATCTATCTATCTATCTATCTATCTATCTATCTATCTATCTATCTATCTATCTATCTCTCTCTCTCTCTCTCTCCCACACCCCCTCTCTCTCAAATTCATATAATTATGTATTATTAATATATAATAAATTTATTATATGTTATATATATACTATTAGTATATATTATATGTTATATAATATATAATATATTATATATAGTATATAAATTATATTATATATTATATTGTATGCATAGAGCGAAGCTCCAACATATTTGAATTTCTTAAAAACAAATATCCATTTTTGAAAAGCGGATACCCATTTTTTAGACCACAAACACCCAATGTTTTAAGACATTGGGGGGTTTGTTTCATGCTGCAAGTAATGGATATCCGTTATTTAAGCATATCGAATATCCCTTTTGTTGCATATTGGATATCTGTTTTGTTGCATACCATATATTAGTTATGGACATAATGGGTACCCGTTTTGTTTTGTGTAAATTATAAATATGTACAGATTATACATATTATATATAATATAATATAAAATAAATAATTTAGTATTATAATATTATATAAATAATATAATAATATTATATTATATAAAATATTATATATAATATTATTATATATAATATGTTAATATTTTATATTATATTATATAAATATTATGTATTATATCATTATATTATATCTTATATATATATTATATAGGCTCCTTATATATATAAATAATATATTATATAACCTAATATAATATATATATATATATAGCCCCATATATATAATATATTATATTATTAATATATAAATATATATTAATATATTATATAACCTAATATAAAATATATAAATGTTGATAAGAGTTTGTCAATAAATGGATATTTGCTAGAAAATAATGAATATTTGTTACTTGGCCAACATTAACAGATATCAGTTTATATTAGATATCCATTTTGCTTCAGTATTGCTTTGGTACTTGGCTTGGGGACTACCAAGCCTAAAATTCAACATCCCTAACGTGTTTATAGGAGTTCTAAGAGTTTTTCAGACTTCACCCTTCATGTTGACGACTTTTTTCATCCAATTTTGATGAAACGAAAAGGGTTCAACAAATTGACAACATTCTACTGATATAAGATATGCTTTATTTTGAATTTAATAGATAATTATTATTGATTTTCTACATGCACTATGTGTAAAGTCCTGATTGATAGGTTGATTGAAAAACATCTATAACTTTTAAACGGTTATAGATTTTTTAAATCCAAAAGATGCACCACATAGTATGCTTCACAAAATATTGTTTTAAAAAAATTGAATTTCATAATTTTTTGACCAAGGTAGGGTGGCCAAACAAATGGTTTTTAATATTTTTAAAAATTCCTACTAGAAAATTCATAACTAATTATTTACTTGCAAAAAAATTACAAAAAATTATGTGTCACATTTGGGTATGTGTCCTCTACTTATATTAAAAGATTTGGAAAAAAATATTTATTTTTCTCATCATTAGGTTGGTCGAACAAACACCTTATTTTTATTTTATTTTTGAAAATGTAGTACTACTGCATTGGAATTTCAAATTTTAACCAAATAGATTTACTTTTTTTCCAAAAAAGGACTAGTAGCTTAGAATCTACATTCAATTTGCAACAAATTCTATTCTTACACATCTTTCAAATTATGCTAATAACCTATTCAAATTTTTATGTCAAGTTGTGTAAGTCTATTTTTTTGAATTTTCATTGCCACTTAGGGGCCTAGTTTGACCCCTCATGATTCTGCATTGACCTGATTGCAACATGACAACTTGTACCAACAATAAACAAACATATTAAACTGTATAATGGAAATTTAATTTCCAATTTAACCTATTGCTAACACTAGTAATATATATTAGCAATTATATCTGCCATTTTTCCATTTTGTTGGAACTATGAAGCACTGAACGTTCATTCAGATATATGAAAAACTCATCTCTCCTAGCATATGAAAGAGGCCATTACTTGCGTAATCAATAAGGTCATAGAAGACAAACAAGAAAGATAGCATGCACCACTGTCAAACTTTTGTTTATATCATTACTTATAGAAACAATTGAAAAAATATAGATTATTGCAAGACACATTGGTTGCAAATCACAGTGTGCATTGGTTATGCAAGAATAAAGGTTAAGAAGTCAATGAAAACCTAGGTGATCACCTTGATTGACCAAAAAATAGTAGGTAATCTCTCAACAAAATGCACCTCCCATAGGCATGTAACATACAAAAAAGCATAAAGACGTACATAAAAACATACATAACATGATGGGGCGACATAGTGTGGGGCCCGCCAAGATGGGGGATAAAAGTGACGAAACCAACAGATAAGAGGAAACATTATGACGAAGAAAGTGAGGAGATAATGGTGCTGTCAGATTGAGTTTCCTGTGTTGCAGGCAAGAGTTTCATCATAAAACTTGCCAACCCAATGGCTTACACAAGAAGGTATCCTTATCTCTGGATTTTGTGCACCCATGGGCATTACAAGATGATGGAAGATATGTATTGCAAGTTGTAATAAGTATTGTTTTTCGAAAACATGTGTTTAATATGATAATGCACAAAATAATTGTGGGTTGGAAAACACTCTGTGTTATGATTTATTTCATTTTGCATGCTCAAACCTAAAGGGTGAAGAGCACAGCGAGGAGTTGCAAGTGGGGAATACACAAAACATACCAAATTGAGGTGAGGGGTGACTAAGAAATTGGGTTGTTACTTGTAAAGGGTTTTAGAACAGTATGTGGGTTACAGGTTTTATAACACTTAGTGTTCCAACATGAAATTTTACAAAACAATATGAATGCAATTGAAACCTTTCCTGATTAATGCAATAACAACCCAATTGGTTTGTCACCCCTCAGCTCAATTTGATTAGACACCTAGTGTTTTCCAACATGTAGTTATATATAGACAATATGAACGTAATAAAGAAGTTTTGTTACACAGTGAGAATGTAATGAAGATCACCTTCAAAATTTATGCAGACCACATTAAATGAGAGATAAAAGATAATGTATTGAGTGAAGAGATTCTCCATGTTGTTGAGAAGTTGAGGAAGGTGTGTGTGCAGTATGCACAATGGGAAAATGGCAACGCAAAACTCAAGCAATAGGTAGTAGAAAGTATGTAATGGAAAATGACTTTTCTCTAAAAACACTTTAAAAGAAGCAAACCAAAGTGAATGAGATAGATAATGTACTGACTGAAGAGACTATTCCTACTCTTGAGAAGTTGACAAAGGAGCATGTGCACTATGTGAAATGGGAAAATGGCAATACAAACCAGAGGAAACATGTACTAGAATGCATGGAATGAAAAAGGAATCTCCTCTAAAAACACTTGAAAAGAAGTAGAGCAGAGTGAGTGAGATAGATAATGTATTGACTGAAGAGATCCTCCATGCTCTTGAGAAGTTGAGCAAGGTGCATGTGTAGTATATGCAAAGGGAAAATGGCAATGCACAAGTGGACAATTTGAAGAGATTTTGTATTATACAAGAATTTGTGCAAGAAAGTGAGAGATGCTACTATGGGTGGAGTTGGACAAGTAAATTCTATCATGAATAACTTCTACAACATAGTATATTTTCCACTATGAATTGTAATAACTGCTTTATATATTGGTTCTGAAGCTTCATGAGTGTCACTTGCCAGACTAATAACTTGTAATTTTCCTACGACACAGTGCACCAAAATTGTCTTGTCCATCAAACTTTTTCTCAAACTTTCCTAACTTATTATGCTTTTCAGAAAGAGTACATAGGGATTTGAATATTCTTGATCTTGAAGCAACTTTTAATGCATTCCACTCAATTATTGCCACACCTTGGCTAACTCTGCTTTCCTCATTTCGATTGAAAGAGATAAAAGAGGAGTTAGCCAAAGTGTGGTGAACATTGATTCAAAATGCATTAAACGTTTTGCTTCAAGAGCAAGATTATTCAAATTACTTTTGTACTCTCTTTGAAAAGGATAATAATGTTAGGGAAGTTCTTGAAAAGGTTTTGATAGACAAGACAACTTTGGTGCAGTGCACGTCATAGGAAAATTACAAGTTATTAGTTTAGCAAAATTATATGTAGACAATGTGAGTCTAATGAAAACCTTTAGTTTTGTAGATAGTAAGAATGTAGTAAAGTTCATTCACCTTCACAATTTAAAGCAACTCTTACATTAAAAGTTGTATTTCAATTTCCTCATATGATTTATAAATAAATGTAGAATATAATTGTAGGTTGTTAAACACAATGTGGTTTTCCATTTATTTCATTTTGTACATTCAAAACACACCAATGTATAGACATTATAACATAACACCCATCCCCCATGCCACTCTCCCGACAAAACGCACCAATGGAAAGACTTGACGGATCGCGCTGGCGAACATTTAGGTGTGTGCTGTTTGGAGTGCCGTCACTTGTCCCGTTGGTAAAAAAACGTGGTAATGTTGGCAAGTTTTCAAAATCATTATTTGGAATGGACAAAAATCCTAACCTCGCCATTTCAAAATAATAATTTGGAATGAACAAAAAGCCCAAAACGTCACCATTTTTGACAAAACACACCTATACATAGACATTATAACATAACACCCCATCCCCCATTCCAATCTCTCGATAAAACGCTTTGACAAAGAGACTTGATGGACGGAGTTGACAACATGATTGTAATGAAAACCTTCAGTTTTGTAGATAGTAAGAATGTAGTGAAGTTCATTCACATTCACAATTTAAAGCAACTCTCACTTACACTAAAAGTTGCATTTCAATTTCCTCGTATGATTTATAAATAAATGCAAAATATAATTAGAGGTTGGAAAACATAATGTAGTTTTCCATTTATTTCATTATGTATGTTCAAAGCTAAGTGGTGGAGAGAACATGGAGGAGCTGCAGGTGGGGGTGTCATAAAACTAACCAGATTGAGTTGCAGGGTGACTAACCAATTGGGTTGTTACATCTACAAGGTTTTACAAGTTATGTGGGTTGTAGGTTTCATAATACCTAGTGTTTTTCAATTTCATTACATTCTTACTATCTAATTCACAAAAGGTTCTCAAGACAATAAAAAAATTACCAAATTGAGGTGAGGGGTGACTTAGCAATTGGGTTGTTACTTGTAAAGGGTTTTAGAACAGTATGTGAGTTGTAGGTTTTATAATACCCAGTGTTTTCCAACCTAAAATTTTACAAAATAGTATGAATGTCTTGAAAATATTTTGTTATTTAGACAATACGAATGTAATGAAAGCTAGCTTCAAAATTTATAACAAGTCTTACATAGAGTAAAAATTGCATTTCAATTTCTTAATATAATCCAAATATACATGCACAATATGATTGCAGGTTGGAAAACATAGTGGGAGGTGAGTACATAATTTATGAAATCTCCAACCCACACAATGTTGTAAAACCCTCTACACACTAAGGGCAAATGAAAACCCTTTGTTTTCTCATCAATGAAAACCCACCTTCACAACAAATAACCGTTCAATTCTTCATAGTCTCTAGGTAGAATGAAAAAATGACATGTATTTCTGGTAGATATACATACCTACTAGCTAGCTGCTTGCACCTGTCACATGTGCTTTGGTAGGGAGAATGGCCACTCTGCTTCGGCCTCCAACCCACACAACTCCCTTCCGAGCTCGCCAACAACCTTCAAAATGAGAATGTCAAAAATGGTGACGTTATGGGCTTTATGTAGTTTTAAAATATATCATTTCATTGTAGAACCCACATTGCGTTTTCCAACTTGGCTATATATTTTGCATGGTTTCTAGTTTCTCTAAACGTTATTCAGTTATTTCACTCATATTTCCACAATGGGTTGTTAGTTATTTCATTCAACTTCCTATAAAAGTTCTAGGTTGTGAGAACATTAAAATGACAAAATTAAAAAACCCTCAACACAAAAACACATAAATAGCTCTGCATTTCAAATGAAAACCCCTTTTCGCAAGGAAAACCCTTTGTGTTTCCCTTCAATGAAAACCCATCTTCGCAACGAATAACTGTTCAATTCTTCACAGTTCCTAGGAAAAATGACAAAATGACATATTTTTGGCAGATATACATACCTGTTAGCTAGTTTCCCGCACCTGCCAAATGCGTTTTGGTAGGGAGAGTGGCTGCTCTGCTTCGGCCTCCGAATCCTTGCAACTCCCTTTTGCGCTCTCCAACAACCTCCAAAATATGATTGTCAAAAATGGCAACGTTTTGGGATTTTTGTCCATTCCAAATTATGATCTCAAAAACCCGCCGATACTGCCATGTTTTCCTGCGATAGACAAGTGATAGCACTCCAAATGACACGTGTCTAAACGTTCGTTAGTGTGGTTTGTCAAATCTTTCCATCAGCGGCTTTTGTCTGAAGAGTGGTATAGGGGATGGATTGTTATGTTATAATGTCTATACATAGATGCGTTTTGTCGGGAGATTAGCTTCTCCCTCCACATACTTCCCAAAAATAAATAAATGATAATGGAAAACGTCTTTAGCCCTCGTATAGATTCAGCCTAGTGACGGACAGTACTTAACGCGGAAAATAGACTGTAGAAGGTGACATCCATCCTCTCCGACACGTAGCCTTTCAAAGGTGTATGGGTTGTGACAAGGATGAGCTGTCCTTTCCCGTTAGACCGAACATTCCAGAGGTTTCTGGTAACCTCATTACCCTTTTCTTTCCACGATCTTTCAAATTCTCCGCAGAGAGATTTCAGCAGACTGTAGGAATTCAGTTGTAATGGCGATGCATTCAAAGATGATGCACTTGTTTACCGAACAAGGTGAAGAAAGGCCAGAAAAACCACGTACTTATGGACTCACAGAAATCAGAGGCCCCTCCTCTGCTTTGATTGACGGAAGCACTCTTCAGGTTTGAGGAATTCTTTTCTTTTTTTCTTTTTGACCCTTTTTTCTGTTTTTTTTGTTTTTTTCCCCCTCATTAGCTACTTTTTCTTTAAAGATTCCCCCTCATTAGCTGTTTTTTTTTTTTCTTTTTCCCCCTCATTAGCTACTTTCTCTTTATAATCTTCCAGTATAACAAAATGCAGTTACTCGTAGTGAATTTTCTTATTCAATTTATCGCCCATCTTATCCTGACATTGAAGGTTAAGATATGGCAGAGGTTTTAAGAATGATCAACTTAATACTTGGAACTTCTTCTTGATCCAAATTAATTGAAGAAGAAACTATAACATAATGTTGCTGAATTTAAGCTTCAATTCACAGGTTATAATTTGTTGTTAAGAAGAAAGTTAAAACGTGGCACGTCTTTGGAGATTCAGAATTGCTAATTAAGCAAGTTAGGAGCAAGTATACTTGCAATGATAAATGCTTCTTACTATTGTACCTGGGAATGGAATTTAATTGAAGATTTTGATGCCTTCAATATCCAATCTGATCTTGGTAGAGAAAATCACGCGCTAGATTGATTGGATGTTGTTGCAAGTACCTTGGAAACAGTTGTACAAATCAATTTGAAGCAATTTTCAGAATATCTTGGTTTACTCCATCAGTTCTAGATAACATAAAAAATTTCCATATATTCACTGATGACAAGCACAGTATTGATTTCATAATTAATTTCGATAGATGCAGAAAATAGAGAGGACATAGAATTAGTCATTGGGTGAAGATGGCATCATGAATTTGATTTTAGGAGTTGTTTTTCGAGCGCTCTGTTTAAAGATCAAACTGTTCAACAAGCAGTCGTCGATGCCAATTTTACACCTCATCTATATAAAAAGTGATAAATAGGCATTCAACTATTATTGACAAAAGGTGAAAAACTTACCTTCGATTGTAGAACCGTTTGAAATTTAAGAATAGCCTTTTTTGAGTCTGGTGGTCCGTTGGACGTGATTAGAATCATTTCATGAAGAGATAGCAACGAGCCTTGTTTTTATTAACAAAAAAATATCTTCGACTTTTAAACCATTTAATATTTCAGAATAGCCGTTTTTGAGTCTGATAAATGTAATTAGAATCATTTCATCAAAAGATGGGAATTAAGCATTTTGATGAACAACGAAAAGCTCACGACTCTCCCACTATTAGTTGCAGGAGAACTTTCGTCTAACCCTTCATTGTCATGAGAGTACTGGCTACTATTTATGGGCATGAGTTTGATTTTTGCTTACCAAAATAGAGGGTTTTCTAAACAATCTGAGGTGTCCGGAGCGCATAATTAGAGCCATTTTATCAAGAAACTACAAATGAGCTACTTTTGGGTATGGTGGAAGTAATTAGAACCATTTCGTCAAGAGACGAGAATCAAGCATTTAGAGGAATATTGCATCGAAATTGATAGAACAAAATATTGTAGAGGGCGCTTCTTTTGGGTCTGGTAGACATAATTAGAATATTTTCGTCAAGAGATGAGAATCAAGTATTTTTAAATAATTTTTAATCCAAATTAATAGAAGAAGAAACCATAAATGACCTACTTTTGGGCCTGGTAGATGTAATTAGAATCATTTTCATTGACAATTATATCACCAAAAGATTATTATTCCTTATGGTAGCTTCAAATTAAAACTTTTTTCTCATCCTTATGCCATTTTCTTGGATCACATTTCAATAATATGTGATTCCAAAGAGCAATGAGAAATCGAGTAATTGGTGTTGTCTATTACAATTTTAAGGGTGACACTTCATAAGAGTACATTAAAGGGTATAGTAGACACCAAGGATGGCAATAACAACATAAAGAAAAATTTGTAATGATATATTGCAGCATGATCTTAAAGGCAAATAGAATATATATTTGAAAGGAGAATTTGTTGAATTTTAGGAATTTGTTCACATTGTATCCGCTTTGTGGTTGAAATCATATTGGTAAATTGTTCCCGCTTTCCTTTGAAATCATGTTGATTTGAACATCCCCGAGGTTGAATCTCATACACTTTTAACTTGTGCTATAGATCAAATTGGTCCATTAATAGAAGATATTAAAATATTTGAATGACACATTTTGACTGGTTCTACAGATCAATTTAATATATTAATATGATTTCTATTTGAATGATATACATTGACTGGTGCTACAAACCAATTTAGTCTAATGGACATTAAAAGGATGTTTTTAACAGTGGAAACCTGCCATCGTTTTGTTTAACTATTTTAATTTTTAATTTTTGTTCATTATAAAAGTTGATGTAATGCAAAAGTTGTTATATCAACAAAGACTAATAATAAATCTAATATAATTCTTTTGTCAACTGGGACTAAATTCTTATTTAATCATTTTCTCTCAATTATAGGGCATTTTTGAGATGTGTGGACCATTTGTGGATGGGTTGAAGTTTGATGGAGGATCATATAGCTCCATGCCAAAAACATTTATTAAGGAAATTACAGGCATAGCCCACAAGCACAATGTTAATGTTGGTACCGGTGATTGGGCTGATCATTTACTACAGAGGGGGCCTAGTGCTTTCAGACAATATGTGCAGGTATACTTTTCTCCCTTGTATGGGTTTGTGCATATCTGTAATTTTATTTCCATTGTAATTGCTAAAATTATGCAATGCTTATTCAGTTGTTTGCTTAAAGTCTGTCATTGAGTGTTGGAGGTTGAATGTTTCCAGTTGTATACACTCTTCTGTCTGACATCATGTGTAAGTCCTCATGGCTGGCTGCAATCCTTTTCTATTTAGATTATAAATTCAAGAACTTTTTTCTCTTTCATGGAGTCAATTTTTTAAAGTGATCAAGCAATGTGTTGTTTTTAAGTTATCAAACATAGTACTGTGTTCCACTTTGAGACCAAAAACATTTCAAATAATAATTATTAAAAGTATTCCTAAATGCTTAATAATTTCTAAACATATACGTTTTATTGGTTTTTGGACAGCTAGAATCTAGGATTTTTTTACCCTGTTTGGAATACTTTACTGTCTGAGGCCCCAAAATTCAATAAATTGGGACTCATTATCGTGTTTTCTGATGCCCAAAAAATATGTGAATTGGAGGGTGTCAATGAGCAGTAAGCTGACTTATATATTGTTATGGTGTCTTTTAAGATACTCAAAATTCAATAGAAACTATATTGGTGCAGTATAGAAGATTAAAAGATTAAAACCTTTTGCATCATGAACAAACTTAACAGTTTGTTCTCATTACTTACTTATGAAGATCATCAAGCGTTTCTCATATATTTACAGGATTCCACTTGATTTTTGAAATGACATTCTATTCTATGTCTGTTATTGTTTTTGAATTGCTTTTGACTATAGTCACTATCGCAATTTATCAGGTACTTAACTATTAGTTATATAGTTTACTATTGTTATATTCATATTTGATGTAAGAATTTCATTGTTTTTGTAGGCCTCTACTAAGGCTCAAAAGTCAGTTGCAAACTCCAAAAACTAAAATTTGGATTCAACTGATACAAATGTTTACCGCTCACTGAAATACTTATTAACTATCAAAGCACCAATCAAGAATTTTAAAAGGAGTTTCAGATGTAACCCATTTAGAATTTCTGAATAAATATTTGAAAAAAATTGAAATTAAAGACAAGGAGGAGAGAGTTCTGCTGAATTCAATCAGATAGATTAATGAATGGGAATTTTGGAGTACCTTTAATCTCTTTAACATCATTGTCTCCCCAGTTATGTTGGGGGATTACTGATCATGAGGAACCTGTATCTCTTATTGTATGCGGGTAGGATTTGTGTAATTCCCAAGATTACTAGTTGTATTGGAATTTGGATCAACTTGAGCAGATCCTTCATTTTGCATGTTTTGTTAGGTGTTGTATATGGAATTGGATCAACTTGAGCAGATCCTTCAATTACCAAGTTTTATTAGTAGTCATATCTGGAATTGGATCAACTTGAGCAGATCCCTCATGTTGCATGCTCAGGACAAGTATAGTAGTGACAGAAGTAGTAGAAAGGATAGCAGCTAGGTGCATACTTGCAGATCCTGGAAGCACCTTGCAGATCCATATTGTTGCATTGTCTGAGGCAGTTCCCTCGTTAACACAAGCTTTTGAAGAAAAAATTGGAGAGAAAACACCCTGAAATCTGTTTATCCCAAGCCAAAGTAGACCAGTCTTCATCAGAAATTGGATGCTGCTTCAAACCATCATTTCTATGTTATGAACTTTCAACACTTAGCCAAGCATAAGAGAATATGTTACATTATGACTTCTTCTCAGTATATCTCTTGCTCTAAAATAATGTCTTCTTCTCCCTGTTTCTTTGCCTATGTCTTTATTCCATACACCATTACTAAAGAAATGCATTTAATTCATCTTCTGTAGCCTTCAATGTTAAAGGTATCGGTGTAAAATCAACGTACAATTTCTGACATCAACCCGATTTTCCGCCCTTAAATTTCATAATTTTATTGTTCGACAAATTGTCAAATACTGATTCATTCTCATAGAAAAGGTTATCCTGAACCTGGTTATATAATCAGGAAGTCTGTTCTCATGAAGGACACCAGTTCAAACATCATACCAAAAACTATGTTTGCCAATAAAAAAGCTTAGTTTAAGTATACTGGCCTTAGTGATTCATACTTGTTGCACAATTGAAAAGGATCAACTTATAGATCAATCTTATTTTTCAAGGAGAACACTCTGTGGAAACATTTTTCAAAGGGAAGTTCACTTAAAGGTCTGCTTAAGCTCAATGAAGGAGGAACAAATGTCAATAAAATTTTGTTTGCATGTACTATAAGAACCATTTGTACATCTGAAATCAGTCAGTTTATCTCTACCAAAAGGATAAAAAACTAAGCATATTTTTCTTAAGGATTTAGTTGACATCTAGAAAAATATGAGATATGACTGAAATCATGTATCACATATCTAGCAAATTGATGGATAATGGTAGATCTTGACTGACCCTAGGAGGAAGAGGAGAGAAATCATCCTCAAAGAAGGGGCTTTCCTTCGCCTATAAGGGAGAGGAGAGCATTCAGTTCTAAGTATCCTCTACTTATCGAGTGGGGGATTTTATATGTACATACCTAAAACTAGACCTACCATTCCAACTATTTCTTATGGCTAGAGTAGCTAAGGTTTTGGCTAGAATTTCCGATTCTGAAGATGAGTGCAGTCATGGACTAGGGAGCACCAACACACCAAATGGAATTTCACAATCAATTTACTATATTAGTATCTATATTCCAATACATTGGTGAGGAATTTAGGTAAGTGTAGTCTACTTTGATCTCTTTGACTTCCCCAACCTACTAAAGTTAGTTGACTGCTTAAAGATCCTTTCCCTTGACTTATCTGATTGGCCTAGAGCATATATTCCATCAACCTTCTTGAAGATGTTTGAAAATTGGGTGCTCTCCTTGATCTTTTCTCATCGTGAAGACCTTCATTTGAGAAATATTGGTCTCATGAATCATAAACAATTCTAGAATAGGAAAAAGAAGCCAAGAGTATTTTTTAAGTGATTTTATTTTTAGTGTCATCTCCATTACATTTGATTTTCACTATATTCCAATCAGTCCACTATTGATTTTCTTTTTGTTCCCACTTCAAAGCAAAAATCCTTACTGTTATCCCACTCTCTAAGCTTTAAGAATCAGGTGTCATTACAATCTAGAA
This sequence comes from Sequoia sempervirens, assembly GCA_007258455.2. NCBI lineage: Eukaryota > Viridiplantae > Streptophyta > Pinopsida > Cupressales > Cupressaceae > Sequoia > Sequoia sempervirens. Next base: position 2,205,591 of record VDFB02000001.1, on the reverse strand, counting down.
AATGGTTTGCACTCACATGTAGCTTAACACACTCCTTAATAGTTCACACACCTTGGTATGCAGATATAGCTAACTACTTGGTTGTAGGTAGGACACCCCCACATCTCTCACCAGGACAAAGGAGCCATTTAGTTGAATGCAAATTTCCATATTCATGGGTGGTTGGCTATCTATTTTACATAGGACCTGATAATATAATGAGAAGGTGTATGAGGGAAGATGAAGTTTATGATATTTTGCAGGCTTGTCATGACGAGCCTTGTGGAGGACACTTTGCAGCCAAGCGAACAACCCTCAAGATCCTAAACACTGGCTACTATTGGCCAATGCTACATTAAGATTCAGTCAAGTATACAAGGTGTGATCGCTGTCAGAGGATGGATATACCAACAAAGAGCGGCGAGATGCCCTTGCAGCCACAATTGGTCATTGCCCCATTTGATAAATGGGGTCTTGATTTCATTGGACCAATAGATCACACCTCCAACAATAAGGAGTATATACTATATACTAGTCTGTATTGACTATTTAACCAAATGGGTGGAGGTTAAAGTATTGGAGTTTGCTAGAGATAGCAAGGTTGCAACATTCCTATATGAGGAAATTTGCACAAGGTATGGGGTGCCTAAGGAGGTAGTCATAGATCAAGGACCACAATTTACTTCAAACTTGATTGCCCATCTAGTCAAAGAATATGAGATTAGACATAAGAAGTCAACTCCCTACCACCCACAATTAAATGGGCAGGTTGAGGTCACAAATAGGGAGATTGAAGCCATTCTAACAAAGATAGTTAAATTGCATTGAAAGGATTGGGCAACAAGGTTACCAAAAGTTGTTTGGGCATATAGGACAATGGAAAACCACTGTAGGATTTATGCCATATGAATTAGTATATGGGAAAAGGGTTGTCCTTCCCATTGAATTTGAACATGAAACACTTAGAATAGCGGTGCAACTTGGAATGGATCTCTTTGAAGCTTGGAAGGACAAATTGCATGTAATGACCCCTTTCTAGTGGAGGCACTTAAACCTGGATCTTACATTCAAAATGTTTCTCAAAGAGACATTAGAAGCGTTAGGGTTTAATAAGTTTCCGTGGTAGTATCTATTAAGATCAAAGAGGATATAAATATTTCATTCTTGTCAAAGGATTATTCATTTCCTTCTTATTACCTCACTATGAATGATTCTACTATAATATATTTCATAAGTACACTAGGGTAGATGTTAATATCTGTCCAGATCCCATAGATGGATTCTATTATACCAGCTAGCAACGTAGCAAATGAATAGAGTCAATATTATTTATAAGGTTCAATAATTGCTGTAAGCATCATTATTGGATAGTCGTAAATACTATATTATATTATTATGTATATTATATGTTTATATTGTATTTGCTCATCCTTTCATGATGTATCTATGAATACTAATATATATATCTATGAATACTAATATATATATCTAAATATATACTTACCAATTACCAAGAATATATTTATCAGCATATGAATTATATATACAGAAAACATATTATATTTAATATATTTATATTTATCAAATATATATATAAAACATATATGTCAACACCAACCATTACTAAATTCTTAGTTCATTCCTTTATTATCATTTATTTAATAAATTGTAATTATTTATTTTATAACAGAAATTACTTACCTTTATAACAGATGTATTCTTGTTGATATTTTTTATACTTTCCTCTCCCATCGCAGCCCTTTCCACATTCATTGCACCACATATATTGAAGGCCTAAATTGGTTGTGGAAAATCGCAGAAATAAAGGGGATAAGACAAAACTGACGTGGGAATAAAACAAGGAATGTGGGAAAAGAAACTCTTCCTAAAATATTCAATAGCTGGGTTACGGGTGTAAAAGGTAGTCAATCTCCAACTCATTTTTTCCTTGATTGAAGCTCAACCTATGATCTTTGCTTGACTACGCATATGTCCTTTAATGCCCATATATTTTCCTCTACTCCTCCTTATTGTGTTTGAGGCGATTCTTATTAAATACCGAGCCTTTCTTGGAGGGAAAGGTCACGTCCAAGGCCCAAGCTTTTCCTTGAGTCATGACTAATCTTAATCGCTGCTTTTATAATGCAGCGCTTTCTTATTGCTGCAATTCGATTTGTCTTATTCATCTTTATTATTTCATGTTTACTGTTTCAGCTTATATTATATGTTTCCTAATATTTGTTATTATTATTTTATTTATTATGTTCACTTAGTAGTATGATGTATAATCAGAAAAAGGCTTACTTAAAGCTTATGTTGATAAATATATATATTATCAAAATAATATTTTGATGTTATGCTTTTACTATTATGAAGGATAGTAATATCTTTAATTTATATTTATAATAATATTGTCTTGATAATGGCAACTATTTATATTTACTTATTTATGATATTTATTTTATTTGTTATTATTTTATTATTATAATAATTATTTAATAATATCAATTGTTTATATATTTTTTATTATAATATTACCTTATGATAATCAAATAGTAATTAAATTGCTAAGATGGATATATATGATATTCACTTGGGTATTCATTTCATTTATTTATTAGTATTTCAATATTTCATAATTGGGTGTTACAATTTCGGGGGACATGACATTGCATCATCTCAATGCTTTGGATGAGTTACGGATGGAAGTAGTCCATCATACAAAAATTGTGCAAAAACAGAGAATCAAATGGCATGTCTAGTTCATCAAGACTAAATAATTTCATGAAGGAGACTAGGCATTGCTCTATGAATCAAGGTATAAGGACCACAAAGGTAAATTATAGACACAGTGGTTAGGTCCTTATGAAATAAAACAAGTATTTCAACATGGAGTAGTATAGTTAACCACAATTGATCCAATCAGGTTCTCTTTGATGGTAAATGGACACCATCTGTAAAATACCCCCTTAGTTTTTTTCCAAATTTTCACACAACATTCACTTGTTAGCGTTAGCCAAATGTAATGATAAGCAAACTGGAAGCAACCCTTCACTTTTTGATCACCTAGATCTTGGAGTGGGAAAGGTGAGAGCATATGGTGTAAGGGGATCTAAATACAATATCAAATGCTGGAAGTACAAATGAACTATTGGTAGCAAGCCAGCCAATAGAGAAAAAAGTAAATACTTGGTAGAAAATCCAACGACTTACACTTTTCAGTGGGCTATAGGAAAGTAAAGCAAAGAACTTGGTGGCATAGCTAGTCACTTCCTGTTTTCAGCGGGCAACAAGAAATGAAAGAGAACTCAACCACTTCTTCAATGGGAGTGTAATACAAAATAACTAAAAGTAGAAAGTTGAATGGTACCACCAAATCAGCGTTACAATGTTTGCCAAATACATGATTAGATAGTTATAGCTACTCAAAATGATAGCCTAAAACAATATAGATCAGTCCTTGTAACATATAAACAATTAGGCAACACAAAACGAGAAAGTACCGTGGATATATTAGGTCTGATATGAAGTGGCAGCAATCTGATTTTCTAGACAGTGAACTTGATACACCCACCAGCACCTCATCAAAAGCTCATATCTCCCAAAATACTCATCAGAATGACCTCAAATCAGTGGCAAATGATGAAGAAGGCCTAGGCATCCAAACTCCAACTGTTAGTCACCCCGAAATCAACACCAACACCCAAGCATAGATCCCAAGACACCTCCATAAGTGGTACGACCTCCCTAGGAAGGTCGACCTTGTCTCAAGATTCACAAGCACCTTCAAAATCACCAAAATTAGCAGGATGGGTTGCCCAAGTATGGAAGAGTCATAGAAACAGTACCCGCAAAATTATCTCACCTCCTCAGATTAGTGCAAGAAAAAACGTGCATCAGCTATACACACACCAGCCACTTGAAAACTGATAAAATCACTCCAAAATGATCACCAAACAAAAAACTAACCCAGACCCACACCAAAATGTTAGAAAACATCAAAACCCACAAGAATTGAAAACTTGAAAGAATCCATCACCAATGAACGCTCTATTGCAACCTATGAATGAAGAAGCATCCACTATTAAGCTAGGAGTTGTCTTGCAAACTCGAAACTGAAGAAAGCTTGGAGGGGTATCGTCCTCAAAGTCCAAGAGTTTGAAATGAATTCAGCAGCACTTCGTTATGATAAAATTGCATAACTAAAATGAGAGGGAGAGAGGCTTATTTATTAGCCCAAGAACTAGAAGTTTGAACCCAAAGGGATGCCACATTCCTGGGACAAATATAATATTCATTTAAAAGCGTTTGACTTGTCAAAATAGGCGTCCACTTTATCAAGCATCAAATTATCATTTAAATCTGCAAATATCTCCAACTTTGGCATCCAAGTCATGAGTCCACATTTTTAAAACAACTTAAGTCATGTTGCCTAGATGTGGGGTCCAAAAAACAACATTAAAATATAACATAAGTTATTCTTTTCTTTTTTTGAACTCCAAGAATGTTGGAGAAGCCACTGCCAAAACTACATTGCCGCACTGCAAGAAAAAGTAATTGAGTGCTAAACTTCTACCATACTACACTGCTAGAAATAACACTTACTAAAAATAGCATGCTGCTAAAAATAGTGACTCCAAGCACCATTTGAGCACATTTCGGGTAGTTGTCATAACTTACTAAAACTAGTAAGTCCAAAAATAGTCATTGATGAAAATGCATGTGATAGCCCACCAAAGCTCTCTGAAAACCTAGAAGGACCCATAAAACATACTGGAAAACTCCTACAACCAAATCCTAAAAAACCAGAAAGATACCTCCAAGAAAATAGGAAACCCTAATACTGCCTTCGACTAGCCTACGGGCTTCCGAAATAGGCTAACAGTCTTAGAAAGGACTAGTATTGAGAAGGGGACATTACATCCCTCCCTCCCTAAGATTGCTTTTTCTCAAGCAATCACAAGTTTGGATGCTGCAAAATCTGCTTATCCTCCCAAGTAGCATCCTCGACTGGTAAATTCTTCCACTTCCCCAAATACTCTTTGATAGTTCTCCTCCTCAAAGAGTGCTCTTTGAAATCAATGACTGTGTCTAGCACCAAAACCAACTGTCCCTCCTCATCCAATGGAAGCAAATCTGAAGAAGCAACAAAATTGTGCCTAAGAGCCTTCTTGAGGCGTGACGTGTGGAAGACATTATGCACCTTGCTACTTGCTGGTAGCTCCAACTCATAAGCCACCTCCCCAACTCTCTTGGTGATCTTGAAAGACCCATAGAAATGTGGCTTAATTTTCTCTAATCCACTTTTCTTGAGAGTGGTATGTCTGTAAGGCTGAAGTTTTAAGTAGACCATGCCCCCAACCTCAAATGTGCGCTCTATATGTTGCCGATAAAATACAACTTCTGTTGATTTTGGGCATGATGAAGATTGTCCTTCAAGGACTTCAAATGTCTTGACTCTGCTGCAACATATCCCTCGCTAGAGGGGCTCTGGCATCACCAAAAAGCAAATCAATGAAGCTAGGAGCCTCATACCCATATAGAACCATGAAAGGAGACATTTTGATGGACATGTGGTATGAAGTGTTGTAGCAATACACTCCCAAATGAAGCCATCTCATCCAAGCTTTTTGCTGTCTTGAAACATAATTCCTGAGGTAGCCTTCCAACCACTTGTTCACAATCTCTGTTTTCCCATCCGTCTGTGGGTGATAACTAGTGCTTGGAGTGAGCACTATACCACTCAATCTGAAAACCTCTTTCCAAAAAGTACTTAGGAACTTCTTGTCCCTATCACTTACAATGTTCTTGGGAAGACATGCAATTTGAACCTCTCTGAAGAACAAATCAACAGCCTGAGCTGCTGTAAATGAGCTGGTAATGGCAAAAAAATGAGAAAACTTCGTCAATCTATCAACAATAACATAGATGCAATCTCTCCCTTGCACCTTAGGCAACCCAGTGATGAAGTCCATTGAGATATTTTCCCATTTTTGATTGGGAATAGGCAAAGGCTGCAACAAACCAGCTGGAAATGTGTGCTCATTCTTGTTCTTTTGGTAGATTGGACACTGCTTAACATAGCGAAGGACCTCATCCTTGAGCCCTTACCATGAAAATCTCTCACGAATCTGCCTATATGTCTTGAAATACCCTTGATGACCAGCCAAAGGAATGTCATGAAATGATTGTAAAATCTTCATTTTGAGCTTAAATTCAAGTACTAAGAAGATTCTACGACCCTTGTACTGTATCAAATCAACTAACTTGTACCTCTCATCATGCAAAGTGCCATCAACTATACTGGTAGCAAACTGATTCTTGGTGTACTTTGCAATAATTTGCTCCTTCCAATTAGCAGTGATCTCAACCAAAGAGCTCAAATGTGGCTTTCTTGACAAGGCATCGACCACAATGTTATTCTTCCCTTTGACATACTCGATGTCAAAATTGTAAGCTTGGAGCTTACTTATCCACTTATGTTGTCTTTCATTAAGATCCTTCTGATGCATGAAGTGTTTGAAACTGTTGTGATTAGTCTTTACAATGAATTTTCTTCCCACTAAATATTGCCTGAATTTGGCCAGGGCGTGCATGATAGCAAGCATCTCCTTGTCATAGACAGAGTATGTCCTCTCCACACCCCTAAATTTTTTGCTCTCAAAGACAATAGGATGATTTTCTTGCATTAGGACAACACCAACACCTTCTCTAGAGGCATTGCACTGCAACTCAAATGGCTTGGAGAAGTCGGGTATGGCCAAAATGGGACATGAACTCATAAGCTATTTGAATCGATCAAAGGCCACTTGTGCTTTTTTTGTCCATGTAAATGCTCCCTTTTTGGTAAGGTCTGTGAGAGGGGCAGCCATTTGAGAATATCCCCTCACAAACCTCCTGTAAAAACCACGAAGTCCCAAGAAACCCTTGAACGGAGAGAGGTTCTCAGGAGGAGGCCAATCCAAGATAGCCTTAATCTTTTCTTGATCAACACTAACCCCCTTAGAGCTGATCACGTGCCCAAGGTAGAGAAGCTCAATCATTCCAAATTCACAATTGGACTCCTTAGAAAACAATGATTTTGACTCCAAGATGCTAAGAACTTCCTCCAAGTGCTTAAGATTCTCTTTCCACGACTTATTGTAGATGAGGATGTCATCGAAGAAGATAAGCACAAACTTCCTCAACTGTTTCTAAAATATTTTGTTCATATAGCACTAGAAGGTCGCGGGGGCATTAGTCAACCCAAAGGGCATGACTAGAAACTCAAAATTCCCAAAGTGGCATTTGAAGGTAGTCTTCTCAATATTTGCTTCTCTCATTCTGATCTGATGGTAGCCTGATCTGAGATCTATCTTAGAGAAGTAGACAACTCCATGTAGCTCATCAATCTTAGGAATGGGATACCGGTTTTTGATTGTCTTCTGATTTAGGACTCAATAGTCTATGCACATGCGCATAGTGCCATCCTTCTTCTTAACCAAAACCATTGCGGAAGCAAAGGGACTCTTGCTTGGGCGAATGTGACCCATGTCCAAGAGTTCTTTGATGGCTTTCTCTATTTCATCTTTCTGCCTCTTTGGATACTGGTATGGAGTAGTTACGACAGGTTTGGCCCCTTCCTCAAGCTCAATGACATGCTCAATCCCTCTTTTAGGAGGTCTCCCAGGAGGTATTCCACCAAACACCTTGATCCGTTTTGTGATCAAGGACTGCACATCTGGGTGGTAACGTCTCTTATCCTTGTTGGATTGGATGGCATGATCAAATACTTTGTTGCCCACTCAACCTGGTCATGACGAATCAGCCTTTCCATCCTTTTGAAAGACACAATACAAGGGCCTCCATTTGACATCCCTCTCAAAACCACCTTCTTCCCATCTGATGTGAACTTCAACTCCATAGTTTGTAGATTCAAAGTGATCTCTCCAAGGGATCACAGTCACTGAATAACAAGCAGTGCATCAATATCACCAATGCTCACAACATAGAAGTCATCTTTGACTTCATAGTTACCCAGCTGAATGGAATATTGGAAGTCTTGCGAGTGCAAGTGATGGTAAAGCCATTAGCCACCATGACTTTGGATCCTTCAAATTCCTTCGTTTTAAGGCCTCTCTTTGCAACTACGCCTTCATCAATGAAGTTATGTGTTGCTCCAGTATCAATTAGAGCAACAATTCTCTGTCTTGCAAGCACTCCATGAACTTTGAAAGACTCATTCTTTTGATAGCTAGAAACTTGGGAAAATGCACCCCCACTTTCTTGGTCTTCTACCTTTGCTGTTCTAAAAAATCAGACACTGATTCATTAGCAAGATACACCTCCATATGATGAGAATAGCCTCTTTCGAAGCACTTGTGTCTTGGGGCCTGTTGATGCGTGTTTTATGACACAACAAACATTCTAGAATAAAGTGTCAAAGACGCTCTATCCCCTCTTGAAAAACTACCTCGTATGCTAAGACTGCAAGAAAGATCATATGGAAATTCCAATGTTTCAGTTAAGTGTGGATAAGCTCTGTGGTTGATGTGATTTTCCGGGGACACAATAGGGATTTAATTTGGTAAGTTACTCAGAAAAGCAAAAACGCGGATGCAGTATCATTTTGGAATTTTTTGACTTTAGATAAAAAAGGTGAAAAAAGAGTAAGGGTTTAGGAGTCCTATGCTATTCCTACGAAATCAAGAGACGACAAGGATTGAGTGAAACTAAATAAACAATACTTTGTTTCGCCACGCTAAACGACAACTACACAAAGCAAGTGCAATCTTCTAGGATTTGTGCTTAAAATTTCTTTACTATGAACAATACCATCAATAGAACAATATTATTTGAAGTAAACGTTGAAGCATCCACATTAAAAGCTCAGTCTAACATTACGCATTGAATGAAAAACATCCACTTAAAGAAAGTATGAGCTGAGTTTCACTAATCTTTGCTATCAATCTATCATTCCCTTAACATACATTCAAATGAAATTCTAACTCAAATCTACCGTACGAGGAAAAGAAATATGCAACCATGCAACCATTTGACAATGAAAGGATTCAAAGCATCTCATGCATTATGAACTTTATTATCAAGATAGTCTTTAGCAACAATTTCATAAAACTCTCTCTCTTATTCTCTATAATCTCCTCTAATCTCCTCTAATGATTCTAATCTCTAATCCTCAATGAATTCTCCAATCTCTAATTGATAAAATGAGAGAGAGGGGGGGGGGGGGTTTATATAGAGTTTCCAGATTACAATGAATGGCCAAGATCAAAATGAGATTAACGGCCCATATTAAACATAACAAAACCCTAATTAGGGTTGCCAAAACAACAATCAGTTAACTGCAGAGAACTTCATGCACTGGGAGTTGCATCCTTATCCACTCGCAAAGCACTACGTTCGGTGAACCTGGACACGATCAGGCTGACTTCTTCCATGGTAATGTTCGGCAGCGCATTGACTTTGTACTCCAGCAAGTCTAGACTTTCTGCACATCCTGCGAAGGTGATTGTCCATTCTGATTCATGCGGCAAAAAGGTGTCTCGGACAGTCAGGAAGCTGAATGCTTTGGTCAAATTTTCCTTCATGATTGGCCCGGAAGTGATGGAGAAAATTCTTTGAACTTTATCTTTTAAATTTTCTGGCTGCAAGTGTTTCTTTTAGACAATATCTCTGTCAAGCATATCTGCAGCCATTTGGTAAATCTTACTCTGAATCTCCTTTGCCTGCTCTTCAATTTTGGCGCCATCTTGCTTTACCCTTTCCAGGACTTCTCCTCGTGAGATCAATGCATAGTACCAACTGCTGAAATCATATGCAGCTCCAGCTTCAATAATCTTTCATCAATCAATTTCTGCTTTGGAATGCCCTTTATTTCTCGAAGACATGGGATGATTTTATTTTGGATGTCTTGGAGGCCATCCCATGCTTCTGCTAAGTTTGCAACTCGTGATAGCAGAAAGGAAGTTTGCTCATAAACATATGCCAACTTTTCTATGAATGCCATTGCCTCTTATTTCTTTCCTGCCATCCAGTCTTTAGTTTCTCTGGCTGTAGTCAATTCCTCTTCAAAATTTCTGACCGGTTCCTGTGAAGAGTTTGGAAGTGGAGGTGCTGATTGGTCACCTTGATTGAGTGGCCTAGTTAAATGCTGGATATACTCTTTTAGACGCTCAATCTCTCTTTTATACTCTCTTTTCTTCGCCACTTCTCTCTCCAACCTAGACTTGATGGTGGCAACAAAATTATCCAGGTCCTCAACTTCTTGTCCTTTTGTCGTCGGACCCATATCAATAGTTGTAATGGCATATTCGTTTGGGGCAATCTTGTCTTGGAATTTATCAACTGTAGGCACTGCAATTTGCATTGTGTGGTTACCAGCCTCATCTCTTTGTATGGCAGAAAATTTCTTGGCTGGCTTTCTTGTGGCAGTCTGCTCTAGCCTCGCCGAGAAATCTGTGGTATCATCTTCTTCTGGTACCTCTACTGGCGCCTTTATCTTTAGTCTCTCTTTCAGCCAATCTGGGATGGTTGACTGTTCAATTCCATCTTCTTGTTGATCTAGGACGTCCTGCATATCTTGAACTTCTGGCATATCTTGAATCTCTTGCACGGATGGGTCCTCCTGGATCCCCTCGAGAGCGGAAATCATTCCCTCTTCAAATTTTCCATCCATGATATCCATGTCATTGTCCGACTCCAGAATCTCCGTACCCGTGGGAGAAGGATGATCATCATCTTCCAATTGCATTGGCTCCATATCTCCAACTGGTGAAGGAATTCTGACTTACTCCCAAGACTCTTCTTCTATGATCAATATTTCATCTATATTTCTGGATGTAGCCGAATGAAGGGGTTTGGATTTCTGCTTCTTTTGAGCGGGTCCTTCATCCGTTGCTTTCTTCTTGTTTTGCTTTGCAGAGTCATCAATTTCTTTTCTCTTTTTCAAGTTGGCAACGTCCGTTGGTTCACCTCCATGAGATGCACCGACATTTGAGGAACAGGACTCTACCTCACCCATTAGATTGTATGTAAATGGCACCTTCCTTTCTTGCAAAATTCTCACTTGCTGGTCCATCCACCATTGGGAATATTTGAATACAGGCCTCATGAATGTTGTCAGGTCACCAAGCTCAGGCTCAGACCACCTTACAGGAGGAAGCGGTTGGCTTTCATCAAAGCCCGACTGCATGTATATTCCATCATCATCTAGCTGATTAGGTACTCGGAAGAGTTCTGTCGTCCTTATCATATCCAGTGGCAACCTTGACCACAGTCTTTTTCTCACATCATATTCATCAGCTGCGTTTGCCCAAAAATCTTCTAAGTCTATTTTGTGTTTATACTTCTCTCCGTCCACAGTTCCAATGTGATGGAGTGGATCGAAGTCAACTCTGGGCTTGTAGGATATGAACGGGTATCTTTGTATCTCCAATCGAGCACTCTCTGCCGCTTGTGCCGATGGACATGATTCTTCCATATTGCCGATGAAGAGTGGAAAAGTGACAGCCACTTTCTGCTTTGGCCTTTGGATATTCTGATATGTGTCCAATTGCCTTAGAACTTCCAACAAAACCATTTTGTTGGTAGGATAAATGGGCAGTTTGTATGGGCGACCTGTGAATCCTTGAATCCTGATGTATGTAAATCTAGGAAACTGGATGAACCAGGATCCATATCTGTCGATCAAACTTTTGGCCTCATGGGTAAGCCTCTGATGTGTTTCGCCTTGGAGAATTCGAGTGATATACATAAGAAAGGCGTCATGCGCCCGTCTGAAGTGTGACTTCTCCTTCAACTGCAACTGCGGATAGCAATCGTAGGACTTGAACTCTCCTTCGCCATTGCCGACTGCACCTTTGCAAATCAAGCCAGCATATTTATAGGTCCTTGCCAGCAAATATATGACATAAGAACTCATATGAAAAGTTTTGGTTCTTTCCAGGTTGACCAATTGCTCGTGGAGACTATCACTGATCATTCTTGACCAGTTGAACATCTTCACCCCGGAATTTATTTCATCAATGAAATAATACATCCAGGTTTCAAAAGGCGCACCCTGAGGATTGCCTACCATTCTATTTAGCAGTAAGACAATATCTCCGTATTCTTCTTTAAAATCAGTTTTGGTCAACTTCTTCAGCATCTTTTTGGCAGTAGGTCTGGGCTTCACCAACTAGGACTTATTTATATTTGATGCACAGAGATCTTGCTGATCTTCGTAAAGTTTACGTGCATCATCTTTGGTTTGATAAGATGTCCGGTGGTAAGTTGGAATTCCAAATGTCTCTTGTATGGCTGGCTCAGTCAAATATGCCAGTACTCTTCCATTAGGTGCTTCTATCTGTCTTTTCTGTGCATTATAATGCAATGCACACTCTACCATGAGCCCTGGACATTCTTTTGCTAGCGGAAATCCCGCTACATGAACAATACCGTTGCGCATCATCCTTCTTGCAATTGGCGTAGGTAAAAATTCATCACTTCCGTACATTCTTTTCTTAAAATCATCAAAGTCAACATGGCCAAGGTTGGTGTCCACAATGTTTTCCCATTTGGATTTGATCTTGGACTGTGGCTGCGAACCCTTATTGGCGAACTTCATTCTTATTCTCTCGAAAATAAATCTGCAAAAAGGTACAAAGAGAATATTAAAATTTAAAATTTAAATCACTTGGAAAATATTCCAGCTAATTGGCAAATCAAACTTCGTGAAAGATTATGTTGGAAATGAAAGAATTAACGAAGTTCTTTGTGCCGGAATGAAGTAAAGAAAATGAATCTACCTGGTTCTTTGGAAAAAATGAAATGGTCAAGATCACAGTGCTTGCTGGTATGAATTCGCTTCCTTTACTTTGCTTCAAACTTTCTCAACTTTCCTGCCTTAGCCAAAATTTCTTCGCACAACTTCTCTTTCGAAAATTGAATGATTGAAAGATGAAAAGTTTGACCTATTTAGCAAAATTCAATTGTTTCCATTAAATCAAGTTTGAACTTGGCTTGCACTCAGCTTCCGAATGGAAAATTTTATCTTCAGCATCAGTCTCCGGGAAAGTTTCTAAATCAGGTGCCAGTTCAGTGAAGTCCTTTTTGTCTTTTTCCAATTTTGAGTCTTAGAGAAAAATTCAAATTTTATCTCTTTGGGTATTGAAAATAAAATAATTAAAATAATTATTTTCATGTGTCATTTTCAACCCCTTTATTTTAATTGTTATGGCATTTTTATTATCTTTTATCTAAGGCGAATTTGATTTTCCTAAGTTGTTTTTCTTGCCTTTACCTTAGATAAATCTTTTTCTTCCATTTTATTTTGCCATAATTTTTCATGACTCCTTATGTCTCTGGCGAATTTTCTCATTTTCTAAGCATATCAATGCTAGACTTAGGAAAAAAATTCTTTATTTTCTCTAAGTATGGCGAATTTATCAAGGTGCCAAGCATATCATTTAATATTTCAATGTCCAAGCTTAGGCATAATTTTGATTTTTTTACTTCCTCTTGGTACGGTGGACTTGCTAGTCATTCTTTCCATTTTGCCAAGGCATAGGGCGGACTTGTCTTAGTGTTGAGCCATCTTGACTTAATGACATGGGCGGACTTTCCATAGTCTTATGCCATGTCTTGCCTTCTATGGCGGACTTTACATTCACTTGTGCCAACCTCTTTATGGCGAACTTTACCTTGGCTTGTGCCATCCTTTTTGGAGCGGACTTCACCTTTGCTCATGCCATCTCTTTTATGGTGGGCGGACTTGGCACTTCTCCATGCCATGGCAAGGCGGACTTTTCCTTCACTCATGCCATTACCTTCTTATGTTGGGCGGACTTTGCCTTATCTCATGCCATTTGCATAGGGCGAACTTTGTTCATGTCCAAGCCATTTCATGTTGCTTTGCTGGGCGGACTTTCCATAAGTCCATGCCATTAATTTGCTCTCCATTCTCCTTGCTGGTCAGACTTTCAGCCTCCCTTCCATGCCTTCATGAACTCATATCTCCATACTTAGGCGATTTTTACCATGATTTTCAGACTTTTCATGGATTTTTCCAGATTTTTAAATGATTTTCTGTGATTTTCCCTTGGTTTTTTGGAACTTCTGAGTGGTTTTTTGAAATATGGGCACTTTCTAAATATAGGAATCCTGCCAAAAATAGAAGCTTTTCCCAAAATAGTAACTTTCCAAAAATAGCCCCTAAAAAATAGGAAGTCTAGAATAGGCCAAAAATGCCAAAAATGAAGTCCCTAAAAAATAGGGGGTCCGGAGGGGCAATCCCCAAAAAGTAGATGTCAGAATTGACTGAAATGACAGTCGATCTTCGTCCCTCGGGCCTCCTAAGCACTGTGGTGATGTTTGCACAATGATTCAGGCTCAAATTCTTCGCTTGACTCGGGTGACCATTCAAAAAACTCAAACTCTAAACCCCCAAACAAAGATCAAATGAAACTGAAGCGCAACGGAAAAGCCCTAAAAAACAAACTACTAGGGTCCCCATTTGCAATGGGGCGATGTGTGAAATAGGTCACAACAGGGCCCACGGTTCCTTACAAGTGAAGCATAATTTCTTCTTTTCGAGCTCATTATGGAGGTCATCATCCATCCGAGAAGGAAAATTCTTGGTCTGATTTGAATCCTTTTGAAAATGCTTCTTATCCCTCTTGTGTGCAAAAGGCTTAGACTGAAATTTTGGCCTTGGGGCAGCCAACTCCATACTTCTAGATTTCCTGATTGCTTCAGCAAGTGTTGGTGGATCGAAAGCCTTCACCCACCCTTTTAATGGTTCCATTAGTCCCTTTGAAAATAGGACTACAAGCCTCCTTTCGGTGATGTTGGGCACCATCACGGAAAGCCTTTAAAAATCTGAAATGTATGTGTCAAGTGCGCCATGTTGCTTCAACTGTGCAAGCTCATGGAATTTCACCTTAGGATATTTGGTGTCAAATATCTCAATGAGTTTGTTGGTAAATCTTCATAGGTAACAATGAGGTTATGGCCTAGAGTGATCAAACTGTGCTACCACCACTCATGGGAAGCCCCATCCAAATGTAAAGTAGCAAATTGATGGCATCTTGTTCTAGAATTGGTCTCAATAAGAGGTAGTTATTGAGCTTTTGGACCCATGATCTTGTTGAACACTTATCACTCCCATCGAAATGGGCCAAGGTAACCTTCCCAAGAACTTGCTGGAAATCCCTTGGAGGCATACTTGCATGATTCTCATACCTTCTGCCTCCTCTCTTCTTTTGATTCATATATTGGTCCAAAGATAGAATCTCCTGGATCTCTGCAGGAAGGGAAGCATATTCCATGTAGCTACTCCTTCATCAGACATCGGTACTTTAGGTTTAGCAGGTGGTTCCCCCCTTTGAGTAAAGGTAGGTAGAAGAGGTCTAGGGGCTGATCCTCTCGACACTTCAACATGTTGACCAATAAGTCTCCCATTTGGATTCACATTAGAGGCACTTGTTTCAGTATTCTAGTTCTACAAAAGGGGAGTCATGTTCTGATCTATATTGGCTAGCAACTAGGACATCATGTCTATCATAGTGTCAAACTTCCTCTCAGCTCTAGTATCAACACTTTCCTATCAAGCTGGTCCCTTGTCCTTTTCTGCCATGTTCTCAATGGCTATATCCTAGTTTTTGAGAACCTCTAAAAATGTATCCTTGACGGGAATTGACGGGGTGTGAAACTGTTGTCTCTTCTTCTCTCTGTTGTAGTATCTGGTTTCCCTATCACTCATAGAGAACTTTTGTCAATTGAAGCACTGAAATTACAGGTTGGCAGGATGACCAACTCTGATACCACTATAAAATACCCCCTTAGTTTTTTTCCAAATTTTCATACAACTTTCACCCATTAGCATTAGCCAAATGTAATGATAAGCAAACTGAAAGCAACCCTTCACTTTTTGATCTCCTAGATCCTGGAGTGGTCAAGGTGAAAGAGCATATGGTGTAAGGGGATGGAAATACAATATCAAATGATGCTAGAAGTACAAATGAGTTTTTGGCGGCAAGCCAGCCAATAGAGAAAAAAGTAAATACTTGGCGGCAAAGCCAACCACTTCCACTTTTCAGCGGGCCACAGGAAATTAAAGAAAACTAAAGAACTTGTCGGCATAGCAAGCCACTTCCACTTTTCATCGAGCAACAAGAAATGAAAGAGAAATCAACCACTTCTTCAACGGGAGTGTAATACAAAATAACTGAAAGTAGAAAGCTGAATGGTACTACCAAATCAGCATTACAATGTTTGCCAAATACATGATTAGATAGTTAGGACCATTCAAAATGATAGCCTAAAACAATATAGATCAGTCCTTGTAACATATAAACAATAGGCAACACATAACGACCAAGTACCTTGAATATATCAGGTCTGCTATGAAGTGGCAGCAGTCTGATTTTGTAGACAGCGAAATTGATACACCATCCAACACCTCATCAAAAGCTCATATGTCCCAAACTACTCAACAAAATGACCTCAAATTAGTGGCAAATGACGAAGAAGGCCTAGGCATCCAAACTCCAACTGTACTCACCTTGAAATCTGCACCAACACCCAAGCACGGATCCCAAGGCACCTCCAAAAGTTGTATGACCTCCCTAGGAAGGTCGACCTTGTCTCAAAAGTCACAAGCACCTTCAAAAATCAACAAAATTAGCAGTACAGGTCGCCCAAGTATGGAAGAGGTATAGAAACAGTACCCACAAAAGTATCTCGCCTCCTTAGATTAGTGCAAGAAAAAACATGCATCAGCCATACACAAAACAACTTGAAAACTGATAAAATCACTCCAAAATGATCACCAAATAGAAAATTAACTCACACCCACACCAAAATGTTAGAAAACATCAAAACCCACAAGAATTGAAAGCTTGTAAGAAACCATCACCAATGAATGCTCTACTGCAACCTAAACGAAGAAGCATCCACTATTCAGCTAGGAGTTGTCTTGCAAACTCGAAATTAAAGAAATCTTGGAGGGGTATTATCCTCAAAGCCTAAGAGTCTAAAATGAATTCAGCAGCACTTCGTTATAATAAAATTGCATAATCAAAATGAGAGGGAGAGGCTTATTTATAAGCCCAAGACCCAGAAGTTTAAACCCAATTTCCCTCCAAAAAGGGATGCCATATTCTTGGGACAAGCATAATATTCATTTAAAAGCTTTTGACTTGTCAAACTAGGCATCCACTTTATCAAGCATCAAATTATCATTTAAATTTGCAAATATCTCCAACTTTGGTGTCCAAGTCATGAGTCCACATTTTTAAACCAACTTAAGTCATGTTGCCTAGGCATGGGGTCCAAAAAAAACATTAAAATATAACATAACTTAAGTTATTAACCTTTCCTTTTTGAACTCCAAGAATGTTGGAAAAGCCACTACCAAAACTGCATTGCCACACTAATAGAAATAGTAACGAAGTGCTAAATTGCTACCAAACCACACTGCTAGAAATAGCACTTACCAAAAATAGCATACTGCTAAAAGTAGTAAGTGACTCCAAACACCATTTGAGCACATTCTAGGTAGCCATCGTAACTTACTAAAAATAGTAAGTCCAGAAATATATATTGATGAAAATGCATGTGACAGCCCACCAAAGCTTTTTGAAAATCCAGAAAGACCTAGAAAACATACTGGCAAACTCCTACAACCAACTCTTGAAAAACCAAAAAGATACCTCCAAGAAAATAGGAAACCCTAATACTACCTCCGACTAGCCTACAGGCCTCCGAAATAGGCTAACGGTCTTAGAAAGGACTAGTGTTGAGAAGGGGACATTACACCATCTCAAGCTTTATAAAAATCCATTGCATAAAGAGGAGTTTCTACAGGACTTGCAACAATAGTTTACACCACACTTAGGTTTACTAGAATCAACATTGATTGCCAATCATGGAGACGGTGCTGAATTATTCATTGCCACATTTGTAGATGAGCCAACCAACTCACCTACTAATATTCAATAGGTATGGTTATCACTCATCAATAATAATAAAAACACATGCACACACACACACACACTACATCTCCAATAAAACGTACCACCAGCAAAAGCCATTACCAGATACATGCAGCAAAGTTACAAGCACGGGACCTATAGCAAGAGTCCCGAGGAATTTACACAAGAGACCTATTCTACTAATACTTGCAACAACTATCTCCAACTTACTTTCACTCCACATGCAAAAACTGTCACTTTCTGTTGCCATCACATTCATCACATCTACATAGCATATCACTTCTCTACAAGTTATTTCCACGAATTTCATAGGCTTCCTTTCGTGCTTGTAGACACATATCATTGCCAACTTGGTTTCTCAATACGACAAGCTACATGCAGTCATCCATTTACTTCCATCATCACAACTTTCTAAACTAGATGCTATTGGTGGCCATCCAAATCACATCACATGCGCCACCTCTTCCATCATCACAACCATTTCAGGTATTCTTCACATTACCAACTATGATTACCATTAACTCTATTTTATTTGAAATTCACGTTTATGCCACATTTATTTTATACTATATACATATCCATGATGCTTTAAACATGATTTCCTTCATACCCCTCACATACCTTGTAATTCGAGGACAAATTCAAACTTTTAGTTGGGGGGAGGATTCCACATTAATTACAAATGTGGAAAATATTTGGTATGCCTTGTACCTTCATAAGCTAAATGATCACTAGTTATGTTGCAAATTGCATATATTGACACAAGAAATTTGTAGTAAAGACACAAAAACAAAAATTGCAAAGTCACAAAGATCATAGCCATTCAAAAAGGCAAAGAACAAGGCATAGATGAGCAAGTTGAAGAGGAATTCATCTAAAGAAGCTTACAAAATTGCAAGATGGGGGGAGACATTATCAAAAGGGAACCATCAACCCATACTTTACTATTAGAAGATCAACAATGCTTGCCTATTTTTCAACAAGCTGGATGGTTGGATTACTTTCTTAAACTTACATAATACAAAGAAGTGATGACATAGCAATTTTCCAGCACATTACAAAATTATGAAGCTACAGTAAGAGGTCTGAGAGTGGATGCCTCAGAAGCGGCAATTGCAGAAGTCTTCGAGATTCCCACAGTTGGGTGGGAGTTTCTAGTAGGAGAAGACGCCATTATAGCTTAGAATAAATTCATTCAACTAGGAGAGGAATTAGATTCCTCTCCCCAAGGTACTAAACGACTCTCCTTGCCTTGGTTATGGGCATTTGTAGCTATATACATAATTAAATATTTGATCTGTGATGGTGGACAATCTCTCTTGTATACAATACACTTTAAACTATTAAGTCATCTTTGCCATCAGAGGCTTGTGAATGTTCCAAACTTACTGTATAATTTGCTAAAATGAATGTTAGCTTAGTATAAAAGGAAGAGAAACTAGTCTGCCTTGTCTCATTACTGTTTAGTCACTTTGTTGATAAAGAGAAGCCTTAGTGCCCAATTCCTTGATATTTCTTGGGAATATTGTCTAGCATGCAATAACATAAATGACAGACCTTTGAGGCTTGGGCTAAATGAAGCAATTAGGGATCAAGAGGTGAATGAGACATCAACAGAAGGGGAAGAGGAACATATAACCTCTTCCTTGCAAGTTGCATCACCTACCTATAGCAACAATACACAACCGAAGCCAGAGACGTAGGAAACCCAACCTGTAGCCTCTGAGGCACAACTCGTAGCACCTTTAGAGTTTGAAACCCTTGTCATAGAAAACCCTTCCATGCCTAAGAATCATAAAAGAAAATGTACACCTTCCTCTCTTGCATCTAAAAAGAAGCAAAAAGGGCATATGCAACCTAAAAGGTAGTCAAACCGCCTAAAAGAAAAGGGCATTGCAGAAGGGAAGCCCTATTCTCGACAAAAAAAGGTTGTTATGATAGAGTCAAAAAAAGACTTGGAAAAAGAGAATTTACCTGATGATAAAGAACAATCAAGGAGCTTGCAACTTATGTATTTGAGCACCAATTCAAATTTTGAATCTGAAGAGGATCTGTTTATGGCAAGGAAGAAACCCAAATGTCCTAGCAATCCAACAACCCAAGAGGAATTTGCTTCCCCAGTTGAGGCTGATGAAGAACTATTTTTGGAGGATGAGAATGAATTACTTTTAAAAGGTAAAGATGAAGTTAATAAGTTGCAAGCAGCTCTTCAAAAAATCAAGGAATTAGAAGAACAGCTAAAGGGGTACCGACAGAAAGAGATAGGGTTAGACAACAAGGTTAAAGAATTGGAAAATCAGTTGCATGCTTATCAACAACAAGTGTAATGACCCGCTTTATTCCCTAAATCGTGGCATTCCATAATGATATACACATAGGCAACGTTGAGTTTGTGTGGCCGAATAGTTATTATTTTGCAGGCTGACTCCTTTATGATTAGCACTAAGGCCAACCTTTATGGAAATAAATTTAAATTAATATTCTGGCTGACCTCCCTTCATTGGCATTCAAGATGTAAACAATTTTAATTTTTAATTATCCTCATAGGCTGGCCAACTTGTCAACATTGGTGCCTAAGACAAATTCATCTAAAGCTAATGCTGGCTAACAGTTTTGAGAGATGTTTTTACGACATATAAATGTATGTGTAATCGCCCAAGAAAGATGAAGAAAAATAATTAAGACGGGTTAATATTATTGCAGCTGGTATTAGTTAATGAGGGCAGCGAATGAGTATAAGGCTGTCATTAATAAAATGCATCAATTCTAAAAAAGCAGTGATAGAGTTAATTAAAAGATGAAGCTAATATGAATAAAAAGAGGGCAGCGATCAAGTTTAAAGAGAGCAATTATTTAAGAGAAGTCATGACTCTTTGAAGAGTTATTATTTTTCAGAAAAGGTGTATCTTTTCATAAAGATATAAATATATGAATGAATGGAAATCAATTGCCATCAATGAAGGAATGAATGAAAGTAAAATGGAAATCAATTAGAAATCTAGATAAAGCAGCATAAGTTTATATATATATGTATATATTATATGCGATCATGTAATAGTGATGCTTGCAACAATTATTAATCCTTATTAGTAATTATTCATTTGATTTAATCTATTAGTTTCCTATAAGCAATCAGGCATGGATTTGTGAGGGAACACGATTGGGGAGGCAGCAGACTGGTTCCACAATGTAAGTAGACCAACCTCATGTTGGATGGTAACAAAAGTTCCTGCCACTTGGGGCCAAGGGGTGATTGCCAAGCTCTTGGGCTTAATTGTGATGAACAGTCCCCAGGTTCCACAACGTAAGTAGACCAACCTCATGTTGGATGGTAATGAAAGTTCTTGCCACTTGGGGCCAAGGGGTGATTGCTACGCTCTTGGGCTTAGTTGTGATGAACAGTCTCCAACATTTAAGTAGACCGACCTCATGTTGGATGGTAACGAAAGTTCCTACCACTTGGGGCCAAGGGGTGATTGCCACACTCTTGGGCTTAATTATGATGAGTAGACTCCAAGTGCTCTACCGTGCTTTCCTTCCCAATCATTTCTATGATTAGTTATGGGGAATGAAACTATAGACTAGACCAATATGGCAATGATATTTATATTAATTGTTCATTTATTCTTAAGCTCAATAACTTTTATGTGATTTAATTTAGAATACTATTTTATATTGTTGGAATTGTTACTTATTGAGAAAATTCAGGCATACCCCAACCAAGGGACATTACAATTGGTATCAGAGCCTTAATCTTGCTAAACTGTGGAACAAACCTACTTTAATCGCCATTCAACCCTCTTCTTAAGTAAATCAAAAAAATAAAATCAAGTGGGCCACCATTACATTTCTATATATTTGTGTCTTTCACATGTATGCTTAGTTTCTTATGTGTATTTATATGAATGCTTTGTGTCTTATGTGTATTTATGTGTATGCTTCATGTCTTGCGTGTATTTATGTGAATGCTTCGTTTATTACGTGTATTTATGTGTATGCTTCATGTCTTACGTATATAACACATGCCTAATGTGTCTTCAACAACGCTAACAAATTAACTTATTTAAAATTAAATTATTATTAGTCTCCGGATGCAAAAATGAAGAGTTGTAACTATTGAAATGAAAAGGTGTGACTCCCTCAAACTTGAGATATAAAAGGGAGAGCATTTCATTTGAGAAAGACATCCTTAACATCATTGAAGAATTCAATTGAGAATAGAACCTTAAGTGATTTTACAAGTAAATTAAATTAGGTTCTCAAGAATAGTGATGATGTGAGAAAGGTTGTGACTCTTCAAATGAAAGGTTGTGACCCTTCAAAGGTGAAAGATTGTGACCCCCTCAACAATTAGATATAAAAGGGCAATCATTTCCTTAAGAAGAAATCATCAATAGGAAAAAAATCTATCAATCAATTCAGAAGTAAAGTATTATTCTCAAAAAGGCAGCCATGAAGGGTGGTGATTCATTTACTATGAAGAGTGGTGACTCCTTTATAATGAAGGGTGGTGACTCATTTATTGTGAAGGGTGGTGACTCCTTCAAGAAATAGATATAAAGGATAAATTAATTCATTGACATTCAATAAGCAATCAACACTCATCTATTCATCAAGAAATTGAGCAATCAAAATATCAAAAAGATTCCTAAGGAACAATCAATCATAACAACTCAACATGGTTAATGATAAAATCTAATGATATAACTTGATTTTCAAAAAGAAATCCACATGTTGCCATCACTAGTTGTCATAGAAATTTAGGCATAACTAAGATGCAAAGATGGATTAAGATTATCTTACATTCAAACTTCGAGATATAAGTACACCAAGATATGATCTTGACCTAGGATGGTCAATCTCTTAATAGCCAAACAATAACATTAATGTCCACAAAAATATTCCAAAACAATCTACAATGATTTATCTAGAAATTTTGTCTCACCCATAACACCCCATTTGAAACATCATAGAGTGAATTATTATCAACATGCATTAGAAATAATAAATTCAACCAAACTTTGATATGCCAAAACAACATTTTTGAGAGAATGTAATGAAGACCAACTCAATTCTTTAGGAACCTACAAATTTGGACTCTCAAGAGATCTTGAGAGAAATGTTGGAAATTTATTGTAGGGTATATTCATCAAGCTTCATGAAGGAGGAACACAATTAAGAGTAGTTTGTTCATTTTGAACAAGATTATAAATAACAAATCCAGTCCATACCACATATGATTGAAACAATGGCAATGCATGGATCTACCTTGTAATCTACAAAATTGATCTTGTAGACTTTGTTTGTGGACCAAGTTCACTTCTATATTTGATATCTAGAGTAGATCATTTAATCCCAAGGTCTTATTCTCCTAAGTCATCCTTCTTGATTAGAGTAGTTCTTCATTCATGATTAAAAATCAAGGTCATCAATATTAGACATACATGTGCCTTAGATAAATTTGATATAGATCAAGTTTGTTACATAAGTCTATTTTAAGTTACATTGTGGGCCCATAACCCACAAATCCCAAGATCATTTTTCCCTCTTAAACTATTGGGAAAGAATAGATGTTTTCAATTAGGTGGAATAAAACAGTACTTTTCCAAGCTATGAAAATCATCCTAGTGTTAAAAATAGGAATATGTCAAATCTTTACAAGAGTGACAACCTCCCATTGATATGGAAATTGGATGTTAGTGACAATGTATGAATTTAAGTTCTATGAAGTGTTTCATGGGTAATAATTGTTTGCTATGAATTCTAAGACCTTCGTACATCTTCCATCGGACTTGATCAATCCAATAAATTTTGTACTTGAGAATGTATACTTAGAAGATAATAACAAGTCATTAATCACCTATGAGTCTATGACAAGGTGATATATGTTGAATGATGTTTTGATTAGGCTATTTTATATTACATCCTCATTAGAAACAAAATCACCTCAAAATTTTGTTTGAATGTTTACGTGAAATGTAAAATACCTTATGGAAGGGAAATTCTTGCTTGTTTCCATTTGATTGTTTAGAGGAAAAGGATACAACATGTAGACATCTAGATCCTTTTACTCAAAGGAAAAGTGGTTTTGCACAAAGGAGTGGGATCTTGATATTCACAACACTCCCATAATACATCATGACGCAAAATTTTTTTCATTCTGGATTTCAACAAGGGTAATCAAGAGTTTGTATTTATTGCCTAGGATCTTTGTGGTAATGAAATGAGAGAAAACTTGTCTTAAATAACAAGTCTTGGTAAATTCCAACTCTTTGCTTTGTTGTTGAGAGTTATTGGAAAATAATACATAAGTTAGACGAATATTAGACAATAAAATGTCCTCATACTTTAAGAGGATGGTATTAACCTTATTGGTAGTAAGTTGAGGCAAGTATACTAATAACTACTCATCAAGGACATAGAGTCAAACATAACCAAAATAATCAATAGAGTCAAACATAACCAAAGTAATCATCACTTGGTTTGGAATTTCCAATTCCTATCATAGTATCACAACTGAAGCTAATATTATCACAAAAAGGAGCAATATTTAAAAATTACAAATCTTAGTTTGTGATTGCTTGAGGACAAGCAATCTTGGGTTGGGTGGACTACTGACCCACTTTATTCTCTAAATCGTAGCAATCCATAATGATATGCACAAAGGTAACGTTGAGTTTGTGTGGCCGAATAGTTATTATTTTGCAGGTCGATTCCTTTATGATTAGCACTAAGGCCGACCTTTATGGAAATAAATTTAAATTAATATTTTGGCCGACTTCCCTTCATTAGCATTCAAGATGGAAAACAATTTTAATTTTTAATTATCCTCATAGACTAGCCGACCTGTCAACGTTGGTGCCCAAGACAAATTCATCTAAAGGTAATGTTGGCCGATAGTTTTGAGAGATGTTTTACTAAGTCAAGGGACAACAATGCCTTTTACTGAGTCAAGGGACAACAATTCCTTTTAGAAGGTTTCCTACTTGATTTGCAAGTCGACTACCCTCTTATATTGCTGCCAACTTTACATTGACTGGGTTTATGCATATCCAAAGGTTTAAGACTTCATATTTGCTTTCATATGCTACAGGTTTTAGCACCCTTAAGAATAGTGCAGCTAATGACTTATTCTTCCCATTTAAAATCTGCATGCATTCTTTCCCAGTGTATAAACTTCATGCCTTTTACCATGAGCGGGCTTTTGACTTGGTCTTACTTGTTTTAAGCGCAGACTATATTGCATATGAGGCAGTGCTATTACTATGCAGACTATATATATATATATATATATTTAACACATCATTAATATATGTTTATATATATTTATTTTCTCAGGATTATCAAATGCATTTATTGCCAATTCATAAATATATAAACATATATTGAAATAACAATCGTAGATACATATACACAAATATATAATTATATTAATATATATGTGAAATATTCCTCTTACTTTTTTTCCCAAAATTAGACACACAAACCAGCATCAAACCATTGATTAGCTTTAGCTCCAAATGCAAATCAGCATGGAAAGTAACTCTAACCAAGAATGTTCACCAAGATCCCAATGTGGGCGAGGTGATAGCATATGGTCAGAGGATCATTAGGTATAAACTGAACTGAAATTACAATTCATTTGCCGATGCAGGCATCCACAAGCAGTGAGAATACTCCACTTATTCAGTGGGTTAGATTATTACATTATTAAGGTGGCAAGCCAGCCATTAAATCCTCTCTTCCACTTATTTCGTGGGGGGAAAACAGTCCACACAACCACTTATTTTGTGGGGGGAATTTACAAACAAGAAATATGTTTATTCTAAAACTCAACCACTCAATTGTGGGAGTGTAATCAAGTATAAATTGCAGCAATAAAATGAAATAGCCGTTAGTACTACTAACTAGCTTTACAATGAATAGAAATAGCTGCAAATAAGAGAGATAAGCTTCTAGAATGTTCTTTATCCACACTGACGGTAAACCATCCAGGGGTTACAATGATGTGAATTAATTACAAGAAAATGTATCAAATTAAAGGACCGAAACAGTACTACTGTTTTCAGTTTTACAATAAGAAACAGCTGCAATTTTCAAGTGTTTTTACAATCTTTACAAAGCACAATGAAAAGGATGAATTCTCCAATAGATAATCTCTCAATTATTGATGCTTGAAACCAAAATCAGAAAATTGAAGCAATCTGATATAAATATCTGCAATCTGGAAATGTCTATCAACAAACAGAAAACACATAAAAATGATCATAACTCCTTCATGATACCTTCAAATGGCCTGATTTAAATTGCAAAAACTCTCTGGAAGGTAGGCGCCCAATTCACCATACAAAATCTGCATCAAAACTCATTAGATAATTTTTGTTCGAACTCCAAAGCCCTCTGCAAGTGGTACGGCCTTCAAAGGGGGCGATTTCTTTAGATAAAAATCTGCACTTCATTAAAAATTCTGAAACTCTCCAAAAGGGGTCGCCAATAGTCAAGGAATTGATAGGACCAACACCCAGAATCAAAACTAAATCACACAAAAAGCTGTATATAAAAATCTCCTTCAGCCAAATAATAACCAGCAACATGAAAACTAGAAATATCTCACCAAAACTCCACAATAATGCTCAATATGTACTTCTGGATGAAGCGCACTCCTAATAGACCATCTAGGGAACCATAGTTTCAGGCCCGAAGAATGGAGTAAACTTGCTAAGCTTTCCCTTAGCTGGATTCTGGATTTCAAACCAGCAGCATAACTTTACAATATTTTCCAAAGATGAGAATGAATGAGCAAGGCCTCAATAAATAAGCTTCAAATGGCAAATGAAACACTCTGAATTCCAAGAAGTCGAATCACTTCAACTTCCAAAAGGGACGCCACTTCAACCATTCACTTTATTTTGAAATAATAAAATATTATTCATCTTCCCTTTTTGGCATCCATTTCAAAATGCAATAATAAAGCATTTATTAAATCATTAAATGCTCAACTTGACCCCTTAATGTCCCCTCTTTAAAACAACTTGAAGTCATCAATCCTAAGCATGGGGTACAACTTAAAAACATGAAATTGACTAAGTATAAAACTCAGTCCAAGGAGATAACCAAAACCAACGCCAATACTGAAACTGATGGATTGCCAAAAATAGCATGATGACCTGAGCAAAACTGCTGATGATGCCACTGCCAAAATTAGACTTACTAAAAATAGCCAATGCCAAAAATAGTAAGTTCACCTCAAAACCCACAAAAAGCTGAAATGAGTTGGACACAAGACTTATTGAAAGTGGAAACCCTAAATTCGCACATTTGAGTAGCCTACGGATTTCCGGAAATAGGCTAAATCCAAATGAAGTGTAGGGCGAAATTGGGGACATTACAATATGTATATACATTATAATATACATATATATTAATATATAGTATGTATATATATAACATTGTTTTAATATCTTTATATAAACACATATGTATATATGTATATATCACTTCTCTCCAATCGATATACCCATGCATATGGTAGTCCGTCCATGAGCATGTGTAGATATGTCTATCTATGTATACTCATGCATGTATTTACTCATATGTATGAGTTTATTGTAGACTTGTACATATATACATATATATACATTTTATGTATATATCTCATCAATATAAATATGAACACACAAGAAAGGACTTTTACTCAATATAAAGAATTAATCACATTCCTCAATCACAACATTCATAGAACAAGATCATAACCCAATATAAACATTCACAACCAAAACTGAAGATCACTTACCTTTTACCCAAATTGACTTTACTTGACTTGGACCAACTAGGGTGTGAGTGTGTGTATGCTTAGTTAGGCTCGTTAAGGGTAACCTGACCAAGTTTTTCTCCCGAGTGATTCTTCCCCTCTTCGGGAGGTTCAAACTTGTTCCTACATTTAGCTTAGTACATTATAACAGTAGTTAGCCGATCACAATACAATCATATGCATCATATATTTCATAGTCATAATCATTATAAAACATCAAATTGAATAAAAAATTCATTCATCATATTTCCATCAAGATTCATATACAAAACACATTCATATATATATTAAAGCATTTTAACCAAACAAGGTAATAGTAAATAGGTAATAACACCTGGGGTGTAACAACTTGCATGCACAAATCAATGATATAGCTCTATGCAACCAAGCATTCTTAATGATTCATCTTTAGAGCTACAATAATCCACATTAAATGAAGGGAAGACCATTACAAATGCTTATGATGCTTCAAAGTTTTCATTTAACTCTCATTACATTCATACAAACAAGTGTGGCAAGAGAAAACCCACAAGGTTCAAAGATCTCCTTGAATTGTTATAGTTTTCCATGGAGAGATTTAGTATATACACATCTTCTTTTGAAACCCTTATTGTGATTTTACAAAATGTGATCTTGTCACTTGCATGCTAGACTTGCAAATATTGAAACCCTAGAAATTGAGACACTTGTAGTCAAGAATGGAATGAAATGATCAACCCTTGTTACATCTTTCTTCCTTGTATTTATAGCATTCAATTACAACATATTCAGATTTTCTCGTTGGGATTCATGGGGGTTGCATACTAGTCAAAGAATTGAATGCACTAGCACACTACTCTACTATATAATCTTTCTTGGAGTTTTGGTTGACCACCCTATGGTAAAAAAAACATTCATTCTATGCTTAGAGAAGTATCCTCATACTTGCTCTTGGACATGTGCGAGTAGTGTTTGCATTCATGGCATTCATAATGACCATAGCTGTTTTCATCATCTCCACATGGCTTTACAATTGCATCCATGCCATTGAGGTGAGCAATGTCATTTAGTAGGATCTAAGTAGTTGTACATCTCCATAATAGTCAATAATGGGCATTAATGGATCTTGGAAAATGTAGGAGAGTAGGTGACATTGGGTGTTTGAATGATAGGGGTCCAAAGTTTTTAATGCCTAAATGATGAATGAACAAAAGAGGGGACTAGGGGTTTGGGTGTGGGGATGTGAGATTTAGGGGAAGGTAAAGGTCCACAAGCCTAGAAAGGAGGAACAATAAAGCAATGGGGATTTGGGGATTTGGATCCAATCAAAATATTTACAAGAGCTATGTTGGCATTAAAAATCCGAAAAGTCCTTGAGAAACAAGGGAGTGGGAGCTATGAGCTAGGAGATCGGGATATCAAGTGCCATTCCACCAGTTAGAAGAAAGTTTGAAAGCCCTGTTCATTCTCTAACCTGCTTTCAATGATCTTTGAGAAGTTGCAAATTTATGTGTTTAAGGTCACAGAGAAGATGGGCCAACAAACAAGAGATGGATATATCTCTCTTGCACTTTAGGCTCTAAAAAACCTAAATGGGTACACGTCAAACAACATTAATTTTGAATTAACAATGGGATTATCATAGTGAACAACAAATAATTTGTTCATGCATATAAGTAAGGATTTGAAAATGATTTTGCAATATCAACTTTCCTATTACCCTTAATGCCTAGACCTGAACATAACACCTAAAAAACTAACATGCAACACTAAGTGGTGATTCTTCATTTTAAATATTTGAGTGTGTAGGGATGTTGAAAAGATTGGTTCCTACTTATTGAGATTATAGACTTTGAAAACTGCAGACATATATTATCTTATCAAATAAGCTCCATGGTTTATCAATAGAATATTATTACTTTACAATAATTTAAAACCCTAACTAGAACAACTTCGAGATTTAACTATGGAAATGTGAGTGCCTTACAATGACATAAACCCCAATGATTCACTACTCATAGTCTACTTAGTAATCATTTAATATTACAACAATCCCACTTATTGTTTAGAAAGATTTATTACCCTCCTTGAAGGCATGCAAACTAAACAAACAAATCTTATAGCAAATGTGCAAGTGAAGATTTCCAATTTTCCTTGAAAATTTACTTCTCTTCAAGAGTTAAACAATGTAGTAAAGGAGACAAACTAAATGCAAATTTCTATTCATCTCAATTTCAAAAATTATAATCATTATTACAGTACATGCCAATAAAATTCGGATGGATCTCCATTATCCCTTATGAAAAAGATTACAATTTTTTTATAGAAGTTTCTCTTCATAGGCCTTTTCTCTCCAAACCCTTACGAATGAAAAATCCTTTACATTATATAGAATCCATTTCAAAAAATCAAGCCAATTGTTATAAATATTTGGAAAAATGAAAACATCACATTGTTGGGAATTTTCTATTTTCATCCAACTTTGGATTTTGAATTTGTTGCCTTCCGCTTTGCTTTTATAGGTATTTAAAATATATCACATAAGTATTTGAAATAGCACAACTTTGAAGAGCCATAACTTTTGATCTGCGTACCCATTTGACCTCCCTTTCTTTTAAATTGAAAAGCTCAGAGCATTTTTTGCAATTTAAACTTAGGCCCAAATTCCATTGTTTGAATCTTCAAAATAGGAATTTAAGATTTTTTCTATGAATTAGAAATTTTGAAGGTTTAATAAGTTGCTATTTGAGTGTGATTTTTTGGTTGAAACTAACTCTCAAGGTTGACTATGCATTCTCGAAGCTTTGGATAAGTTTTTAAATCTCTACATGCTTAAATGCAAACTTACTAAAAATAACAATCCTTCTATTTTTAGCTATTTTGATACTTTTAGCTGTTCTAGACAATTTTAGAGGATTTTTAAGCAAGTATACTCAACTAGCTCAGAATTATTGTAAAGGGCTAACCTTATATATAGACTACAAAAAATTCGATCTTGACTTGATTTAGGTAAACCGAGATAGCAAAGGGGACACAAACTAGGATGAAATTTGAGCAAAGCAAGTTAAAGTTTTAGCAATTTCAACATAGGCTCCAATAAGCTTGCTCAAAAGCATGTATTGAGGGAGGTTGGGGCTTTGGGCTAATTGTTACTAGATTGCCTTGGAGATGAAGTGTCATGCAAAGTTTATTGAGAAGGCAAGGTTTGGGTATTTTGGATACCTCACGCAATGTGGGAGAGAGGGATGAAAAGGTCCAAGGATCTGCAAATGAATTTCCAAAGAAGAGTGAGGGTTGGGACTTTGGCATAGCCAAATACCATAGTGCTGAGGGAAATGAAGGTTTGAAATCATGTTGGGGTTTGGGGTTTTGATGCAGGAGCATCTAGTGGTGTAGAGGCAATCTTGCATCACCCAAAAAAAAATGTTTTTCCTTATTTTCTTTAGTTGTTTTGAGTCCCATGATGGCACTTAAGGGGTCTACGACAGTCAAAAGTTAAAAAAGGCGAAAAACAATCACTTACTATTTTTAGTAAGTCAGCCTAAACGGGCTCATATGGACCTGAAAATTTACCCCAAGGAGCGGAATTGAAAAACATATCCGATGGTAGAAGAATCAGCTCAATACCTTGTACCATTTGGGAGATATTAAAGTTTTTGTCTTGCGAAATTTCTCCAATACAGTTTCAAATTCAAATTTGAAAACATTAGTAGCCTCGGAAAAACTCAAAAAATGGACGAAATGACCTTCAAGTGACTTTGGCGTTGTAGATCTCTTTGAGAGCTTTCCAACGATATATTATAATAGCAAGTCGGACACCCGAGTCAAAAGTTATGGCTTCGGGAAGTTGTCCCACTAAAAAGTGAATTTCAATAAAATATCTTCTTGGGTGAGAAATCGGACGACTAGACTTCTGGCGCCAAAACAAAAGGGAAAGTTACACTTTCCAAAACATTCTAAGGCGGTTATTGGTGTAAAATAAAGGGTTGAGTGGAGGTTATAGGGGGGTGGCTCCATTAGTGCAAATCTTGACTCCGAATAATAGATTTTTCTTTTCAGAGTTAATTTTGTTGTAATGAATCAATCCCATGTGGCTATAGCACTGTAATTTTTGAGTCTATAATCACTTTTTGAAAGTAATGGAAAGTGAGTTATATTTTGTCTTGCATCTTCTGTGTTGATATCTATTGTTGTGTTTCGTGTGGGTTTTGGGTGGTGTAACCCTCATCAAGTAGTAGCAGAGCAGATTTCTTTGAGTGTGTGATCAGATCGCTGAACGTGAGGCAATTTGCACTAGGACTTGTGGTTGTGGGTTTCTGAGAAAAGTGATCAGAATGCCTCCACGAAGAAATCATGGTGGTGGAAGAAATGTTGTTGTACCAGAAGAGGGTTTTAGAGACCTGCAGAGACAAGTTCAAGCACTGCAAGAGGAGCTACGTCGAGGGTTTGAGCCAAGAAGAGGAGATGAAAGTGAAGATGAAGCTGAAAACGAGGAACACTTCGAAGAGGAACAAGATGCAGTAGATCCGGAACAAGTTAGATTATTTAAGACCATCTCCAAAGATTGATGTTTCTACATTTTTTGGGAATCTTAACCCAAAAGAGTTTATTGATTGGATCAACGATATGGAGTACTTTGAGTACGAGGAGGTGGAAGATCCTAAGAGGGTCAAATTTGCAAAGACCAAGCTAAAGGGTCATACAAATATTTGGTGGAAAGAGGCACAATTAAAAAGAAATTGAAGAGGAAAAGAGAAAATAAAAAGATGGGACCGAATGGTGGATAAATTTAAAAGACAGTTCATTCTTGTGGACTATGAGCTAGATTTGTTGAAGAAGATGCTAGGGTTGAAACAAGCGGGGAAATCTGTCAAGGAGTATACAGAAGAATGCTATTGTGTCCCGTTCAGAACAGGCCATTCTGAGGCCAACAAGGATAAAGTTGCCCTTTATATAAATGGTTTGAAGCCGAGTATTCAAGAAGAGTTGAGTCTGGTAAGAATGTCAACCATTGAAGATGCATATCAGTTTGCTTTGAAGGTAGAAGAAAAGTTGAATAGAAGGTTTGAAAGAAAGCAAAGAGGTGGAGGTTGTGGTGGAAAGACTAATGGGAGGTCATATGTAGACCGAAGTGAAGATCAAAAGAAGATTGAAGGATCTAGTAGCAGTCAAAACCAGAAGGGAGATAATACCTACTGTCCTCAAGATCAAAATAATGGAGACCAAAGAGGAAGAGGAGGCTTTCGTGGAACCTGTTTTTAGTGTGGGGAAGGACATAGATCCTATGAGTGTCCTCAACATCAAGGAAGGACAAATAGAAGACTTGAGGGTAATGCACAAGTTGCACATGTAAATGAAGATGCCGAGTCTTCACAATCTGAGGATACAGAAAGAGGGGAGGTTCTTGTTACTAGAAGAGCCTTGCTGAATGAGGAGAAAGAACCAACTCAGAGGAAGAACTTGTTTCGCACAAGATGTAAGTGTGAAGGTAAAGTTTGCAACGTGATTATTGATTGAGGTAGTGCTAATAACCTTGTTTAAGAAGAGATGGTTAGTAAGTTGCATTTTGGAGAGAAGAAGACATCCAAATCCTTACCGGATTGCTTGGTTGTAGAAGGAGCATAAAGCTTTGGTAAATGAACAATGTCTGGTAAAGTTCAAGATTGGAAATTATCATGATGAGGTATTGTGTGATATTATGCCTATGGATGTTTGTCATATGTTGTTGGGCAGACCGTGGCAGTTTGATTAGCAAGCGGTGCATGATGGACATGCCAACACCTATTTCTTGAAAAAGTATGGCATTCATCATAAGTTGAAACCCCTGAGGGAAGCAGAAGAAAAGGTATGTGGTAATGCAAGGATTTGTTTGGTTGATAGAAGAAGGTTCCTAGAAGGTATGCGACACAAGCATATGTGTTTCGCATTAATCCCTAGAGTTGATAAAGAAGATACTAAGGAGGTACTTGTAGAGGTTTCAGATTTGTTGAAAGATTTTCGGGATATTATTTCTGATAATGTGCCTGAAGGTTTGCCTCCAGTAAGGAAGATTAGCCACCAGATGGACCTGATTCTTGAAGCCAATTTTCCAAATAAGGCAGCCCATCGTATGACTCCAATAGAGAGTGAAGAGTTGAACGAACAAGTGCAAGAGTTGTTGCGGAAGGGATTGATCACAAAGAGTTTGAGTTCATGTGCAGTACTAGCACCAAAGAAGGATGGGGAATGGCGAATGTGTACAGATTCTAGAGCCATCAACAAGATCACCATTAAGTATAGATTTCCCTTGCCGAGAATGGATGACATTATGGATTGTTTGAGTGGAGTTGAGTACTTCATGAAGATAGATTTGAAGAGCAGATATCACTAGATCCGAATTAGAGAAGGAGATGAATGGAAGATAGCCTTCAAAACCAAGGAGGGCTTTGTACGAGTGGTTAGTCATGCCCTTTGGGCTAACCAATGCACCGAGCACATTTATGTGGCTTATGAATGAGGTATTAAAAGAATTTTTAGGAAAATTTGTTATTGTTTATTTGGATGATATTTTGATTTTTATCAAGACATTGGAGGAGCACCTGACACATATTCAAAGAGTTTTTTAGAAGCTAAGGGAGGAGAAGTTGTTGATTAATTTGAAGAAATGTAGTTTTGTGAAGAGAGAGTTGGTGTATCTATAATTTTTTTGTCTTAGTAGAGGGTCTTAAAATGGATCCAAAGAAGGTGGGAGCTATCATTGAATAGCCTATGCCGAGGAGTGTTAGAAGTAAGGTCATTTCATGGTATAGCAAGTTTTTACAAAAAGTTTATTAAAAATTTCAGTAGTATTTGTGCACCTCTAACTGAAGCAATGAGAGGGGATAAAAAGAATTTTAAATGGACTATAGGAGCAGCAAAGAGTTTTGATATGTTGAAGAAGAAAGTCATAGAGCAACTTGTTTTGGCACTTCCAGATTTCAATAGGGTCTTTTAGGCAGATTGTGATGCTAGTGGCAGTGCCATAGGAGCTTTTTTGAGTCAAGAAGGTAAGCCAGTTGCCTATTTTAGTGAGAAGTTGAATGATGCTAAGAAGAAACATTTTGTCTATTATCAGGAGTTTTATGCTATAGTTTAGGCTCTGAAGAAATGGAGACACTATTTGTTTCCAATAGAATTTGTTTTATATATTGATCATCAAGTTTTGTTGTATCTTAATAGTCAAGGAAAGTTAAATCAAAGGCACTTAAAATGGGTTGAGTTTTTGCAGAGTTATACTTTTGTTTTGAAGCATACGAGTGGAAGGTCAAACAAAGTTGCAGATGCCTTAAGTAGAAGGGAAAATTTATTGATAGAGATGAATATAGAGGTTGTTGGGTTCAATGAACTCAAAAGTTTGTATCATGAAGATCCGGACTTCGCAGAAGCTTGGAAGGCTTGTTTGGAACTTGTTACATTGGATAGGACAAAATGGTTGGATTTCGTAATCCAAGATGGGATGTTGTTTAAAGGAAGCCAATTGTGCATTCCAAGGAGTTCTATGAGAGAGAATCTAATCAAGGAGAAGCATAGTGGAGGATTGGTTGGACATTTTGGTCGACATAAGACCATTGCTCCTGTTAGTAAGAACTATTACTGGCCACAATTACAACAAGATGTGAAGAAGTTTGTACAAAGTTGTAGAGTATACCAGATGGCTAAAGGGGTAAGTCAAAATATTGGACTATATACGCCATTACCTGTACTAGAGAGGCCATGGGAAGATATTAGCATGGACTTTGTTCTGGTTTACCAAGAACATAGAGAGGACATGACTCAATATTTGTGGTGGTTGATAGATTTTCAAAGATGGCACATTTCATTTCGTGTCATAAGAACAGTGATATTCATATTGTAGAGTTGTTTTTCAGAGAGGTGGTGAGACTACATGGTCTACCAAAGAGTATAGTTTCAGAAAAAAAATACCAAATAATTTGTTGGTTATTTCTGGAGGACATTATGGAAGAAGTTGAAGACAGATTTGAAGTTCAGTTTTGCACACCACCCACAGACTGATGGACAAACAGAGGTAGTGAATAGGAGTTTGGGAAACCTGCCGAGATGCTTAGTAGGAGATAAGTGCAAGGGATGGGATTTGATTATACCATAGGAAGAATTTGCTTACAACAATTCTGTCAATAGGAGTACTAGTAAATCCCCATTCCAGATTGTATATGGGAATACTTCGAGGAATGTTTCTGAGTTTAGGAAGATGGAAAAAGGAGAAAAGAGTAGTGTCGAGGCAGAAGATTTTGCAAAGCACCTAAAGAACCTGCACGAGGAAGTGAGAAATCACATCAATAAAATGAATTCTCAATACAAAGCTAAGGCTGATCAGAAGAGGTGATTTAAGGAATTTCATGTTGGAGATGAAGTCATGGTTCACTTGAGAAAAGAAAGGTTCCCAATGGGAACGTATAACAAGTTGAAGATGAAGAAATTTGGACCATGCAAGATCCTAAAGAAGCATGATTCAGGAAATGCTTATGAGGTAGAGTTGCCTAGTGGAATAAACATTTCTCCCATGTTCAACATTGCTGATTTGATAGAGTATCATGAAGGAGATATGGATGATGGATTGATAAAAGAATAGTGGAGTCTTTCAACACCTACTTGAGAGAAGGAAGAGATAGAAGGAAGCTTGGATAGCCGTGTGGGTAGAAGTACAAGAAATAGGCAATATGAAGAATATCTGGTTAAATGGAAGGAAAGGCCTATTGAAAATTCATCATGGTTGTCTAAGGCAGAGGTTGAATGTCTTGGTTTTCCTCCAACACCATCAAAGTGACAAGGTCAATTCTCAAATTATCCTAGGTGTTTGATGCAGGAGCATCCAGTGGTGTAGGGGCAATCATGCATCACCCAAAAAAAAAATGTTTTTCCTTATTTTCTTTAGTTGTTCCGAGTCCCATGATGGCACTTAAGGGGTCTAAGACAGTCAAAAGTCAGAAAAGGCAAAAAATGGTCACTTTACTAAAAAATTACCCCAAGGAGTGGAACTGAAAAATGTATTCGATGGCAAAAGAATCATCTCAATACCCTATATTGTTTGGGAGATATTAAAGTTTTTGTCTTGAGAAATTTCTCCAATACAACTTCAAATTCAAATTTGAAAACCTTAGAAAAGCTCGAAAAATGGACAAAATGACCTTTAGGTGATTTCGACATTCTAGATCTCTTCGAGAGTCTTCGAGAACTTTCCAACAATATATTATATTAGCAATTTGGACACCCGAGACAAAAGTTATGGCTTCGAGAAGCTGTCCCACTAAAAAAGTGATTTGCAATAAAATATCTTCCTAGGTGAGAAATCAAACGGCTGGACTTCTAGCACCAAAACAAAAGGGAAAGTTACACTTTCTAGAACATTCTAAGGCAGTTATTGGTATATGTAAGAAAGGGGGACCAACCACGTTCAAGGCCCCAGGTCACGGAGAGCCAAGAGTGGAAGACTGCTCTAACTTACCTTAGCTTAACGGGGTGTTAGGAAATGCGGGACAAGAATGATGAGGACTATAAAGTCCCTAAATCACTCTACGGACCCGAAACACAAAATAGGGCTAGGCGAGCCGGTTTTCGGGTTTAACTCTGTGCCTTAGGAAACTCTTTGCCCGAGGACGAAAGTGCGGTTCTGGGACGACAGCGTGGCACGTTGGCATCTCTCAGGTGCGCTGACGTCCGTACAACCAAAGGACTGAAGAGACAAGGTTAAACGTAGGAAAACTAACAAACAACCTAGCTAACTACTTTCAAAGGGCCAAAACAAAGCTATGAAGTAGGCAAGATATGTTCGAATATGATAAAGTAAATGAGCAAGAGTTAGGATGATAAGAATAACGTCACAAAGGTACTCGTTCGCTAGCTAACTCCGAGCTACACGTCCACCTGCACACAATGAGTAGGAAAATTGTTGGGTGACTGTATAGGGGCTTGCCTTAGTCAGACCCCCGTTTAGGTGTTTTCACCTCCATGGACAACCAAGAAAGCGATAATGGAGAAATAGTATGATAAAGAAAGAAAGTAAATTAGAGAACACTAAAACACTATAAACAGTAATGTGCCACTCAACCAAATAATAGAGGAGAGGAGTAGAAAGCTTATCACCTCCACCAAGAGCACTCAAGGCTAATGGGGGGAGAAAATGTGAGGACTCAAGTCTCTGCTGCAATGGTGTTGTTCCACACTTGCTCTACTAAGTTGATGGAGTGATGTTGTTGCTGCTATGGAGTGCAAGAGTGTTGCTAGAATGCTAGAATGGAGACTAGAATGCTTGAGCTTGTGAGAAAGATTGCTTGAAGGGATGAAATGGAAGAAGGAATGGTGAATTTGAAGGAGATAATGAAGAAAACGGCCATATTTGGGTCGGTCAGTCGAAGGGGGCATTACAAGTCGACTCCCAATGAGAAGTGTAACGCCTTTGCAGGCTCAAACGCGAGAATCTGCCAGGGACGTAAGCGCGCCGCGTGGACATTTACGCGCCATGCGGGCGTCCCCGACAGTTATTCCTCTGCCAACACACAAAACAATCACCAAGTAGAACGAAGACAGTGGGGTTATATGGAATTTAGCCTTCGAGTTTGGTTTTCTAAAGTGGAGAAGGGAAAAAAGGGGAATTTGCATAAGGGGTGCAAATTCTGTCCTATACATTTTGCCCCCACTTTAGTGAGCACGAATACTGATGAGTGCTTTGGTAAAGTAGATCAGAGAAGTAGTAAAGTTAGAAATGTATACCTGAATCGTCGAGGAAGCAAACCACGATCTGGTGAACTCGAGAGTGAAGGACAAGAAGAGGACTCCATAGCCCCATAGAACTATGAAACTGAAGAATGAAAGCGTATTACAGGCCCGCGGACTTGCAAGGAGGCAACCCCCAAGATCTCTCACATGAAGGAAGCCCCGTAAAGTAAACGCCTTACAGGCCCGCAAGCCTGCAAGGAAGGTGTCCCCCAAGAACTTTCTCATGGAGGATACCCAGAAAGGTGCCTTATAGACCCGCATATCTGCAAGGAAGCGTCCCCCAAGATCTCTCACATGGAGGAAGCCTGAAAAGCGCCCTACAGATCCGTAGACCCGTAGGGAAGGTGTCCTTCAAGATCTCTCGCATGGAGGAAACCCAAGGAAAGCGCCCTATAGACCCGCAAATCTGCATGGAAGGTATCCCTCAAGATCTCTCGCATGGAGAAAACCCAAAGAAAGCGCCCTACAGACCAGCAGACCTGCAGGGGAGCCATCCCCAAGATCTCTCGCATGGAGGAAGCTCAAAGGAAGCGCCCTATAGGCTCACAGACCTGTAGGGAGGTATCCCCCAAGATCTTTCACATGGAGGAAACCTGGGAAAGCGAACTCCGTAGAGTCAGAAAGCGGCCATGTAGGCAAGTAGGTGGACAGTCGCGTAGACCGTCGACAATTTGGAAGACTTTCAAAGGGGTCCCTTGGGAAGCCGTCGTGAAGAAGGGGGTCCACTCAAGGGACACGCTGTTTGAAAGTGCGAAGGAGATGTCTCTTTTCTTGAATCGATTCATCGTCAAGGGATCCTTTTGAAAAATATCCACTTCATCAAGGAATTTGAAAGGAAGAATATGCCCCCACGCGAGGGGGAAGATCAAAGTTGTTCCCACTTCGGAGGAAGGTTTCCAAGTTCTTTCTTGACGAACCCGTGATGAAGGAAACACATTCCATTAGGGTCTCAAGTCGAGAATGTGATTCTTGAAAATAAATTTGTGAAGACTTCCAAGAAAAGATCCGTTGGCAACGAATGCGTTTTTTGAAAATCAAGATGTTGAAGAAGCGTTGTCACACATAATGCTAGTTTTAGGATCAGATTTTAACAAAAAACAGAAATCACAACACATGAACAATAAACACAACAGTTTACCTTGGGAAAACCCTCCTCGAGGGAGAAAAACCCAGCCAAAATTTATCTCTTATATATTGAATTGAATGAGCAAAAATTTGCTTACAATCTTAGGCCAAACGCAAGGCCAATATGATACAATAATAAATTGCACCTCTCTTAGATGCAAAATACACAATGATAATAATCTCTCCTTGATATTGATCTGCACTAAACAATATTATACTCTGCTGTAGAAGTACGAACTCCTTGATGTCTTGCAAATGTCTTGAGAATTATGTTGATGTTGTAAGAATGAGCATCGCCTTCTTTATATACATGGTAAGGTGCCTCTTCACAAGCAAGGCGACTCTTCACAAGGGTCGGCCTCATTCAAGAAATAAACCCTGAGAAAACCCTCCTCAAGGGAGAAAAACCCAGCCAAAATTTATCTCTTATATATTGAATTGAATGAGCAGTTTACCCTAGGAAAACCCTCCTCGAGGGAGAAAAACCAAGCCAAAATTTATCTCTTATATATTGAATTGAATGAGCAGAAATCTGCTTACAATCTTAGGCCAAACGCAAGGCCAATATGATGCAATAATAAATCGCACCTTTCTTAGATGCAAAATACAAAATGATAATAATCTCTCCTTGATATTGATCTGCACTAAACAATATTATACTCTATTGTAGAAGTACGAATTACTTGATCTCTTGCAAATGTCTTGAGAATTATGTTGATGTTGTAAGAATGAGCATTGCCTTCTTTATATACATGGTAAGGTGCCTCTTCACAAGCAAGGCGACTCTTCACAAGGGTCGGCCTCATTCAAGAAATATAAATATAAAATATAATTTGCAATATGTAGGCTGCTTGCCTTTAATTAAGGAGAAAATATCTCCTGAAGCTACCAAACACTAACACTTCCTCTTAGCTAGGGAGATATTTTCCAAATATCTACGTCATGGAGTCTCTCAACATGACGCCCACAATGGCTACACACCCATTTGTGGAAAGCACAAAGGTTCATCATGGAGTCTCTCAAAGTGATGTCGTCATGGAGTCTCTCAACATGACGTCCACCATGGCTGCTCACATGTGTGGAAAGAAACACATGTACAAGTGCCCATCATGGAGTCTCTCAACGTGATGTCGTCATGGAGTCTCTCAACATGACGTCCACCATGGCTACTGAAATATGCCAACCAATTTTTTTCTTGAATTACCACAGCACAAGCCAACACTACGCCAAGGGATTAGCGTTAGCCTCAAAATAGAACCAAATGAAATACTCTCAACGCCAAGAATGTGCACACAAGATCCTTTTGCAGGCGAGGTGCTAGCATATGGCGGAGTAACTGAATTATAGCTAAAAGTAAATACAATTGGAAACAGAAAGAGGCGGTGATCCAGCCATGAGAGAAATCCGCTCAACCATTTAAACAGTGGGGGGAAGAAAACAACATAATCCAGACTAATTCCTCCGCTGCGGCGAGCATCCACTAAACAGTGGGAATTCTCCACTTAACAGTGGGTGATAGAAAGTAAATACAAATCAGATTCCTCCACACTTGCGGTAAACCATCCAGGGGTTATAATATTTGCATTAGAAAATCACAAGTAATGCAGTAAATAAATGGTTGGATTAGTACTACTAATTCTCAACCTTACAATTAAGAAAAACTGCAAATTACAAGTGTTACAATAGAAGAATGAATGCAAATATGTGAAGGATGAATTTAGCTAGTTTATATAACTCTCAAAGACTGAAATTGAAGCCAAATTCTGAACTTATTGAAGTCTGATAATAAAAACCAGCAAACTGAAACTGTAAACCAACAACCTGTAAAACAATGAAATGCTCATAACTCTTTCAATATACCTTCGAATTGAATGAAATGAAATGCAAAGGCTCTTTGGAGGATAGGCGCCCAAACTCAAACCCCAAAACTGCATCAAAACTCAAGATATTATTTTGCACGAATCCCAATGTACTCTCAAGATGGTACGGCCCTCAAGAGGGGCAATTTCTCTTGCTAAAATCAAATACTTGGAATTAAATTCTGAAATCCTCCAAATATGGTCGCCATTAGCATAGAATTGCAAGGATCAAATACCCATAACCAAAATAAATTCACATCAAAATCTGTAAATGAAAAACACTTTCAGTTGTGTATACACCAACAACATTAAAACTGAAATTCTCACCAAAATTCACCAACTTTGAAGCACAATCTGCTAGTCTGATTGAGAAGCAACAATAAGACCAACTAGGTGTTGTCT
The DNA here is from genome assembly GCA_007258455.2 of Sequoia sempervirens. Lineage (NCBI taxonomy): Eukaryota > Viridiplantae > Streptophyta > Pinopsida > Cupressales > Cupressaceae > Sequoia > Sequoia sempervirens. The sequence continues at coordinate 2,163,712 of VDFB02000001.1, read as the reverse complement.
TTCAAACACGAAATTGGATTGGAACTAGGAGGTAAGCATCCCTCGAAGTATTAAACAAGTTGTCATTTTGACAGCATAACATTAGCATAAAAACATTGGATGATGAAAGCTGGAGCAAAACTTCTCTTTTATAGAAAAAGAGGTGACTTCTCAAATTCCCAAAACTCCTCCAAGAAAGGGATGCCAAAAGTTCCCTTTTTGAAATATATATATTTTTTTAATTTGAAAACTTTATTTCATCACCTTTTGGCGTCCAAACTCCAAGGCATTAAAGACTTTATGAAATATCAAATATTTCCTTTATGAGGCGTCCACCCTTTATGACCACCTTTTTAACACAACTTCAAGGCATCTCATTAGGCCAAGGGGTCAATATTAAAACATAACATTAATTGCCTTTAATTAAATGATTTCTCCAAAAATTGCTCCAAAAAGCCAGAATCAAAACCAAACAACTGCTCCAACTGAAAAGGAAACTTATTGAAGAGTTGCCAACTGGACCACTGCCAAAATTAGAACTTACTAAAAATAGTAAATCCTGAGAAATGCCAAAAACCACCAAGTGAAGGAAACCCTAATTTCACTTCTGATCAACCTACAGATTTCCGTAAATGGGCTATTAGTCACAAAAGAGCGTATGGCCAAAATGGGGACATTACAGCTACTCCCATGTGTGGAAAAACACAAGTACAAAGGGTTCATCACGGAGTCTCTGAACGTGATGTCGTCATGGAGTCTCTCAACATGACGTCTCATCTTAGTCTCAAGATGAACAACGGGCTCACACCTCATATTTCTCTGTCTCAGAGAAATATACACTAACAAGGGCTTTCACCTCATACTTCTCCGTCACAGAGAAATATACCACTAACAACAAAGGCATATACTAACAATTTCACCTCATACTTCTCCCGTCCAGAGAAATATACATTACAACAAGTCTTCATGATGATGTGACTCCCTCTGAAGCTCCAAGTACTTGCATCAACCTCCTGACCTCCTCGTTCAAGGTTGCCTCTGTTGGTTTGTCAGACTCCCTCTGAATGTTAATTCCTCCTCTTGACAATCTGTAAGGGTTCTTCCTCTTCGAGAGATGTCTCCAGCCACCAACTCAGTCCCATGGTAGCAAGTTGAGTCTCCATTCTTCAGCGTGTGTGACTCCCTCACAGGATGCATCAAGCTCTTCCTCCCTTGAATGCAATCTCTCATCATCCTTTTGCTCCTCGATCCGTCCTAGAAGTAATTTAAAGAGATTACTAATAGTTCATAGAATCAAACTACCCTGAAGAGAAATACCAATGTTAGAAGCATACATGATTCACTATTCCAATGTTATTGCATGAATTAATAACTACATAAAATTCATGAACATTATTCAAGCATGAAATACTTATCTCTTTATGTCTAATCTTCCTCACAATCCACCAATTGTTCTTTCTTGATCTTTGCACTTAAAGATTCAGATTTGCTTCTTCTGAATTCAATATGCCTCGTATACGGTGTATCTTTCAACTTACACATCCACAGATTCAAACTCCTGATGCTTCCCTGAATTTGAGACAGTGCCAAAGTAATAGACAGATGCTCAAGGATATTAATCGGTGAGAAATATAATTCCGCTACCAAAATCTGTGTTTGCTGTTTCCTTGTGAATACACAATATTATAAATAAACACGCAGATATACAATATGTCCATCACAAATGCTTCTGCCAATGGCTTCAATATCTCCTATGGACATTCGGCAACAGATATGTCCTCCGCTAATCATCATAGATCATAACAAAACGATGGATGTTGACGCCTTCTACAAAGTGTATGGTTGATGAACTATCGACAATTATACAATCTCTCGACAAGGTACTTTGAACGATACCCAACATGAAGTGTCGCTTTATGAAGTGAATCTCAAAAACATAAACTCGATATCCTCCAACAACGGTATGACAAAAGATATATATTAATAAGCCAATTCCCCGTTCAACAAGGAAATTATGAAGGCATCACTGTTAATTAATAATTCTAGAATATACATAAGCACATGCTCCCACGTGAATGATGCTCAATAAGGTAGTAATCCAGGGGTCCATTCCCATTGAAATGCTTGATGAGATAAACAATCCCGATATCGGGTCACTGTAAATGGATTAGCGCTTCCAATGTACAATTCCCCATACGCTTTTGTAAGTCGAACATATGAGACCCCCGCAATATGAATTTACAAGAGACGTATAGGTTTGAACTCCAGCGCAAATGATATTCGCTCTTTGCTCTTGGAACAATACGTGCCAATACAAAGCATTGATATAATCACTCCCCAGATTGAAGACATCTCGCCACCAAGTATGTAGTCATCCAATATTATCAGAAATTAAGAAATTCTACAATTCATGCCTTCCAAAATGAACTTTAGGAGAATCTGCTTAATTAAATCTGATCGGATCTCTAGAACCCGCTCTGATACCATGTTAGTTTTAGGATCAGATTTTAACAAAAAGTAGAAAATCACAACACATGAACAATAAACACAACAGTTTACCCTGGGAAAACCCTCCTTCTTGAGGGAGAAAAACCTAGCCAAAATTTATCTCTTCTATATTGAATTGAATGAGTAGAAATCTACTTACAATCTTAGGCCAAACGCAAGGCCAATATGATGCAATAATAAATCTCACCTCTCTTAGATGCAAAATACACAATGATAATAATCTCTCCTTGATATCGATCTGCACTAAACAATATTATACTCTGCTGTAGAAGTACGAACTCCTTGATGTCTTGCAAATGTCTTGAGAATTATGTTGATGTTGTAAGAATGAGCATCGCCTTCTTTATATACATGGTAAGGCGCCTCTTCACAAGCAAGGCGACTCTTCACAAGGGTCGGCCTCATTCAAGAAATATAAATATAAAATATAATTTGCAATATGTAGGCCGCCTGCCTTTAAGTAAGGAGAAAATATATCCTGAAGCTACCAAACACTAACACATAAGAGAGACAACTCAAGCAAAGAAGAGAGAAAGATGAAGGAAAAGCAAAAGAGAAAAGTGAACACAAACAAAGGGCACAGGGGTAGCCTAATATTTTGGGGTCAGAACTGCTTATATATATATGTATAGTAATAGTATATAAAATGAACTGTCATCAACCCCCTATTATATTAGACCATGTGAAGAATGCATGAGAAGACAAAGTAAAAATAAAAAATTGGGTCAACATGGAAGGGAAGCCTAAATGCCCCCAACACATTGTATCGTCCCCAATTTATCGAAAATCAAGTCACAAACATGGAAGAATGATGATACAAATAGAAGAAGGTTTATGACACAAAAACCACGCCAGTATCCAAGCACCAACAGGGGTGACAAGGGTCATCTAGGCACAAATAGTACGATCATGGGGGAACACAGCACAACACACACACACATATCTAATCTAAAGATAAAGAAGAGGCCTCCTCCTAACACTGATTGGCCAAGAGGTCGTCCGCTTCCCACTCTACATCATCATGGGGGGAAGGAGGACAAGCCTGCAGTGGTGGAATGTTAAGAGGAGGAGCATCCGACCCTCCTGCAACAAGGGCCAAGGAAGAGGGCTTGCAAGGTCCTCTCCACCGAGCTCTTGTGGAGCTAAGGTTAGCAATTTCGCGAAGATCGCCGACAAGGCCGGAACCTCATCTAGAGAGTTGAACATGCACTTCACAGGAGTGCCATGTTTTACCTCAATGAACGGGGAAGGTTGCACCCGAGGTTCACCGCTAGGCCCACCGAATGATTCGGGAGTGGTGACGAATTCAGGGGAAGTCGGGACTGGTTCTGTCACTAGGACAGAACAAGTCAGTGTGGGGCCATCTTTCGGAGAAGGTGGACTTTTCTTATGTAATGACCCCTTTCTAGTGGAGGCACTTAAACCTGAATCTTACATGCAAAGTGTTTCTCAAAGAGACATTAGAAGCGTTAGGGTTCAATAAGTTCTGTGATAGTATCTACTAAGATCAAAGATGATATAAATATTTCATTCTTGTCAAAGGATTATTCATTTCCTTCTTATTACTTCACTATGAAGGATTCTTCTATAATATATTGCGCAAGTACATTAGGGTAGATGTTACTATCTTTCCAGATCCCATAGATGGATTCTATTATATCATTTATGATGTATCTGTTAATATATATATATATACATATCAATTGTTACTTGTCATTCTAACTCTCAATATACTTACCCATTCAAATATATTCATCAATCCTAATATATTTAAATATATTTTTCAATCATAATCTATTTAAATATATCTATAGAACATCAATTGTTATTTAGTAGTCAATCATAATAGATTTAAATATGTTTATAAAGCATCAGCTGTTATTTAGATTACTAATATATTTGACCATCATTAATAGCTAAATTCATAATTGTACTTAATAAATCTTATTTCCTAAATAGTTACCAACCTTACCTTACCTTAGTCTGCTGCTCTCTGCTGGTGATCAGATTTCAGAGAATTACTGACAGAATATGTTCTTTCTTCTTATTCGATTCCTATTCTTTTCCTCTAATTCTCAGATTTCTGTCTGTCAGATTGTTAAGAGTGATTCTTCAGAATACATCCTCTCTTCCTTATTCGATGCCCTTTTCTCTTGGTCTGTCCTTATTCTCCTTTCTTATTCGATCTGCCTTTTTATATTTTCCTTCATAAGGTCTTCTTATATCCCTCCACTTTGGAGGAAGAGGTACGATGATTTGTAGAGGTCCGATTCTTTTGTTTTTGGGAAGATCATGTCCCTTCTTAATGGCTGTCTTAGCTATTGCTAATACTACACTGTTCTTTAATATGCCCCTATAGGAATTGGTGCATTTAGGATTCTTTATTATTTGCTGTTTAACATATATTTGGTTTAATATATTTTATTTTTATATGTATTTATATTTTGTTTAAGTGTGAGTGTATATATTTTATTATTGTTATTTTTATGAGTTTGATATATGTTTTAATGATTATAATAATACATAAATTATTAAGATATATATTTATATTGTTATTTATTGTATTCATTTATTTGATGTTTTATTTAAATTATGATTTGTATTATTATAATTTATTTCATTTATAATTTGTATATTATATTTATAATATAATTATAATATTATCGATGATAATTATAATTATATTTAAATCGTAATTACTCATGTTTAGGTTTTGACATTTATTTGTATTTTTATTTATTTATTTGTCTTTAGACGCTTTAGCTTAGTGTTACAATTTCGGGGGACATGACATCTTACGTCCTTCGTTGCTAGAAGGACCACACTCTACCTGCTGCTTCGTTGGAGGAGGCAAACTCCCCATAGACGAGGCAAGAGGCGCAGAGGAAGAGGAAGAAAGAACCGCAGGAGATACGACCGAGGTGTTAGTCATATCCACGGGCTTTGGGAAAGGCTGGACATTCGGAAGGGACATCAACAGTGGTGGCTCCACTGAAGGAGCAATGAACTCCTGCACCTTTTTAGGGTCAGGCGCATTCGTACTTGCAACGGAAGCCGAAAGTGATGCGGAGCTGGTTTGAATAGAAGTAGAGGGGAGGAGAGAGGAGGACGCGGTAGGAGGCCCTGATATAGGGGCGGTTGTCTCCTCTTCCTTCCTTTGCAAGGCGGCCTGCTTAGCCATAAGGGCCTTTCGCCAGCGTTTACGCTCGCGCGCAAGGCGGTTCCTGCGACTCTTTGAACTAGAGGCTGGAGGCTATGGAGAAATAGAAGGCTCCTACTCAGCCATGGGAGTGTCCACTACAGCCGTTTCCGGCGGAGGAATGAACGGGAGCGGGAGGGGCATGTTGAGAAGCAATGGGGGGAGTCGTCTCAAATGCCTCGACAGCGGGCCTCTTCCCATTCACTGCTTTGGGAGTAAGAGCGATAGGAGGCCGCGGACGTCGAGACAAAGAGGACTCTCCACGGGGACGTTTCTTCCTATTATACTGAACGAGTCTAGGCTCTGTAGGCAAAACAGGAAGCTCAAACACGGGACACTTGGGCTTTCGCCAAGCGAGCACCATAGGATTCTCTCACAAACGTGGAACGGAATCTGACGGCGCCTCAGCAGGGCAAGAGGAAGCGTCAGGCTGAACAGCAGAAGAGGAAGGAGGATCTCGGGACCGCTTCTCTTCTTCCCTCCTACGTGCCTTAGCGGCATTGCTGCTAGCTTTTAAGCAAGCCCTACGTGAAACAACATAAGGCGACGGAGGGTATCTCACCTTCGGCCTCAGGCGCCCTTATAATTTTGATACATTCGATGCAGGAGGTCCGTCCTAGGCGGTTGAGGACCAACGGGCGTAGGCCAAGAGTAGTCCATGGAGTAGCTACCATGAGCAACCGTCGGTTTATAACTAGTGATGTGAATTACATGCACGAAACCCCCGTGGATAAATTTTAAACATTTATGCACGACCGAGGGCACTGCGTTCATAGCTACTAACCAAGGGATACCCAACTTCACTCTAAATAGCTCAGACCCAAGGATAATGTCAAATAGGAGCTTCATGGATTTAGGTCCAACCAAGACCGTCAGGACAATACTACCCAAAGGGGGCACGGTGTTGTACCCCAAATAAATTTTTTGGCATTCTGTGTAAATTGAGCTAAATCTTGTTAAAATGCCATGAAAGGTCTGTTTTAGGTCAAACCAATCATAGAATCTTGGTGGGTTTTTGTCTAGGAACACATGTACAAAATTCTGAAAAATTGAAAATTAGGGTTTTTTCCCCTATTTGAAATCCCGAAAATAGGACCTTCCCAGAAATGATCGAAAATGATTTTGATAGGCTTAAAGGGCTTCACGATCACATTGGTCAAGTCAGAATCATCAAAAGACACGTTTTACTCTGGTGGGTCTATTTCTCTTTTTCAGGAACGAAGTTAGGAGCTCCACAGCCATTAATGGCAGATTGGCCAGTACCAGTGCTTGAAAGCTAAGCTTCAAAAGCTTCACGATACAACCATGGCGGAAAAGGTGAAAAGATGCTGTTTGTGAAGGAGATTCTGAAAGCGAAAAAGGTCAAAATTGACTAACTCACGGAGATATTCACGAAGGGAATTGCTCCATGTTGAATAGAAGCCTTCTTCAGCGGAGCCCGCCCTGATCTTTGAGAATCAAATGCGGTGGTATGATCATCAAGCGTCATTCTTGACGTTTGAGTGCTGGCTCGACAGTGAAACAAACATCCAGATCATCCGATGAATAGATCACTAGCAACTGCTGACGAAGCAAAAAGAGGCAGTTGAGGAATTGACAGGAAACCACAGTTAACGACAAAGTTGCAAGAAAAAGAGCCTTTTCAAAGCAAAGGCGCCCTTTCTTTTGGACTTCCAGATGCTGACCAATGACAAAAAGCTTCCTTTGATGACCTTCTCAGCTCAAAAAGATCTTGGAAACGCAACTGCAAGCATCAATGTCTGACAGAGCAGTCAACGGATAATCTGGATCAAAGTAAGCACCTTTCTTGACGATCCAGAGGGTTGTAAGCTGGCTAAGGTAGCAGCTTTATCAACCAAGTTAGAAGAGGCAGCATCTCAATGCATTGACTTCGGAAATCAGCTCACAACGGGTGAGGTCATGCTCCGACGCCACGTCATCATCCTACGGAGCATTAACTCCCCAGAAGCTGATGAGGTCAATCAATGGATTGAGACACTGTTGATTAATGGCGAGCTATAAATGCACCAGAAAAGGACGCCATACACACTCCAAGTGGCATTCATGAGACTTGAGTTGACTTGATGCTTCTTTCCAAGTCAACTCGAGATGCTATTAAATGTAGTTGGAGTTAACTTGATGCTTCTTTCCAAGTTTAACTCCACTTTCCTTAAATCATGCATTGTCAGATCCCACTAAATTAAGGATGTCTAATTGACTTCCACGATTTGTGGATCTTAGATCTCCACTAAATGTGGATGTCTATTTTGGAGGGAGACTTTACATTTAAGTTCACCTTTAGTTTGCTTTTAGTCAACTGAAGTAGTTTCCAGTTGACTCTTTGTTGACTTTCAGTTAACTGAAGTAGCTTTCCAGTTAACTGCTTGTTCCCCCTATTTAGGAATAAATCTTGCTAATTGATTGGCAAGAACTCATTGTTAACTCAAGGAGATTTTGGGGTTGCCCACTCCTTTGAGTTCTATAAATAAGAGCCTTGGGCTCATTATTTGTTTAACCTTTACTTGCTATGCAAAATTGCTGCGCCATTGTTGCCAACACTTTGAAAGCGAATATTTGTTCACTCTTGGATGAGAGTTCGTTGGATGATTGTAATTGTGCATGATTTCGTGCCTTTGCTTTCCCAACTTTTGTAGTTCGTTGATAAAGCATTGAAGAAGAATATCAGAAGGCGCTTGCATTTTGATCATCTTATTTGAGTTATGTCTACGTCCTGTGTTTAATAGCTTGTTGTCTCATTTCCCTCCTCGGATAGGAGTCCCTCCTCCTTGGATATTTGTTATTGACAGTTGTCGTTTGATGTTGTTTAATGTATTGACTTCCAAGCTATACTTCGGATAGGAGTCCCTCCTCCTTAGCAAACTCGTTGGCCAAGGCATCGTGATTTTGTTGTTTCTAGTAAAGCTATTTCTAAGCTCATACCTCGGATAGGAGTCCCTCCTCCTTGGCAGATCTCGGATCTAGTTTACCGTGCAGAGTGTTTGCTTGTACCAACCTTATCCCGGTGTATACCCGAGAGTTCAGAGCCTCGGTCATATCCTCTGGAGACGGCGAATTCAAGTGATCCAACCATTCCATTCCCGCTCCTTTACCCTCATGCTCTGTTCATCTTGAAGGTATTGGATAGATAAAAGCTAGTTAGTCGTAGTTAAGATCTGCAGAAACCAGAGAAAAGCTTAGCTACGGCGCATTGTGTTTATGCACCCTTGTGTCCTGCCGCTGAAGCATAAAAAGATAGGAACTTAGTTAAACATTTCCCTTCCCTCGCATTGCTCCCAGCAGAGAGGGACTTCTCCTCTTTAAATACTTGAAGAAGTGTTGCAAAACATTTGGAAATAGTGAGCGTTTACAATCAGCACTCTAGAGGTGCTAATTTAAGCAACAGTTTTCTGGCGCCCACCGTGGGGCAACGAGGCATAAAACTTCAAGAAAAGCTAAACGCTTTTATGTCACGGGAATGACTATTTGGCGTCCTTGGGCACCAGTAGAGCAACCTGATCTTGTTCCAGCAACTCTCCAACCAGATCTTACATACGTTGAAGGAGAGCAATCGGATATTATCAGCATTTTGCGGATATTCATCTTCGAGAAGAATACATCACCAGCTCAGTGGAGAGCCGCAGCCATTACTCTGGACGAGGAAGAAAGAAAGGCTGATCTAGCAGCCGAGAGACCAGTGTTACCACCACCTGCGTGGCAGTAAACATCCTGGCTTACCAAGTATATACAAGAAGGAGGACCAATCCTCTTTTCCAAGAAGAAGTCGGAGAAGCATCCGACACAGAGCAGATCTTTCAAGAGGTTCGAGAGCAATTTCTAGAAGAACCTCAACAAGAACCTCCTGCTCAAGCAATGGCCGACAACGTTAACATTCATAACGGCATTGGCCGTAATAACGGCAATGGCAATGGCAACAATGGCAATGGCCACTACATCAACAATCTTTTCGGCAATGGCCGAAATGCAAGAGTTGTTGCCAGACGTGCTGCCCCACTTCCATGGGGTAATAACATAGGTCCATTGGCCTTACAAGGCAATCATGAACTTCCCAAGGGATCACGGAAGCATTTCCCAAGATTCTATGGCGACGGGACTAAACATCCCGATGAACATCTCTCAGCATTCACAGCGGCCTGTTCCGTTCTGTCTGTGCCACATGAAGATATCGCCGTTCGACTCTTTGTCGAAACTCTTGAAGCAAATGCAGCTGATTGGTTCAATCATTTGCGACCAGGGATTATCACAAACTGGGAAGACATGAGCGAAAAGTTTTTGGCCAGATTCAGACCTGCTGAAGACAGTCATCAACTGTTTGCCCGTTTATCTAACTCAAAGATGGAGTCCACAGAACCAATGAGGGAGTTCGTAGCAAGGTTTAACCGCCTTGTTACACGACTTTCCCACACAATGAATCCATCCGACGAGATCCTGATGAGCAGCTTCATTAACGCCCTACCCTCAGAGATAGCCTTTTTCATAAAAGGCAGTCATGAAGAAGACTTGTTGGTAGCTCAAGAGAAGGCTATCGAGCTTGAGGATCACATGATCACTACGGGGAAGATGAAGAATGATGCCATCAGACCGCTGGTCCAAGCATCAGCAGATCCATTGCTACAAAAGGTAGCAAACGAGGTGACCATCCTCAAAAGACAGTCACCCAACCAAGGGCAGCAAGCAATGCCCACACCACCACCATATCAACAACAGCAGTACCAGCCTCAACAGCAGTACCAGCCTCAACAGCCTTATCAGCCGAAGAAAAATAATTTCCAATCATTTAACAACTTCAAGCCGAAGTTTTCAGGACCACCTAGACAAGCAGAACCTGAGAAATCCAACGTGTTCTGTTGTTTCCATGATTCAGATGAACACACTGGATCTTCGTGTCCTGAGAATCAGAGGATGAATCAGATAATGGGATATGCCGGAGATGCAGTTCCAAGCTCCAATACAGTACCTTCAAATTCGAACGTTGCTCCACCTCAAATGGACAATTTCGATGGCGACTCCGCAACGGGATACTTTCACAACGAACCCGTAAATCAAGAAGAAGAAGACTACCGTCAGTACAATCTTGCTGTCAATCACGAGAACCTGTCAACACCCGTGTTTACACGTGCTCAGCATTTCAAAGCACAGAAAGAAGAAGACGAAAGACGGCAGTCCAATGAAAAGGGAAAAGAAGCTTCCACTTCTAATCCCAAGTCTACACATGAGTACGTCACACCAGTTCCTCAAGAACCGTCTTCGACGAATTTTGACATAGTGACATCCATGATGAAGACGAAGGTACAAATTTCACAGCTGGAGTATCTCCAGGATCATCCTGATCAAATGGATCGGATTCTTAAGGTGATTCAGAAGCCAATCGTCATACAGCCCACATTGCTAGCATCTTCCGTGCCAGCGGGAGAAAAGCCAAAACCTTTTTACATATCTTTGTATATGGGAGGATATAAGCTTAGCAACTGTATAATTGATTCAGGGGCATCTGATAATGTCATGCCTTTGCAAATCATGAAGGCTCTAGGACTATCATGCACGGAAACAAAAGAAAAGTGTTATTCACTTGAATCAAAACCCGTGCCACTGGTAGGTCAGCTGAAGGATGCTCAAGTAAGATTGGCATCCTGCCCAGAAAAGAAGATCATGATGACCATTCTCATAGCTGACATCCCAATCAGTTATGGAATGCTCCTGAGCAGAAGCTTTTGCAAAGATCTCGGAGGCGAGATTCAATTGGATTGGTCGTACGCGACAATCCCATTGAAAAAGGGCACTTTCAAGTTGGAACCTGAGGCTAAGTCAACATTCACGGTGGTGAAATCTCAAGACCCACAAGCACAAGTGCTACATCAAAACACGGGTCCTGGCACGTATGCCATGCTGTCAGAAGTAACTAAAGAAGATGAAAATCTTGCACTTACCACGCAAACATTGAATCAAGATGCAAGAATGTGGAATATGCAGTTCGACGGCAGTTGCTCAACAGCAGGATCGGGAGCGGGAGTTGTCATTACCTCTCCCGAAGGAACACTGTACCCATTTGCTTATCGCTTGCAGTTTGATAACACAAACAATACCGCAGAATACGAGGCGCTCATACTTGGCCTCAAAAAGGCAAGAGATATGGGTATAAAATACCTTCAAGTCGAAGGTGATGCAAAGCTGATCGTTCAACAGGTCAGAGGGCTGTATCAAGTAAGAAGAAGTCGTCTTTCTTCTTATCGACAAAGGGTGTGGAATGCAATCGACTGGTTCGAAGCATTCAACATCGAGTACATACCACGTGAGCGGAATAGCAGAGCGGATTCCCTTGCGGTATCAGCAGCTCTTTTCATGCCTCATTCTGACTTTCGTCAGAATATCTTTGCTATCGAGCTCATCTACAGGCCGGCCATCCCCGACAACTGCGACAATTGGCAGGTCTTTACTAATGATAAAGACATTCAAGAGTTCCTTCGCATGGATGACAATTATCAAGAACTATTCTTTGAAGGTAGTGCTTCTCCCTCCAAGGAATATATGGCGGAGAATTCCGAAGTCGCGGAATCTGGCGTCATCCAATTAAAGGGTAATAATATCCCCAAAGGTCTAGTTTCCTTGGAGGATATCTTTGATAGACACGATAGACGTGTTCAGGATCAAAGGAATTCTAATGACAAGACGTCAGCCGACTACCAACAAGTCAACATTGGTACGAAAGATAAGCCTCGGCTCGTCAACCTAGGCAAATGTTGCACTGTGGAAGAAAGCGATAATTTCATATCTCTATTCAAGCAATATCGAGACGTCTTTGCATGGTCCTATGAGGACCTAAAAGCATTCAAGCCAAAGGAATTGTCCCATACAATTCCACTAAAGTCTGACATCAAGCCCTTCAAGCAGAAGCAGAGACACTACAACCCGCGTATCCAAGATACAATCTACGCGGAGGTGAAAAAGATGGTGGATGCTAAGATCATATATCCGATCGACTATTCCACCTGGGTGTCCAACATCGTTCCTGTACGCAAGAAGAGCGGAGAAATCCGGATTTGTGTAGACTTCAGGAACCTGAACCAGTCGTCACTAAAGGATAACTATCCTTTACCCATCATGGAACACACATTGCAAACAGTAACCGGTTCGGAGATGCTGTCATTACTTGACGGATTTTCGGGATACAATCAAATTGCAGTGGCTGAAGAAGATCAACTCAAAACAGCGTTCACCACTCCATGGGGAACGTTCGCCTACGAGAGGATGCCCTTCGGTCTCATCAACGCCGGTGCTACCTTTCAAAGAGCCATGGACTTGGCGTTTGGCGACTTAAAAGACAAATTGATTGTCGTCTATCTTGACGACCTTACCGCTTTCTCAAAAAAGCGGCAAGATCATTTTCAACACTTAGTGAAAGTGTTTGAGATATGCAGGTCCCATCACATATCACTGAATCCGAAAAAGTCTATCTTCGCAGTGACAGAAGGCAAATTGCTTGGTCACATCGTCTCTAAAGAAGGGACTAGGATAGACCCTAATCGGGTAGATGCAATCAAGGATCTGGCTCTCCCTACAAATAAAACTGGGGTACATTCCTTCTTCGGAAAAGTCAATTTTATACGAAGATTTGTACCTGACTTCTCGGAGCTGACCAAAGACATCTCGGCAATGATGAAGAAAACAACTGTTTTCAAATGGACCGATGAAGGAAGGAAGGCATTCGAGAAAATAAAGGAGGCCATCAGTAAAGCACCAGTGTTGGTTCGACCCGATTTCAATAAAGAATTAATTCTTTATTGTTACGCGTCGGAACATACTCTCTCCGCCATACTGACTCAGAAGTTGAATGAAGAGTCCGAGTCACCTATCGCTTTCATGAGCAGCAGCTTCAAGAATAGTGAATCTCGGTACTCCCAAATAGAGAAAAATGCATATGCCGTGGTGAGGGCTGTTAAGAATTTCAGATTCTACATCCTAAATTCTCACACCACTGTGTATGTTACAGACCCCGCGGTCAAGAGTGTCCTCACTCAACAAGAAATGGGCACCAAAAGAGGCAACTGGATTGCAAGAGTCCAAGAATACGACTTGGATATCAAGACTACCAAGCTCGTTCGCGGGAGAGGTCTATGTCAACTCCTGGCAGAAGATGGTGATTTAAAACATCAAGCTGAAGATGGAATCCCAGGAACAGAAATGGAAGAAGACCTCCCAATGGTCTTATTAGTTGAATCTGCTCAAGAGTGGTACACAGAATTATGGTACTACCTAACCTACGGGGAATGTCCAACACACTTGGACAAGCAGCAGAGAAGAACTTTGAAATTACAAGCACAAGGCTATGTGCTTGGAGGAAATGTTCTATACAAGCGTGGGCTTGATGGAACGTTCCTGCTATGCGTCACCAAAGATCAACAAAGACGATTGATGGAGGCATTCCACAATCAAGCATGCGGAGGTCACTTCTCATCAAGGGTCACCGCATTCAAGATCTTGCGGGCATCATTCTTTTGGCCGACCTTGTTCCGCGACGCATATGACTGGGTGCACAGATGCACATTGTGCCAACAATTTGTTGGTAAACTTAAGCTGTCAAACCTTCCACTCAGGCCGGTGGTGATAGATGCTCCATTCCAGCAATGGGGCATAGACTTTGTGGGACCTATCAACCCTCATTCCAGCAAAGGACATGTCTACGTCCTCACAGCGACAGACTATTTTACTAAGTGGGTTGAGGCAATTCCTGTAAAGCAGGCTACTTCCGAGGTGGTGTGTAATTTCCTCAAAGAGAACATCATTACACGCTTTGGAGTACCCAAAAAGATCGTGGCTGACAACGCTACAAGCTTCTCGTCAGAGGAGTTGATAGAATTTTGTTTTGACTACGGCATCACCTTGTCCCATTCTTCAGATTACTATCCACAAGGTAATGGACAAGCCGAATCGTCAAATAAGAACATAGTCACAATAGTGCGCAAGATGGTTGATTCCAATCAACGGGCTTGGCACACGAAATTGTACGATGCTCTTTGGGCTGACAGAATCACGCCCAAAAGAGCTATCGGCACTTCACCTTTCATAATCCTATATGGCACTGAAGCTGCGTTACCCATCACTCTAGAGTTGTCCGCTTTACAGCTGGCATCCACAATAGAAGATGAGGAATTCAAAGATCCTATCGAGAAACGTATCTTGTGCCTAATGAAACTTCAAGAAGAAAGGGTGGAGATAGTTGATAGGATCACTCAGCATCAAGAGCGAGTGAAGAGGATCTTCGACAAGAAGGCTCGGCAACGGGACTTTGAGATTGGAGATAAAGTCCTGTTATGGGACAAGAGACACGAACCAAAGGGAATGCACGGAAAATTCGACTCCCTTTGGCTGGGGCCGTTCCTGATTCATAATCTTGCAGGAGAGAATTCCTATATTCTCTCACATTCAGACGGAAGGCTCTTTCCACTGCCTTACAGCGGGCAGTACTTGAAGCATTTCGTCCCTTCGGGGATGGGGTGAGTACATATTGTAAATACTTTTCCTTGCTTTAACGTTATGTTGTTATGTTTTTCCCCGTTCAGTGAAGTATTGTCGTGTTTTAGGTGATTTCTTAGATGTTTTGTCGTAGGTGAATAAATTGGGGGAACCCAATAAATAAGGTGAACTCTATTTTTAGGAATGTATGGAACCAAAGTCCTGACTCCGTTACCCAACTGATTATATATACTGGTCTACGAAACTTGAGATTCTCGGTTCTCCTATGCCGTAGGTATCCGACATGGTCACCAGACGGAGCCTATGTTGTACCCCAAATAAATTTTTTGGCATTCTGTGTAAATTGAGCTAAATCTTGTTAAAATGCCATGAAAGGTCTGTTTTAGGTCAAACCAATCATAGAATCTTGGTGGGTTTCTGTCAAGGAACACATGTACAAAATTCTGAAAAATTGAAAATTAGGGTTTTTTCCCCTATTTTCAGGGAAATCCCCCGAAAATAGGACCTTCCCAGAAATGATCGAAAATGATTTTGATAGGCTTAAAGGGCTTCACGATCACATTGGTCAAGTCAGAATCATCAAAAGACACGTTTTACTCTGGTGGGTCTATTTCTCTTTTTCAGGAACGAAGTTAGGAGCTCCACAGCCATTAATGGCAGATTGGCCAGTACCAGGTGCTGAAAGCTAAGCTTCAAAAGCTTCAACGATACAACCATGGCGGAAAAGGTCGAAAAAGATGCTGTTTGACGAAGGAGATTCCTGAAAACGAAAAAGGTCAAAATTTGACTAACTCTGGAGATGTTACGAAGGGGAGATTGCTCACATGTTGAATAGGCGCCTTCTTCAAGCAGGGGCGCCCATGATCTTTGAGGGTCAAATGCAGTCAGTATGATCATCCAAAGCAGTCATTCTTGACGTTTGAGTGCTGGCTCGACAGTGAAACAAACATCCAGATCATCCGATGAATAGATCACTAGCAACTGCTGACGAAGCAAAAAGAGGCAGTTGAGGAATTGACAGGAAACCACAGTTAACGACAAAGTTGCAAGAAAAAGAGCCTTTTCAAAGCAAAGGCGCCCTTTCTTTTGGACTTCCAGATGCTGACCAATGACAAAAAGCTTCCTTTGATGACCTTCTCAGCTCAAAAAGATCTTGGAAACGCAACTGCAAGCATCAATGTCTGACAGAGCAGTCAACGGATAATCTGGATCAAAGTAAGCACCTTTCTTGACGATCCAGAGGGTTGTAAGCTGGCTAAGGTAGCAGCTTTATCAACCAAGTTAGAAGAGGCAGCATCTCAATGCATTGACTTCGGAAATCAGCTCACAACGGGTGAGGTCATGCTCCGACGCCACGTCATCATCCTACGGAGCATTAACTCCCCAGAAGCTGATGAGGTCAATCAATGGATTGAGACACTGTTGATTAATGGCGAGCTATAAATGCACCAGAAAAGGACGCCATACACACTCCAAGTGGCATTCATGAGACTTGAGTTGACTTGATGCTTCTTTCCAAGTCAACTCGAGATGCTATTAAATGTAGTTGGAGTTAACTTGATGCTTCTTTCCAAGTTTAACTCCACTTTCCTTAAATCATGCATTGTCAGATCCCACTAATTAAGGATGTCTAATTGACTTCCACGATTTGTGGATCTTAGATCTCCACTAAATGTGGATGTCTATTTTGGAGGGAGACTTTACATTTAAGTTCACCTTTAGTTTGCTTTCAGTCAACTGAAGTAGTTTCCAGTTGACTCTTTGTTGACTTTCAGTTAACTGAAGTAGCTTTCCAGTTAACTGCTTGTTCCCCCTATTTAGGAATAAATCTTGCTAATTGATTGGCAAGAACTCATTGTTAACTCAAGGAGATTTTGGGGTTGCCCACTCCTTTGAGTTCTATAAATAAGAGCCTTGGGCTCATTATTTGTTTAACCTTTACTTGCTATGCAAAATTGCTGCGCCATTGTTGCCAACACTTTGAAAGCGAATATTTGTTCACTCTTGGATGAGAGTTCGTTGGATGATTGTAATTGTGCATGATTTCGTGCCTTTGCTTTCCCAACTTTTGTAGTTCGTTGATAAAGCATTGAAGAAGAATATCAGAAGGCGCTTGCATTTTGATCATCTTATTTGAGTTATGTCTACGTCCTGTGTTTAATAGCTTGTTGTCTCATTTCCCTCCTCGGATAGGAGTCCCTCCTCCTTGGATATTTGTTATTGACAGTTGTCGTTTGATGTTGTTTAATGTATTGACTTCCAAGCTATACTTCGGATAGGAGTCCCTCCTCCTTAGCAAGCTCGTTGGCCAAGGCATCGTGATTTGTTGTTTCTAGTAAACTATTTCTTAAGCTCATACCTCGGATAGGAGTCCCTCCTCCTTGGCAGATCTCAGATCTAGTTTACCGTGCAGAGTGTTTGCTTGTACCAACCTTATCCCGGTGTATACCCGAGAGTTCAGAGCCTCGGTCATATCCTCTGGAGACGGCGAATTCAAGTGATCCAACCATTCCATTCCCGCTCCTTTACCCTCATGCTCTGTTCATCTTGAAGGTATTGGATAGATAAAAGCTAGTTAGTCGTAGTTAAGATCTGCAGAAACCAGAGAAAAGCTTAGCTACGGCGCATTGTGTTTGTGCACCCTTGTGTCCTGCCGCTGAAGCATAAAAAGATAGGAACTTAGTTAAACATTTCCCTTCCCTACGCATTGCTCCCAGCAGAGAGGGACTTCTCCTCTTTAAATAACGAAGAAGTGTTGCAAAACATTTGAAATAGCTGAACGTTTACAATCAGCACTCCAAAGGTGCTAATTTAAACGCCAACACACGGAAAGTCCGTCATGCGTGCGGATAGTGCTCATAGGTGCATCGTACCCATCTTTATGTAAGAAGTTAATTAGCATGATCTCCTTGGTTATGATGTTTACTTGTGGTCAGATCAACAAGAACACTCACTACGATGTTTTTGTTGATCTGCGCAGGGATGTAGAGAGGAGATGGTTCCCTATTAAAACCCATCGACGGGTCCTGTGAAGTGAAGGTTATACTCGTACCACTGTCCACAGGTTGCATTGAGGGGATAGGTTGATGTAGGAAAGAGGCCATTACGCAGACTAGACGATACTCTCATTGAGTCCTTAAAGGCCAAGGGATAAGATGGTGACCCAATTAAGGTTTCGTTACACAATGCCTTTGGAATCTTACAACTATGCCAACTAGGGGTCGCAGGTTGGGTTGTACGGCAACAGCCTCACAACACTCACACCTACAACACTTCTAGAATACGAGGAAAGGGACTTTCATTATTGCAAAATGGAACCAAAATGGTTCATGTCGGGTTTACCAAAAATGTAGAGGGGGGGACTGACCACGTTCAAGGCCCCAGGTCATAGAGAGCCAAGAGCAGAAGGCTGCCCTAACTTACCTTAGCTTAACGTGGTGTTAGGAAATGCGGGACGAGAATGATGAAGACTATAAAGTCCCTAAATCACTCTGCGGACCTGAAACATAGAATAGGGTTATGTAAGCCGGTTTTCGGGTTTAATTTTGTGCCTTAGGAAGCTCTCTACTCGAGGACAAAAGCGCGGTTTCGGGATGACAGCGCGGTGCGCTGGCGTCTCTTATGTGCATTGACGTCTGTACAACTAGAGGACGGAAGAGACAAGGTTAAACGTAGGAAAACTGACTAACAACCTAGCTAACTACTTTCAAAGGGCCAAAACAAAGCTATGAAGTGGGCAAGATATGTTCGAATATGATAAAGCAAATAAGCAAGAGTTAGGATGACAAGAATAACCTCACAAAGGTACTCGTTCGCAAGCTAATGACAGTGCGGCGCGCTGGCGTCTCTCAAGTGCGTTGACGTCTGTACAACCAGAGGACAGAAGAGACAAGGTTAAACGTAGGAAAACTGACTAACAACCTAGCTAACTACTTTCAAAGGGCCAAAACAAAGCTATGAAGTAGGCAAGATATGTTTGAATATGATAAAGCAAATAAGCAAGAGTTAGGATGACAAGAATAACCTCACAAAGGTACTTGTTCGCCAGCTAACTCCGAGCTACACGTCCACCTACACACAATGAGAAGGAAAATTGTTGGGTGGTTGTATAGGGGCCTGCCTCAGTTAGACCCCCGTTTAGGTGTTTCCACCTCCATAGACAGCCAAGAAAGCGATAATGGAGAAATAGTATGATAAAGAAAGAAAGTAAAGTAGAGAACACTAAAACACTACAAACAGTAATGTGCCACTCAACCAAATAATAGAGGAGAGGAGTAGAAAGCTTACCACCTCCACCAAGAGCACTCAAGGCTAATGGGGGAGAAAATGAGAGGACTCAAGCCTCTGCTGCAATGGTGTTGTTCCACACTTGCTCTATTGAGTTGATGGAGTGATGTTGTTGTTGCTATGGAGTGGAAGAGTGCTGCTAGAATGCTGGAATGGAGACTAGAATGCTTGAGCTTGTGAGAAAGATTGCTTGAAGGGATGAAATGGAAGAAGGAATGGTGAATTTGAAGGAGAGAATGAAGAAAATGGCCATATTCGGGTCGGTCGGTCGAAGGGGGCGTTACAAGTCGACTCCCAATGAGAAGTGTAATGCCTCTGCAGGCTCAAACGTGGGAATTTTCCAGGGACGTAAGTGCGCCACGCGGACGTCTGCACGCCACGCGGGCATCCCCGACAATTATTCCTTTGCTGACACACAAAACAACTGCCAAGTGGAACGAAGGCAACAGGCTTATGTGGAATTTAGCCTTCGAGTTTGGTTTTCTAAAGTGGAGAAGGGAAAAAAGGGGAATTTGCATAAGGGGTGCAAATTTGCTCCTATACAGTATAAAATAAAGGGTTGAGTAGAGGTTATGGGGGGGTGGCTCCATTAGTGCAAATTGTGGCTCTGAATAATAGATTTCCTTTTCAGAGTTGATTTTGTTGTAATGAATCAAGCCCATGTGGCTATAGCACTGTAATTTCTGAATTTGTAATTTTGTTTTCTGAAAGTAATTGAAATTGAGTTATGTTTTGTCTTGCATCTTTTGTGTTGATATCTATTGTTGTGTTTTGTGTGGGTTTTGGATGGTGTAACCCTCATTAGGTTCCATGATACATCTCATAAGCTATGATGGTAGGGAAAAGTTTGTAGCCCCATGGTATGGTGGAGATTGGGGCTTGGGAATTGGAATTTAGATGTGCAAGAGGATGTTGGGGATTAGACCACAAGAATTCTAATTATGTGTTACAAGGTTAAGTGAATCCTGATAGACCTAGATCTAATCAAGTAGAAATCTAGTGGGAGTTAGGAATCAATGGCATTCAGAATTGGAGGAAATGCAAATAGGTAAGGAGATCTCGAAAAGCCCACAAGAAGTAGAAAAAGAAAAAATGTGGAGGCACAGGGAGTTGGGGGTTGAAGGGAAGGCATACCATCACAAGGAAATTGGAAACTCTAGTGAACAAGACAATGTAGGGTTTTGGGAAGTAGAGGATTTGAGGGAAACGTAACAAGGTAAGGGAAATCCTAAACCCTTGTGCAAGAAAGGAAAATGACAATAAGGCTTTGAAACTTTTTTTTTTGACATTTTGATATTTAGGCACATGATGAATGTGGAGGAAGGAGAAAAGAACATCCTAGACCCTTGTGCAAGAAAGGAAAATGATAATAAGGCTTTGAAACTTTTTTTTTTTGACATTTTGATATTTAGGCACATGATGAATGTGGAGGAAGGAGAAAAGAACATCAAGAGAAAAATTACCAAGGGGATCCTATTGAAGTAATTATTTAATCAAATATCAATGTTGTGCAAAGTAGGATCAAGGCAACAAAGGAGGCACAAGACTTAGAATATTTTGCATTTTTGGACATGTGCCAACATTAGTTTTAATAGGGGATGCGTATCTCTAGTATGTATAGTGAGAATTTAACCGTTTATGAGGATAACCAAAATAGACAAAAGGGGACAATATGACTGACACAAAAACAACCACAAAAATAGGGAAAAACACCAAAAAGGAGGAAAGGAATAATGTACATAGGCTAAGGGAAAGTCCAACCTCTCAAGAGATGTAGAGTGTGAGATGCTGACCATGGATCAACAGCTCCATGAATTCTCCATCTAAACTCTTGAGGAAGAAAATGTCCTAACCACAGTTGTTTGCAACTTGATAAGGTCCAACATCAAAGTTTTCATGTTTTCCCTTTCCTTTAGACCTTGCATTTTACATGATTATATTATCCGCCTAAAAGTTTCTTGAAATTGCTCTTTTATAAAACAAACATTTCATTCTTTTTTACTACAACAAATTTATTTCATGCACAACCCTTTTTGGTTTCTTCAAGTTCAGTAAGATCATGGATTATATAGGAGATTGTGTCCTCTTCTTTCCTATTTACATCTTGTAACAATTTGTAAACTAAAAACTTCAAGCTAATGGGAATTTTGGCTTCAACTTCATAGACTAACTCAAAAGGTTCTAATAGACTTTTTATATGTTATTCTGTCTTCCCAAACAAAAAGCTTAATAGCTCATTAACCCATCTTTTCTTGTTTGGATCTAGTATCCTCTTGATTATTTACATGATACATTTGTTACCAGATTTAGCATGGCCGCTTCCTTATGGATAATAATGAGAGAATTGTGTTAAAACTTTCCCATATTTGGAACAACTGTCAAAAGGGTTATAAGGTCTAAAACACATTGCATTATCAATTATTATCCTTGTAGGCGCACCAAACCTTGTGATTATATTGGTTAGGAGGAATTCAATCACAACTTTAAAATGTCACATGTCTAGTAGGGATTGCTTCCACCCATTTGGTAAAGTAATCAATGGATATGGAGATCCATTTATAGCCATTGTTTGACCTTGCAACAATCTTCCCAATAAAATCAATGCCCCATTGCTCAAATGGAGTCTTAATTGAGATGGATGTAAGGAGATTGCTTGCAAACTTCATCTTGCTAGAGAACCTTTGGTAGGCATCACATCTCTTTACCACTTTGTCCACATCCCTAGATAATGTTGTTCACCAACATGATACTCTAAGAATCTTATGTGCGGTAGTTTTTTCCATGAAATGTCCACAGAAAACTCCTTAGTGGCACTAATCTATCAAACTAATCGATTGCTCTTGTTTCATATACTTGAGCAGCAATCCATCATGATTTCTCCACAATAGTTCAGCTTGCACCAAAACATCTTTGGGACTACAAATTTAGGGTCCTTTGCTAGTTCTCATTTAGTCGAGGACAATTCATGTTCTATAGATAGTAAATCACATCTTTATACCAAGGGTTATATTTTAAAAGGTAGGAAATAGTTATAAAATTAGAATTACATTATTTATTTTTGTTGCACCTAGCACGAATTTGGTTTAGCCTTGACCCCTAACCAACCTTGTTGTTCACCTCCATGTCATACTCATTGATTATTAATACCATGCCATAGTCTTGATATGCTTTTAACTTAGAATAAGATCAAGCAAAGTAGTTTTTAAATCTTCTTAACAACACAATCATAGGAGGCATTATCAGAGACCCACAGGGCAACTTGGTGGTAGGGTATGTTGGTGGCATTGGAACATAGACATTTGGTACTATCCCCTTGGGCTCATGGTGATGTGGCATTGGCATGATGAGGTGGAGGGGTGTGAGGGGATGTTTGGAGGGGGGTCAGAAAAGATTGCGGGGAGTAGATGGTCTTTTCAAAGTATTCATGAGCTGTCTTGTTGAATGTACCAATCTTAGAATCACGTTTATGAAAATGTGCGTAAGGCCAAAACTATCTTCAAATCTTTGGCTATTAATGATCCAATTAATATTATGATGACTTTTGGATTATCTTTGTGGAACTTAAGCAAGATTTTTTTTGGCCCCACGGCCCTATCTCTTTGGGAATGACCACTGGTACATGCGAAAATCTGATTGCCTTAATTAGGCAAGATTTTTCGTTATGGTATGGCGGTGCTGATAATTGGGGTGTGTGCTCTTCCCGTTGGCATTTTGAATTACCTCTAGCTTTGCTCTTCTGTCTGAAAAATCACTTGGAGAGAAAATGGGTGGCGATAGAGTTCAAATGGAGCCGGCTTCTTGCGATGAGTTTTGCAGAGACCCTCTTGTTTGGCACATTTGCGTTGAGGGAGGCATTGCGCCTCTAATGGAATTCCTTCCGGGGCATGATGAGAGGCTCTCCGCGTAGTTCGCAAGCTCATGGAACGAGAGGAGAGTCATTGTTGGTGGCATATCCTTTGAAATTAATGAGGATGTCATAGCCAAGGCCATGAGCCTGTCATGCATGGGGCAGAAGCTGAAAAAGCACACTAAAGTGCAAGATTTGGATAGCCTCCATACTTTCTACCAAGGGAATGAGAAATCAACAAAGTTGCACGCGGGGTTCGAAAGGGAGTCTTTGCCGAAGCCTTGGAATTAGGTATGTCTAGCCATTATGAAGTACATTACGTTGGAGGGGAGATTCAAAGTGTTTTATTTTTTACCATCTACCCTTGTTGAACCATCTTCGAGACAAAATCCTTATAAGCTTCCCCTTCTTCCTACTTTCGGTTCTAGAAAGTTTTGTGAAGGAAACCTTTGAATTGGCTGCCAAGAACCCCGACAAACCGCCACCTTTGCCCTTGCACCAAGGCCTAATCTTTCGTCTATATCACTTTCATTTGGCCCTTTGCCCCCCTAACCTATTTCGACTGTTAGAATTGTGGAACAGGATGCCCCTGACCATTCCCCTGATAAACTGTCCCCGGTTGCTTCGGTTGGACCCAAAAGGAAGAATCCCCTTGTGTCTTGTGAAACCCCTGACGACCCTAAACCGAAACCCCTGGCTAAGAAGAAAAAAGGGGGAGTGGGTCTAGCCTAGTCAAAAGTGACTGTTGGACTTTGTGAATTGAAGAACACTCCCACTAAAAAGGAGTGTAGACTGGCCGGCAAGAACAAACTTGAACCTAAAAAGAGCAAAAAGGGAAAACTGTGCCATGTGGTGGAACCGGACATAGACACTGAGGAGGGGGACTCTGCTGATAGAGATTCCCAAGGGGATACTGTTGTTGCTGCCAGTATGGACATAGGGGTAGAGCCGACTAGCATCAGACGTTCTAACAGATTGGCCAAAAAAAAAAAGGACCCTATGGATGAGATATCCAGCGATTCTGGGTAGAAGGAGGGCAAGGAGGACAACAAACATGATACCATTGAGGAAACCAAAGATTATGTTGAAGGGCCGAGCTATTTTCCGGAGCTAAACAAAATGTTTCGCCAAGATTCAACTCCAAAATCTTCTGAACACCTGGCTAGGAACGAGGAAGAGAAAAAGGTGGAAACTGAGAAGGAGGAGGAGCTCGACAATTTGTGGTCCCGTGTGGAAAAGCTGGAAAGGAAATTCACTAGGCTCACGCGCTTCACGGTTCAGATCATCCACTAGTCTGCTGTTACTTTGTCTGACGTGCTGTGCGAGGTGGACAAAAAGAATGTTGACGAAGGACCTAGCAACAAATGGGTGGGTGATGAGATTCTGGATCTCCTTTTTCAAGATTTGGGAGGGCTTAGAAAAGTAATGGGTTGGGTGTGTGGGTGGGTTTTATGTTTGTTGTTGGTTTGCTGTTACTGTATGTTTTTGGTGTTTTTCTGTTGTTTCTACTACTAGACTATTTGATGATGGTTTTTGTCTTTTGATCCTTTTTGGCCCTCTTCTCCTAGTGTAAAGGATACTGCACCCTGTAAATGCAGCTTACTTTATAAAAAACAACACAATCATCATTTTCTTTTTCATTGGTTTCAATTTCCTACCAATTTAGATCATTTTTGGTGCTGCATCAGAACCATGGTTCGTACCTTCCACATTATTTTCATTTACCAGCTTACCTTTTGTCTTGTAACAATCAACCCCATTAAATATTCTCTCTAATGGTACAAAGCCTTTAGGGATGGTGCTGGTCTTTAGCTGAATTATTTCTTTCCCAAACAATGTTTTTGTACCATCTTCAACTTCAATCATGGGCTTCTAACTATTTGTTGATTGTCAAATTCATCTAGACAATTCAAAAATATGAAAATTTTCTGATTATCATTGAACACTTGCTAGCTATAGATGTTATTAGTTATATTTGGCCTAGCAAGGACTTCCATACTATAGGTGCAATGAGAAAAAACCAATTGTAGGTCAAATTTTGATGCTTCAACAGCCAAAGCTAACCAATCCAGCTAGCCCACAAGGGTCCAAGAAAAGACTAGCACACTATTCCCGAGAACTGACTAGAGTGGGGACATCACAGTCCGCCCTCCCCGAATTTGCTTGTCCACAAGCAAACTCAAAGCCGGATGCTGAAGAATACTGTCACTCTCCCAAGTAGCATCCTCTATTGGTAGATCTTTCCACTTTACCGAGTATTCCCTGATAACCCGCCTCCGAAGATGACGCTCTCTGGAATCCAGAATGGCCTCAGGTATCAAAATCAATTTCCCCTCACCATCCAGGGGTGGTAAATCAATAGAAGGAATCACCTGTTGTCCCAACGCCTTTTTGAGGCGCGACACATGGAACACATTGTGAACCTTACTATCCACCAGAAGATCTAACTCATAAGCCACTTCACCGACACGTCTGACAACTCTGAAAGGTCCATAGTATCGCGGCTTAAGTTTCTCGGCAACCTTCTTACAAAGGGTGGACTGCCTATAAGGCTGAAGCATTAAATACACCAAATCATCGACCTCGAAAGATCGCTCCACTCGCCTCTGATCAGCGTATTGTTTCTGCTGATTTTGAGCTTTCTGTATATTCTCTCTGAGTGATCTCATAATATCCTGGTTCTCCTGTAATAAATCACCAGCATTGGGTACTCTACTGTCACTCAGCAATAAATCTAGAAAGCTTGGAGCATCATAATATAATGCTCGGTAAGGTGTCATCTGAATGCTCATGTGATGAGTGGTATTGTAGCAATACTCACAAAGGTATAACCATCTCACCCATGCCTTCTGCTGCCTTGAACTGTAATTCCGCAAGTATCCTTCCACCTATTTGTTGACTATCTCAGTCTGCCCATCTGTCTGTGGGTGGTAGCTGGTACTCGGAGTGAGTTCTGTCCCGCAAAGTTTGAATAACTCCTTTCAGAAGTTACTCATAAACCTGCTGTCCCTGTCACTGACTATACTCCGAGGCAAACCGTGCAACCTGAATACCTCTCGGAAAAACAAATCTGCCACCTGGGTAGCTGTGTGTGTAGTAGTGATTGAGAAGAAATGTGCATACTTCGTCAATCGATCTACCACCACAAAAATGCTGTCTTTCCCTTGAGCTTTCGGCAAGCCCGTAATGAAGTCCATAGACAAGCATTCCCACTTCCTCTCAGGGATAGGAAGCGGCTGGAGTAAACCTGCAGGGTATGTATGTTCTTGCTTGTTCTGCTAACAAACAAGGCATTCCCTGACATACTGAAGAACAAATGATTTGAGACCCTTCCAAGAGAATCTCTCCCGTACCTGCCTGTAGGTCTTAAAGTAACTGGGATGTCCTGCCATGGGTGAATCATGAAAAGATCTCAATACTCTGTCCCTCATCTCAGAACCTGGGACTAGTAATATCCTCCCTTTGTAAATGATAAGATCATCTACAAGTGAATATCTGTCATCTTGTACTGTCCCATCTACTATGCTAGAAGCCCATGGGTTCTTAGCATACTCTGCTACTATCATATGTCTCCAGTCCTCTGCAATCTGTGTAATGGAGCTCAAGTGAGGACGGCGAGATAATGCATCAACAACCACATTCTGCGTGCCCTTGACATAGGAGATGTCAAAATCATAGGACTGAAGTTTACTGACCCATTTCTGTTGCCTTTCGTTCAAATCCCGCTGCCCAAGAAAATGTTTCAGACTATTGTGATCGGTTTTAACACTGAATTTACTACCAACCAAATATTGCCTGAATTTGGCCATGGCATGCATGATGGCCAACATTTCCTTGTCGTAGATATTGTAGCTCCGTTCAGGACCTCTTAGCTTCCTGCTCTCGAAAGCTATAGGGTGTTGATCCTGCATAATGACTGCACCAATACCCTCACCACTGGCATCACAATGTAGCTCAAATGGTTTGGTGAAATCTGGTAAAGCCAAGACTGGACATGTAGTCATGAGAAGTTTGAACTTCTCAAAGCATGCCTGTGCGAGAGGTGTCCACACAAAGGCTCCCTTCGTAGTCAAATCAGTTAGTGGCGTAGCATGTCGCGAGAATCCACTAACGAACTGACGATAGAAGGCACATAATCCTACAAACCCCCTGAGCTGTGTCAATGTCTCAGGTGTAGGCCAATCGATGATAGCTCGAACTTTCTCTGGATCCATGCTGACTCCTGCACCGCTGATAATGTGACCCAGATATTACAGCTCTGATACCACTGTGATGAGCCCTGCTGGCTCACTACTAAAACCTACTAAAACCCCTGTATTTTTCTTAAGTCTATTTGTGTTTTACTTAGTTTTTTAGAGAATGTTTGTAGGTAGAAGAGAAGGTGCGCATCATATTAAAGCTTATAAAAATGCAATATAGACATATTTTGAGCAACAGATGTAATAGATGTTATTCTGTAATACATACAATAAGATTACAAACGAATCACATACCCGAAATGCTCCAGAATAATTAAATAAAGAAGTTTCTCAGTTTGCCAGCCGGAATAGATGAAAATTGACAAAAAGGCTCGCCAAAGCTCTAGATCTGACTTCTCTCACTCCAAAATAGGATACAATCTCCTGAGAGAGGTAGACGCCAAGAAAAGGTCACAAAAGGAAGCCAAGAGAAAGGCGTTTCAACTAGTTCCTTCACACGCCTTCCCAAAAATAGGCACATTTACCAATGCAAAAGTACGGCCCAAGTAGAATGTTGAAGAGCCAAAGATGGAAGCTGTGGAATTGCTGAAGAGGACGCCTCAAGTGTAGAAACCCCCTTCCTTATTGCAAACACAAATAAACTGAATAATAAACTCTGTTAGAAGCACGTAGAACCTCTGAATGAAGCTCTCAACTGCACTGATTCGACTGATCTCTCACAATCTCAAAAGTGCTCAACATCGAAGAGGAATCGTTCTCCAATGGAAAATAATGCTCAAACCCTGATCACAGAGGAAGGCACAGGAAAAGTATCCAAGGCAAAGTCGAAATCATCAAGAATAGGGTTTCTCATTGCCAAATTGCCTTATATCAAAAAGGCACGCATTTCCAAGATGATATGCCACTTTTTCATTTAAATCTTTTAAATTATAATTTAAGTCACTTTCAATAGTTTGACTTAAATAAAGTGGGCGCCCTTTTATATTTTAAGTGATTAAAATATTAAATCACCTTTATAGAATATTTAAGTGATATAAAATGTATAAAGTCAATTTGACTTTATAAAAAGGCATTAAGTTAATTAATTAACTCAAATCATTTAAAAATCCATAACTCGCTCAATACTCCAAATATTCCCGTGCCGTCAGAAGCTGTCAACCCTTGAACTGCTATCGCCTGCTGTGAACCAATCACTGGGCTTTGAAAACGAGAACGATCAACTCCTCCAGAAAACACCACTGACCCTCTAACCAATCCAGCTAGCCCACAAGGGTCCAAGAAAAGACTAGCACACTGTTCCCGAGAACTGACTAGAGTGGGGACATCACACCAACCTACTTGAATCACCAATTTTGTAGTTTAGTAGGCACCAACCTACAAGGAGTACCAACCCCTAAAGTTCGTAGGCACCAACCTATAGGAGGTACTAACCCCCACTTGCCAAGCACCAACTCAGCAAAGATAATAACTGAAAGAATAATGTTCCACCTTCAATGTTGCTTCTTCAACGGGTGATGGACAATTCTGATCTTCACCAAATATGCAATAAATTTGCCCTTGTATTGCCTTCCAATTTTCTTCACAACTCTCTTCTCAATCTGCTGAAGTCTTCTTCTAGGATCTGCTATAAAGATTTGTCTTTTATCTCAATCTAACTTCTTCTTTGTAGGTTCTCTTTAGTGTTCACACAAGATATTTAATCTTCTGATCTGACTCTATGTTCTCATTCTCCACTCTCATACTCAGAAATCTGCCTTTGATTCCTCTTTATTATCTGCCTATATATGTTTCATATGTCTGCCCAAATACACTCCATAATTTTGCTTAATCACGCTTCACAAATCTGCTCAAATCTATTTCATACATCTGCATATATTGCCTTTAGATCTGGTCTATATATGATTTTTCCTTTTTAACTTCACACCTTACTCAACCTTCTTTGTGATATATGATGCTTCTTTAAGGTTCACACAAGTTCTTTAACTCTGCTCTTGTATCTCTCATACTCATTCACACACACAACTTCTCCACTTGCCTTTATATCATTAATGATTCTATGAATGGATGCGACCTTTTGAAATGGATACAACCATTTGAACAATCAAGTCTTTTCACTAACACATCTGCAAATAATCTTCTTAAACTTTTCTTTTCATTTGTTTGATGTATATGATATTCTTCTTTGTCTCTCACACCACACACTTACTCTTCTCAATTCGCACTTCAGATGATATTCATTTTCACACACACTTACACTGCTGTTCTTATTTTACACAGCCATCAACACCTGCTTGTGTTTAGATGATATAACTTTTATATCCCAACAAACTCACTCATTTTAAAACTGAATTGAACTTTATATATATAGATCTCTTCGCATCAAGAGATACAACCTTTGAAAATAATGTGCCTTTTGATAATCTATTTTGCACCACTTCAGATCTGCCTTAATGTGTTAGTTTGTTTGTCTTTATCAAAGGTACCTCTAATCACATTTTTAATGAACATAAATTGAATCTCAAACCAGATCGCACAACTTAGAGATGAGGCACATCTCTTCAACAGATCGTACCATTTGCAAGTTTATTTTGTCCCTTCAATTGAGCGCTTCATATTAGAAATCACGACTCTCTATTTGATCACCCCTTTTTGTCCATCGATATTTCTAAAAAATCGTACTATGAACTCACATCTCTTCATTAGTGAATCGTATAATTTACTGTCTTTTGACTTTGACTTTTGTTTAGAAAGAATCACTGCTCTTAAACATGTTTTGTACATTAATATAATCTCTTCTTCTATTTAATCACCAGCATTGACAATATTCTCTTTTGCTGTAGTAAATCCATACCAACAATATTCTGTTTTGCTGTAGTAAAATCCAAACTTGTATTTCCTTGTGGCGTCTTTCCATACTCTGTGAACATTATCAGAAAATGCAGAGAGTACTGGTCGCTGCATCTTCAACATACCCATCGTTCTGACTTCAAGCTTTTTATCCTTGAATTGTCAACCATCATCAATTCCAAATGTTCTTTGCACTTCATCCTTTAGAATACGATTCTCAATGTTAGGTAGGTGAGCTCCTCTTATAAGTTCTTTGTTGATCATGGAAGTAAGCTCATTCTTACCTTCAAATATGCTATCTTCAGTCATGTTTGTTCTCATTCATTCATGTTTATGTTATCTTTAGTCATGCTTGCTTCTTGACATCAATGACAACATTTCCAACAATCTCCCCCTTTGTCATTGATGGCAACATATCTTTTGTCATCTCTTCTTACTCTCCCCCATTCTACTTCTCTCCCCCTTTGACATAAATGGCAAAGGGATGTTCATCAACCTTCTGTCCTTCAAAGAATCCAATTGTATTCTTACAACATATGCACAAGTCTGTAATGTCCCTTGCTGAATTTGAGCTTAATTTTCAGTTTCAGCATGTGGATATTTCGTTAAACAGTTTTTTACATCTACTTTAACTTCTGTTAGAGGTTTCACTTCAAATATTTCAAGTGATTTTGATATAGACCCAATGCAGCATCTTATGACTGAAATGCAATTCAATGTTTCCTTTTGATCTTTTCCAAAGAAACGACTGAGCTAATGCAGATTTACATTGATAGCACAATTCTTTTCATCAAATCCTTAATGGCAATTCCAAACTCAACCGATGATGTCTGAAACTAAATAGCAATTCACCTCCAGCATACTCATATAGGTGATATGGAAATGCTTAAATAAATGGTAGTACTGAGAATAATAGTATCGGAAAGTTTGAGACAAACACCCAAGCACCTGTAGTGTATTTTATATTCCCTCTTGTTGACTCTTCAAAGCCTGTGGCATATTAAGGATGATTTGGCGACACTCTGTCACTATTCTCAAACTTGTCTTACATCCTTCACTGCTTTTGGTGAAAGAGTAGTTGCAACACAAGAATTGTATCCTCCCATTGCTGTGGATGCAACAAATCCTGGATGATTTAGAAGATATGTCCGCCTACGACACTCCTATACGTTTTGGTCTGTATGTTGTATTCTATTGCATCTACTTCAGACAGCATACAATAATGTCGACCACTTAATTCAAAGAATATGCCAGCAGAGCCATTTGGTTGGTTACTCGTCTGGCTTAATATAGAATCAAGCCATGCTGTCTCAAACTCAGAAGCCAGTTGATCACCATACGCATGCCACAGCTTCCTCTCTGCATCCCACCACTCCCAAAATGCAGTTTGACTCCCAGAACATCTCCTTACTGGCCGCTCTCGCTAAGTTGTAAGATTGACCTGTTGTAGGGTTTGAGGTTGGAAGTAGTAAATGAGGTCGGCGCCCATTTGAACGGGGGTCATGCCCGAGTCACTCGCAGCTTCTACATCACGACTAAAGTGAGTGTCAAAAGAATGCCACAACAGATCATCTGTTCGCCATTGCCATTCGGAAACCACAACTGAAGAAGACAAGGAAGTGGAGGCCACGCTTGCATTTGCATTTGCATTTGTATTTGCGTTTGGAAGTGAATTTGCATTGGATGAGGAGAAATGGGACGCCATTAGCGTGCAATGCTTTTGACTTGAACTCGAGCTATTTTGAATGACACTGTAATATCCCTTGTTGATATAGGTGTGAAAATGAAGATTTTGCACTCGAGGAATATTGTCAAACACTTCTGCTGTAAACTTTATGCTTGCTGGTCTGTGGTTTCAGTCTGATATATTGGCTTGAAAAAGTGATATCAAAGTACTCTAAATGCTTGTAAATGCATACTACAATGTTTAAACATTAATCTAATTGCAAATGTAGCTTTCCCTTGTCTTTTCAATTGCATATATATGATTTCTACTTGCAAATATGCACCTACAGCCAACTATCATTTTCGCAAACAATTGGCATGCAACTAATATGCTGATAAGAACATCTACAGCCACTTGACATTTGATCAAACATTTAGCATACAACTGAAATGACAACATATGGCTGCAACTTATTACTCCATGAATGCAATCCCAAATTCATGACAATGTCGATATGCCAAGACTCTTGGCTTACAATGATGATGCATATAAAGTATCAAATCTGATTACACTAACCATCTACAACAGCATGCTAAGTGACATGAAATGATGAATGCAACTACTTCCAAATACAATGCCAATGATGCTGGTTAACCCAACATTGAATATCCTCATGAAATGATAAATCTATTACAAACGATATCAAATATGGTGAACCTGGAAATAATGGCTGCCACAGAAAAATAAGTTGATTCTCCTTATGCTCAATGATTTTGTCTTCAAGAGTGTAGCGCCCTGTCTTCTAACCAATCAACAATGCTCCACAAATTTTTTTAGAATTTTTTGTGCCTCCTTGCTTGAAATCGTACCTTCTTGCTAAGTTGCCCCTGCTTCAGAATTACAGACCTCTGTTGGAATTCATAGCAGCTTACAATCTCACTTAAATGGCACTTGAAATTATCTCAAACCCTCCTAGAATAGTGTGCTCCAACCCCTTGGTGAAATCTTTGCCAAAGAAGCAAGATATAAACCAAGTCGTGGCCCTTCAAGTATGCAGATGTAAGTCTGAAATTATATCAGACCTCTATTCTCCTTCAAAATGTCTTCAAATGGTGTAATCAAAATATGCAATTATATCTCCAAATTGCCCAAATGAAGAATACCAAAATTTTGGCCAATGGCCATTAAAATTTTGTCTCTAAAGCACAAATGGAAGACTGAAGTATCTTCCTCTCAGCTGCAACCCTTTGGAGGAATATTTCACCACCTCAGTTATGCCAATCAAAGAGAGCTTTCGGTCTCAATGATCGAATGTAGAGACTATAGAAACCATAGGCTTCCCAATGAAATCAATCAAAGCAATATTCAACAACTAGATGATTAGAAGCTTAGCCAACCCCTCTATTTATTCTTTTTCTCCAATCCTTCAAGAAGCTTCTAGAATATTATTTTAGTGACTTTATTATATAATATTTTATTTAAGTCACTTTATTAAATTAATTAAATATAAGGTCATTTTATATTATTGCTTTATTTGATAACCTTATAAATAATTAATTTAATACCATTTTTCAATTTAATTAAAATAATCAATTAGTCATCCTCATGAAATATCATTATTTTGGACAACTTAATTAATTAATTTAATTAAATTACTCTACCTCCAAAAACGGGGACATTACAGCCACAAAATGCAGGATTGCTACTTCTGTATTTCTACATGCCCACTTTTTTAACGTCTAACAATGTAGTGCTTTATTTATTTACATCTTTACTGTGCATCGGGTTCTCTTCTTGCGTGAAAAGCAATCGAGTTTTGGCTAGAACACTTTAAATCTGCCTGTGGAACTATATTCAATCCCTTCAATTCTGATCCATCGTATTTCCCTCTTATCCCCTCTAAGACATCTCCACAGGCTAACCTTGTACACCTCTCAAGACAACGATAGCATCAAGGGTTGCGT
This sequence comes from Sequoia sempervirens, assembly GCA_007258455.2. Classification (NCBI taxonomy): domain Eukaryota; kingdom Viridiplantae; phylum Streptophyta; class Pinopsida; order Cupressales; family Cupressaceae; genus Sequoia; species Sequoia sempervirens. The sequence continues at coordinate 2,129,727 of VDFB02000001.1, read as the reverse complement.
CTCTTCCTTGGATCTCATCCCTTCTTTCAGCGGTTGTGGACTCCTCATTGAGCACTGTAATATCGTGGGTTACTATTATTTATGAGATGTTTATAACATCCTTCATAATATTGTTTATTTTATTATCTTCAAAGATTATCGTTTATTTTATTATCTTCAAAGATTATCATTTATTTTATTATCTTTAAAGATTCTCATAATTATCATTATTCGATAATTATTATATATTAAGTCTATAAATTAATTTTATTCATTCTTTTATAATATTTATTTTATTATTATTTTTATTAATTATAATATTATTTATATTTGTGTTTTATATTTATATATCTTTAATATATATATATTTTTTTGATAAAAGACGTGAGGCCTATATATTATATTATACTATATTATTTATATATCTTTAATATTTATTTTATTATCATTTAAATTGCTAATATATATATATATTTATAATTACAATATTATCTCACGATAATTGTAATTATAAAATTATTAAAATAATAATATTTTGTTTTATAATCTTATTATGTATTGTGTTATTTGTTTTCACTTATCTAAATCTTAGGGTGTTCTAATTTTGGGAACATGACAAATGGACTTCTCCCCTTGTCAAATGATTCTCTAATGCTCCCCCTTGCTTTAATGCTTCTCTTTCTTGGGTGACTTTATGTATGTGATAGAATCTTTCTCTATGGTATCTGATTTTATTGGGAACAATCTTTCTCTAACTTATTCATTCCTTGACTTCTAAATTATTTTGCTTCTTCTGCGTGGAAACTTCTTCATTTTGACATCAATGCAATTTCCAACAATTGAAGCCAATTCATCATCTTCTTTAGATACCAATCCATAGGTAGATTTTTCTCTTCAAAATTTTGAGGTACTTTACTTTTCAATTATCTTGTCCATGGGGCTGAAAGATAGTGCCAACTTAGCTCCCCCTAAATTCGTGCTTCCTCTTATAAACTAGAAGAGGCATATTGAACTTGCATTGGATTCTTCATTTCTTGCATCTTTCTCCAAACTTTAATAGTTTTTCCTTTCTATTTGTTAGAGACATTTTCTTTCTTGCTTTGTTTTGGAGGCTCAAAGACAGTTCGGCAAAAACGTGATGTATGTCCAAAGTTGCTACACTTGTAACACATAATATCATGACTGAATGAATTATAATCTCTCCTAGTGAAGCTTGAAGTATTTTTTGCACGGAATCTGCAATTCATTGTTTTGTGGCCAAAATAGTTGCATGAAAAACAATATCCATTGAAAGAATAAAACTTCCTAGTGTTAAATTTTCTTTCATTTTCCTTGGAACTTGTGGCATTCTCATCAAACTTTGTACATTCCTCCTTTGGCTTTTCCAATTCATTTTTCAACATAGCAACTTCTTGTTCCAACATGTCACAATCTCTCTCTTTTGCACTTAACTTGTTTTTTATTTCATTTTCAACTTGTTCAGCCTCTACAAGTTGAGTCCTTAAGTCTTCAATGATTTTATTTGATTCCTCCAAGCTTTCAGTTATTTCTTTGATCTTTATTTCATACTCGGTGACTTTCTTTTTCAGCTTCTCATTCTGTTTGTATGCATAATGGAGCTCTTCTTCAAGATCTACTTCTTCTTCTTCATTGCATTCTTGATCAGCATCATGTTTTCATATTCAGCCATGAACAATATTTCTTCTTCATCATTGCTTTGGCTGTCATCACTTTGTTCTTCTGAAGAGCTGCATTGTTTCTTTGAATAAAAACTCTTTTTTTGTTTTTGGAATTTCTTCTTTGACTTATGCTTAGAATTTTTCTTTCCCTTTTTCTTTGTCTATACTTCCTCTTCATCCTCGCTTGTGTCACTTTCATTTTGAGGACATTTGGATGCATAATGTCCAACTTCTGCACAATTAAAACATTTAAAAAGATATCTTCCTTTGTACTTTCCACTTCCTTACTTCCTTTCTTAATCTTCCTCATGAAATAGGCCTATGTTTCATCATCACTTGACTTCTCGTTTGATGTATCATGTTTGGTTTTTCCTTTCTTGGATGCCTTGAAGGAAATCTCATTTTGTGGTGTCCTCCCCTTAATCCTCATTTCATAAGCAGCAAGAATCCCATGTAGTTCATCTTTTGTCAATGTGTCTAGATTTGTCAACTCTTCCAATGCCGATACCTTGGATTCAAATCTTGTGGAAAAAGATCTTAGTATTTTATCAACAACAAAAACATCATCAACATCTTCACCAAGTCCTCTCATAATGTTCACAATTTCATCAATGCGAAGAAAGTATGATGCTATGTCTTCATCTTCATTCATTTTGAGGGTCTCAAACTTCCTTCGATGAGTTTGCAGCTTTTCCTTCTTCACTTTGGCATCTCCTTCATAAATGTTTTGGAGTTTGACCCATATTTCTTTTGCTGATTTGCAACGCATGACCTTAGTAAATTCAAAATCTGTTAAGCTACAAAGAAGAGCATGCTTGGCTTTGGCATTGTTTTCACTTTTCTTCTTTCTAGCTTGATCTGTTGGAAGGGTTGATGGAGGTGTATACCCATCAACAACAGATTGCCACACATCAAATCCAAGGGCATTCAAATAAGCTTCCATCTTAATACTCCAAAACGCATAATTAGTCCCATCAAAGGTGGGTGCTTTGACTGTATTGTGATTATCTGCTATAAGTTCTCTTAAGGATCTCCTTCAAGCGGTTAGGCTTTCAAGAAGGACCTTGCTCTGATACCAATTGAAGAGCACAAAGATATACTGAGAGCGGGGAAGGGGGTGAATCAGTATATCAACAAACTTTTACCCTCTCAACTTTATCAACTTTTAAACTTCAACACAATATCAACTATGCAATAAGACACAATATGATCAAGTTGACACCAACAATTGTACTTTATGTTTTTATATGAAATTACAAAGATTGTAGGTACCAACCTATTTGAATCACCAATTTTGTAGTTTAGTAGGCACCAACCTACAAGGAGCACCAACCCCTTAAACTATTTTAGTAGGCACCAACCTATAAGGAGTACCAACCCCTAAAGTTCGTTGGCACCAACCTATAGGAGGTACTAACCCCCACTTGCCAAGCACCAACTCAGCAAAGATAATAACTAAAAGAATAATGTTCCACCTTCAATGTTCCTTCTTCAACTGGTGATGGACAATTCTGATGTTCACCAAATATGCAATAAACTTGCCCTTGTATACCTTCCAATTTTCTTCACAACTCTCTTCTCAATCTGCTGAAGTCTTCTTCTAGGATCTGCTATAAAGATCTGTCTTTTATCTCAACCTAACTTCTTTGTAGGTTCTCTTTAGCGTTCACACAAGATATTTTATCTTCTGATCTGACTCTATGTTCTCATTCTCCACTCTCATACTCAGAAATCTGCCTTTGATTCCTCTTTATTATCTGCCTATATATGTTTCATATGTCTGCCCAAATACACTCCATAATTTTGCTTAATCACGCTTCACAAATCCGCTCAAATCTACTTCATACATCTGCATATATTGCCTTTAGATCTGCTGGTGTATATATGATTTTTCCTTTTTAACTTCACACCTTACTCAACCTTCTTTGTGATATATGATGCTTCTTTAAGGTTCACACAAGTTATTTAACTCTGCTCTTGTATCTCACATTCTCATACTCATTCACACACACAACTTCTCCACTTGCCTTTATATCATTAATGATTCTATGAATGGATGCGACCTTTTGAAATGGATACAACCATTTGAACAATCAAGTCTTTTCACTAACACATCTGCAAATAATCTTCTTAAACTTTGCTTTTCATTTGTTTGATGTATATGATATTCTTCTTTGTCTCTCACACCACACACTTACTCTTCTCAATTCGCACTTCAGATGATACTCATTTTCACACAAACTTACACTGCTGTTCTTATTTTACACAGCCATCAACACCTGCTTGTGTTTAGATGATATAACTTTTATTTCCCCACAAACTCACTCATTTTAAAACTGAATTGAACTTTATATATATAGATCTCTTTGCATCAAGAGATACAACCTTTGAAAATAATGTGCCTTTTGATAATCTATTTTGCACCACTTCAGATCTGCCTTAATGTATTAGTTTGTTTGTCTTTATCAAAGGAACCTTTAATCACATTTTTAATGAACATAAATTGAATCTCAAACCAGATCGCACAACTTAGAGATGAGGCACATCTCTTCAACAGATCGTACCATTTGCATGTTTATTTCGTCCCTTCAATATCGATATCTCTTAAAAAATTGTATTATGAACTCACTTCTCTTTATTAGTGAATCGTATAATTTACTTTCTTTTGACTGACTTTTCTTTAGAAAGAATCGCTGCTCTTAAACATGTTTTGTACATTAATATAATCGCTGCTTATATTTAATCACCAGCATCGACAATATTCTCTTTTGCTGTAGTAAAATCCATACCAACAAAATTCTCTTTTGCTGTAGTAAAATCGAAACTTGTATTTCCTTGTGGCATCTTTCCATACTCCATGAACATTATCAGAAAATGCAGAGAGTATTGGTCGCTGCATCTTCAACATACCCATTGTTCTGACTTCAAGCTTTTAATCCTTGAATTGTCGACCATCATCAATTCCAAATGTTCTTTGCACTTCATCCTTTAGAATACGATTCTCAATGTCAGGTAGGTGAGCTCCTCTTATAAGTTCTTTGTTGATCATGGAAGTAAGCTCATTCTTACCTTCAAATATTCTATCTTCAGTCATGTTTGTTCTCATTCATTCATGCTTGCTTCTTGACATCAATGACAACATTTCCAACACAATTGTGCATCAGCCACTTGTTTAGCAAAGATGTATAGAAAAGGTCAACATTCAATTGATTATCAACTAGAGAAGCCTTTTATAAACTTCAAAGGTACCTTGGGCATTTGTTTCAATAGTAGTATCAATAGAAGTTCCAAAAAGTTGGTGCAAATTCATTTGCACTAGTGATGTAGAACAAAACTCTTCTCTTTGTTCAAGGATTCTAAAGAACTCACCTATAGTATGGAAATTTCAACCCAAATCATGACGGGCTACATGAAGGGGCATATAATTAGGCAAGGGGGTGGATTGCAGCACTGTTATTTACTTGCATTGGGAATTGACAGAATGACCTGACTACAAATACCAACTTTCTTTCCCTTGATGGCATTACTTCTCTCTACAGCTGCACCTTGATCTTTCTATGATATGTCCTCAACTTTGTTTCCTCTAGCACTTAAACTCTTTATTTCTCCTACCTTGGAAACTTCTACAATACCTAATGGTGCCATAATCTTTCTTATCTTATGCACGTACATCTTCTCCACCCATGCTTTAGCATAGGATCCTTATTCTTGATTGCTTTCTTCATGACACCACTATCCCTAATCTTTGCACTTGACTTCTACTTTTCCTTTTCTACCTAATCAGTTGGTACATTGGGCTTGATAGCTTTTCTGATGTTATTTCTAGTAGGTACTTGCCTATTTCTATGTGATATCCATTTTGAACTTGCATATCCACAACATCAATAAGATATTTGATGTCTTCACATGATGTCTGTTGGAGTAATCATGCATTAACTTAGTCTAATTTATTCTCATGCATTTAAGCTAAACTTAGGAGTGATTTTCTATGTTAACTAGAGAACTATTATTAAATCCTTTTGTCTCATAGCATGAGATGTTGACACTTGTCATGATCTAATTCCTTTATCATTTAGGGTTGCTCCTATATAGCACTTAACTCTCATTGTATTATCATACTTTATCAATACCTTTAAAACCTTTGATGCTTTTGATAGAACTCTCAACCTTTGAGGACTCTTGTTTTCCTTGAGGATTCTTGAGGTTCATTCTGTAGCTTTTTCTTGTTGAGGAATATTACATATTATTGTTTACAACTCTTTTGCATGGAAGGTGTCTTTGTTGTTTGATCTTGTGGCTCGTGTTTTTCACAATTTGAATTCTAACATGGTATCAGAGTGTGGATTCAATGAACCCCTTGATTTATGAGGGTTTTTCTTCATCAAGGGTTACAGGTTTCAAATTTGGATTCTCCATTGCTTTTTTTGCAAGTTTTGGAGATGGGTGATTTTTAGGTACATTTTGGCACGAAAAGGACCTTACCATTGGATTCAGGAGGCCGGTTCGACAAATTTTGACTATAAATTTGTCCATATTCCTTGTCGAAAGCTTTTGAGGCAATTTTTTTTTATACAGGAGTCGTACAACCCCTATATAGCTAGGTACGACTATTTTAAAAAATATCGAAAATCACAGTTTTAAATGATTTTTTATTAATAAAAAAAAGATAAAAAAAAACATAGGTCAAATCAATAAAATATATTTGCAGCTTTGAATTTTTTAAGAGGCGCATTAAAAGGGGGTACCCGTAGGTACTTGCTTTTGCAAGCTTGTAGGCCGCAGTCAACTCGTTAGTTGGGGTTTTTATTGCTTCAGTCGGTCGTCCGGTGGCTAAACCAACCAGCAGTGGTCCCCTTCCCGCTCGACGGAAAAAACTCCGCCCTACAATATTTTTCGGCACCCGCAAATTCTTCTTAGTTGTTTTTTCACAGTAGTCAATTTTTTATTTTCTAGCGAGTTCAAAATTTCTTGGCCATCATTGTTTTTTCTAGCGACTTTTTCAGGGACTGAGCCTTTTTTGTTGGCAGAAAGAATGTTCTGTTGATGTTAGCATGATGTTAGCAGTACGAACGCTGGCAGGGGCCCCAAGACCCTTCTTTGGGCCTAAAGGAGCTATTTTTTTAATTTTGGCCATAACTTGGGCGTACAATAACGAAATTGGGCGAACAAGATTGTTGAAAAGTTGGTTCCGTAAACTTTATATTGGTGTGGGTTTCATCACCTTTTTTATTGTTGGTGCATTGTACAGCCCGTTGAAGTCAAATGTGTTGTTTTTAGTCCCGAGCTCATAACTTTTGACCAATTTCTCTTTTTTCGCAATTCTAGTGGCGTTGGGATGGTCTCTCAGAGCTCTTCATAGCCATCTATGTTGTTTTTCCAAATTTCTCTCCAGGGACATTTTATTCAGTCTTTTGTGTTTTCACATTTTGGTGAATTACTGGACATCTTAGCTCTTGGAAACTTTTTGTTTGCATGGGATTACTCGTTTTTGGTTGTTCTACATGTATTTCTAGTTTTTGTTGTATTTGGGCATTGTAGACATTTTTTGCATGTAATTTCTCTTTTGTAGACGCACTAAGATAAAGTGCTATTTTGGTGTATCTTTTTGGGGGTTTTGCTCATCCTATTGTGCCTTTTGTATTTGCACTATGATATAAAGTTCCATGGGGGGGTTGATGTTTTCCTTTGTCTTGCAATCACTCCTTTGTCAAGTGAGTGTCCCTTCCACGACAGTAGTGAATCTTGGTGATTCTTGACTCATGCATGTGTGCCTTAGTTTACACACCCTTTTATTTGTGGGTACTCTTAAGTTGCACATTTGGATATTCTCTTACATGCACTTATTGGTTTCACACAGTTTCAATGTCCCTGTCTTGGCTCTCCCTTTTCCACATTATGGGGGGGGGGTTTCTACTGTTTCTACTAATGCTTCCTTGGTTTTGTTTTTTGGAGTGATCTACGTATCTTGTTCTTGTTCTTATGTACTCGGCGGATGCAATGTACATCAATGGTTGGTTACCTATGCATTTTAGTGAAATTGAGCATTTACCATATGGACACTCTTGCATTCCTGTTTCTAGAGGTTATTCATTTTAGCACTATATCAGTCATCTTTCGACAGTTCTCTACAGCTTCTTCGTGCTTCAGTGACATTCTACATGTTCCTCTCTTTTTTGGGACATCGTTTCGGTTGGAAGCTTCTTAGTCCACCTGTTTTGGAGGCTTCTTCAGTCCTTCATTCGCCTTTCTCTCTTTTGGAAATAAGTTTTTTCCATGTGGTTTTCTCCTTTTCTCCAATTTTGAGAGATCTTTTGTTTGTACATGGGTACCTAACCGGGCTTTGTTTTGTTGGGACCCATTATGCATTCTCTTTTTAGGGTTTTTAGCTACTCCCTAAGTTCATCTTAAGGGGGGTGTTAGAGTAATCATGCATTACCTAATAATTAATTAATCTTTAATTAATTATTAGTCTAATTTATTCTCATGCGCTTAAGCTAAACTTAAGAGTGGTTTTCTATGTTAACTAGAGAGCTATTATTAGATCAATGTTTCATTGCATGGGATGTTGACACTTGTCATGATCTAATTCCTTTATCATTTAGGGTTGCTCCTATATAGCACTCAACTCTTATTGTATTATCATCCCTTATGAATACTTTTGATTCCTTTGATAGAACTCTCAATCTTTGAGGACTCTTGTTTTCCTTGAAGATTCTTGAGGTTCATTTTGTAGCTTTTTCTTGTTGAGGAATATTGTATATTATTGTTTGTAGCTCTCTTGCATGGAAGGTGTCTTTGTTCGTTGTTTGATCCTATGGCTCATGTTTTCCACAATTCTAACATGGTATTAGAGTGTGGATTCAACGAACCTCTTCTTAATTTATGAGGGTTTTTCTTCAACAAGGGTTACAGGCTTCAAATCTAGATTCTCCATTGCTTTTTTTGCAATTTTTGGAGGTGGGCGATTTTTAGGTGCATTTTGGTGCAAAAGGTACCTTACCGTTGAATTCAAGAGGCCGATTCGACGAATTTTAATTATAAATTTGCCCATATTTCTTGTTGAAAGCTTCTGAGGCAAAAAAAATTTATACATGGGTCGTACAGCCCTTGTACGACCAAGTACGACTATTTTTTTAAAAGATAGTTTTAAAAAAAATATTTTTAAAAGTTTTTTTATTAATAAAAAAAGAAGATCCAAAAAACACAGGTCAAATGAAAAAAAATATTTGCAGGTTTGATTTTTTAAGAGGCACATTAAAAGGGGGTACTTGCGCAAAAGCCTACGGGCCCCACTCACCCTTTAGCCAGGGTTTTTATTTCTTCAGCTGGTTGTCCAGTGGCTAAACCAACCAACAACAGTCCCCTTCCCAGTCGGTGACAAAAACTCCGCCCTGCAATTTTTTCTAACGCCCTCAAATTCTTCTTGACGGTTTTTTCCGACAGCCGATTTTTTATTTTCTATCAAGTTAAAAATTTCCTGGCCATCATTGTCTTTTTCGACAACTTTTTTTGAGGACTAAGCCTTTTTTGCTAGTAAATAGAATATTTTGCTGACATCATGTTGGCGTTAGTGTTATGGATGTTGGCAGGGGCCCCAAGACCCTTCTTTGGCCCTAAAGGAGCTGGTTTTTTTTCATTTTGCAATAACTTGGGCGTACAATATCGAAATTGGGTGAACGAGATATCGTTGGAAAGCTGGTTCTGTCAACTTTCTAGTGATGTGGGTTTCATCAACTTTTTTTTTTTTGCTGTTGGTGCATTTTACAGGCTCTTGAAGTCAAAGGTGTTGTTTTCAGTTCCAAGCTCATAACTTTTGACCTGTTTCTCTATTTTTTCGTGATTCCAATAGTGTTGGGATGTGTTGACGTGGTTTTTGAGACCGCACCAACACAGAATAAAGTTGCCAATGGCTTCCCTATTCTCTCTTGATCAAAGTATTCCGCACGCTAAGATTGCCAGAAAGTTCGTGCGTTCAACTCCAAGGTTCCATGAGTGCGAATAGGCTCAGTTTGGCTCGATGTGATATTGCTGGTATGTTCAAGGGGACTTACACAATTGTTCGGCGGCTAACAACAAACAGTAGACTAAGGGCTTTCGTGTAATTCAAATGATTTGGCAGGTGAGCGCAAGTTTCCTAATTCTAACCGGAAATGAACTGAATTTAAAAGGGTGTAGGGCCTAAGAAGTTTATGTGCTACTCTAAATGCAGGATATGTGGAGCTTCGTTTCAATAGACTTCAACCGGATTTCACCTAGCCTCCGTCGGACAGCCTCAGCAAAATCGGTGCAATCTTCAAGGGAAATAGCAAAAGATGTTCAAGTTATGACTTAACATACATACACCATCAGAACAATGCATATAAGTATGTAAACCACAACCGAAGTTAAACTCAATATAATGTCCAGTTGACCACGCAAGGCGAACTCATCATCAACAAGCCGCTAGTGGTATGGAATAAAGCGAAGCTATCTCAATGAAACACCACACACCAAAGTAAACTACTTGCATGAATTTAAGCTACTTGGATACGAAAGGAAGAAGAAACCTTGCTAGCATTTCATGACAAGACGAATTCCATCATCAATGAAAAGATCTATTATCATAAAATGTGTTACACAACAATCTCCTCAAAAGTTTTCAAAGGGAAAACTTTCTCTCTTCTCAAATGATGCAAAATGCTCTACAAGCACACTATCTAGCTCTAATGCTCTCTCAATGTCTACTTTCTATTCTAACGCCTCTACTCTAATGTCTTACAAATGAGGGGGACTCCCCCTTTTATAGCTAGCCAAGTCCCAAAAGACGGCTAGGGTTACAATCAATAGAGTGGCCAGAATCGTGCCACCTCAGCCCTAAATAATATTGCCCTAAAACCGCCACAGAGAGAGTGGGGTAATAAATGCACCATAATGTCCACCATCATCCTTCTAGAAGATTCCATTTGTAGACGCGTTCACACTGTTCTCGATCTTCTTTCTTGGCGTTGTTTGATTTCTTCCACTTGAGGGTCTTCATCTTTGTCACTTTGAGTTATACTAAGTTTTAACACTTAGCCATTTTCTTGCAACTTTTTCTCCTTCGAGATTGAAACTCATCTTCCTCGTGCTTCCACTTCAAGTCGTCACACTAAGTCATCATCGTTTGGCCTCGACGTTCCTCCTGCAAAACAAGCAAGGAGAAGGGGATCAGATCATTTCATAATATAAATTCAACTTACTCACCTGATTCTAGCACTTTGATCTTCAAGGGCTCATCGTTTTCACTAGCCAACTTTTGCCTTCTTCATGATTCCTCATGCCTTAGCCAAATTTTCATCCTTGAGAACTTCATTTCACCTGCTGGAGCTCTGATAACCTCGATTTTATTCATTTCTGGCTCAAGTAAACTATCCTCATGAAGGATTTAAGCAAATTCACCTAGGCAGTTTCTTTCAAATTCACCATCTGGAGGATTTCACCTGGAGAACACATTTTCTTCACTTTGCCTTAGAAAATTTTCAAATTTCCCTTAGGAAATTCATCAACCTGGTGCTCACTTAAAATCTTTATCCCAAAATTCTCGACAAGCTGTGGAAGACCTTAGAATCAACTCCTCATCGATAATCTTCGATACCCAGAAGAAAATTTTCTCCATAACGCATCGAATTCATGGGTACCCAACGAACGGGTTCATTTAATTTTCTTGAATTTTGAACCTTAGAAAATTATTCTTTCAACAATTTTGTCCTCGTTCTTCGATCCCCTCTGAGAATTTTGCTCTGACTTGGAAAATTTTACCAATCCTGTGCAGCTGGCAATCACTAACTTCACCTTAGGCAACTCTGTTCACGCTTCGGGAAAATTCTATCACTTCTCCAGACTTAGGCATTTTTCTAAGGGAGAAAATATTTGTGCCTTAGAAATTTTTTGAATCCAGCTCGATCAACTTTGCCTGTGAAAATACCAACTTCACTTAGAAAATTTTTCATAGAGGTGCCTGGCACATTTTATTTTTCTAGCCACCACTTCGCATTTTACTTCACACTTGAAAAATATTTTTGAAGCTCCAATGCCTTAGAAAAATAATTTCCATCACTCAACTTCCAACGCCTAGGCAATTTTTTTTTGTCAATAACTTGTATTTTATTTCACCACGCCTAGCATCTTGTCTTCACACATCACACACGTCCTAGAGAAATTCTCTAACACCTACCACCTTAGGCGCATTTTGTATTTATTCCTACGCCATTCATATTTGAGGGTGAATATTCCACTTTACCACGCCTAGCAATATTTCACTTCACCTTATAACTCCCATCACCCTTGGCGCCTAGCACATTTGGAAAGAATAACTCCCAACGCCTTGGTAACTCCTTATTTTCACCACCTTTATTTTCAACGCCTTAACTCTTTTGTTTCACCATTCTCACCTTACATCTTGGCGCATTCAACACTTAGAAGGGGATGGGCGCATTCTAGGCATGTAGGAGGATGAAATTCCTTTGACTCTTTGACTTTCTTGCTAAACATGGGCGCATTTCTTATGTTGAAGAGGATGGGCGCATATTGCATGGGGTGGAGGATGAAAGTCTCTAACGCCTTCCTTTTTGACTTGTTGACTTCAAATGTGGGCGCATTTCAGCATGCATGGAGGATGAAACTCCCAACGTTTTTCTCAAGTGACTCCTCAACTTCCAACTTTTGTCCTCATGTGGCCCATTTTGGGCGCATTTTATACCTCATGCAGGATGAAAATGTTTGACTCCTTTGACTTTCCTCTTGGCTGATTCTTGCATGGGCGCATTTCACTAGTGGAGGAGGACGAGTTTCTTGCCTTAGAAAGTTTTTAGCATCTTGCTAGCATGTGGGCGCATTTAGCCTATGCTGAAGGATGAAACACTTTGACTACTTTGACCCTTTTGCTTGTTGGGCGCATTTGAGGTGTGGAGAAGGACGAATTTTACTTAGAAACTTTCACAACTTCCCTCCTTCTCCTTGGGCGCATTTTGCTAATGGTGTAGGATGAAGTTCGTTGACTTTCCTTGACTTTTTCTTCTTGTTAACTCCTTGGGCGCATTTTGCCAGTGGAGGTGGATGAGAGTTGAAGTATGGGCGCATTTAGGCAAGGGTGAAGGATAAACTTCATGCCTTAGAAAATTTTTTGCTATCAACCCTGAGCTGGGCGCATTTCACCTAGGCAAGTGGATGAAACTTTGCCTTAGAAAATTTTTCATGCTCCACCTCACCAACTTGGGCACATTTTGACCCCTGAGCAGGACGAACTTGCATCACGCACATTTTGACCCCTGAGCAGGACGAACTTGCATCACTTTGAATTTTTTTTTTTTTTTTCCAGCTGGGATGGGCGCATTTTGCCATAGCAATTGGATGAAGTTCCAGACTTAGACAAATTTTCATCATTTTTCGCCAGCTCACGTGCCCTGCTATTTTTAGTAAACCTTCTCATTTTTGCACTTCTGAAGCTTGGAATGGCCTGAAATTTTAAACATAGCATCCTCATGCCTTCATTGTCCTGTCAACACTGCCATCTTTAGCTGACCTACTATTTTTAGCCTGTTTCTGAAGGTGGCTTACTATAAATAGTAAGCTCTTGATTCTGATAGCTCCCCAGCTCCGATCGAGTTGAAATTTGAATGAGGCGCTCCTCACCACGTGACCTTACTGCCTACACTGACGCATGCAGCTGATTTACTATTTTTAGCAAGTTTCCAATTTGGCTTACTATAAATAGTAAGTGCTCCGTTTGACCTGAAATTTCACCGAAATAGTTCAAGCATCACCGGATCAAAGAAGGGTTTGGTTAATCGGATTTTGAAGATTTAACTTTTGATGCCCATTTTGTGTCTGCCGAAATCCTAATTCACTTTGCATGTATCAAATGCAACCGCTTGTTCTCGCTTTTGTAATCGCTGACTACCGCGGAATCTAAACTTCGTCGGTACGCCGACACACCAAGCAGCCAGCAAGTTCCTTCATCGAAAGAGAATCCTCATTTGCATACACCATCGCTAAGCCTTTGAAAACCCATCGAATCAATCAAGGCGCGAAACCTCGGCATGCAAAACCTCAAAATAGCCTCAAGGTTGAATCTTCAGTATCATCTCACTTGGTATGTTATATCGCTGCCAAGGTCTCAAAACTCGTATGACATCCATACGCAAAGAAAATCAAAAGATCCGGACTCGAATTCACGCCGGTTTCCGCATCAAGTAAAATAGTAGCTGTCCAATTTTAGTTTCAATTTGGCATATGCAGGCCCATGTACTCAATACCGTGGGTGGATGATCTGACCAAAAATCACCGGGATAAATTGCTCGATTCGCGTGACATCATTTGCAATAGTAAGTATCTCTAATTTGATGAAATTTGGTCGAAGTCTGCTGAAGCGCCAACGACAAATGTTGTTGGGTCTTTATTTGGTAATTTATTGTCCCTTCTTTGACCTCAAATTACGTGCGTGAAGGAATTCGTAAACCTAATTTTCGACTTGGCCAAACGACAAGAAACTGGATCGCCTTCAATCCCCGAAAAGTAGACCATAGAAAAGAGACAGACGGAGAGAGAAACCAAAAACCAAAGCCAAAAAGACCAGAATGGAGCAAAAAATGAGGGGGTCCCCATCTTGAATGGGGCGATGTGTGCAAAAGGTCACAACATCCGGTATTCCACTCTCGAAAGTGTTGCCATTTCAAGAATTGAATCAGATTGTCTTCTGCCATCATAAAGACACTTACTCAAAGGGAGAAGAACTGAGCATTCATCAAACACTTCTTCCAAGACCCGTATGCAATTGCTCCACTTCTAACCCATATCGACTTCCTAATCGGCCGTGAAAGGTGTTATATAAATATCTTAATTCCCCAAAGCATCCTCGAAGACATTGCCTCGCGCCACCAAGGCCCAGCTCCCGACATTTAGGTTGTCGCTACAATTTCACTTTAATATTTGCTCCATCACGGCCGCGGCCCATAGCCCCTGAGTTATCATTTCTCTCAGAGGTTCCAAAACCAATATTTCACAATATTTCTTTCTATTTTATTTCTATTTTTATTTTTCGTATTTTTTAAGCACTTTCTTTCATCGGTTTCACAATTCCTCAATTGGCTGCAGCAATGATGCCTCCAATGGGTTTGAGAATTGCAGTGGCGCTGAAGCAAGATGTAAAATTTGCACCTGCCAAAACCTTTCCCAAGAAACCAAAATGACTTAGAGTGGAGATAGGTAAGATTTTTAAGGTCTTTAGACTCGTGTGTTGGGATACAATAACGGATTAACCTCCCGAGACGAGTTCAATCTCTAACTGGATGATAACAAGAGGAAAACAATCTTAGTCCTTTTCAAAAATTTATGCAAATTCCAGTGAAAGGAACCACGTTGTGAAAGTTAAAACATCATCACCTCATCACAACGGGAAAACCCTAAAATCCTTGCCCATTCCAACCAAAACCACTTGAGCGGACTACTCAAGGGACGGGAACGCCACACCAAAAACCCAAAGGGCAACAAACCAAAACCAAAACCAAAACCAAAACGAACCGAAAAGCAAAAGGAAAGCAAACAAACGGGAAACCTAATCTAACTATATTACAAAGATAGGCTCTCAGAGAGAACCTAGGGTTGGAAATAATGCCTGAGGAATCTCCCATCATCTGGCAACGAGATATCCCCTCTTGTTCTTGTTCGTAACTTAAATGCATCATCTCCCAGGATCTCAGAATTTTGACCAGGGTCCAACCATGATTTGTCGATCCATTCGTTCATGACCCTTTGATGTATGGTGAAACTTCCCAGAGTTTCATCTCTTTTCTCTTCCAAGCGCGTCGGCTGGGAATACCTAGTTTGAACCCAATCTTCTTTCTTATGGATTTCTCCACATTCTTCTTCTAAAGTGACTTGTTGAATCATCTCCGGGACTTGTTCTGAGGAGGTCTTACCCATGGCACTTGTGTTCTCTGAATAGAAAGCTTCGTAAATGGGTAACGATAAGTCTCTGATGGGGGCACTTTCTGCATCTTGCTCTACATCTTTTAACATAGAATCTTTGAACGTCTCTTCATTCTCATTCCTACTTGAATCATTTTCAATCAACACTTCGGTGAAGGCAGGGGTATCCCCTGAAAACCTCTCTCCCTCCGGGCTTTGCAGTGTGAGGACTTCTTTCTTAACAGGCTTGTATGTACCCAAATCAGTTTCCATGAATAAAACATCACTATTTTCACCACATTCTGTAATCATTAATTTGAGCCGTGGTGTACTTTCGATCTTTATCTGATTCGGAACTCCCTTCCAAGGCAACCACATGTGGGAGAAGTCAGTCGCAATGTATCCATTCAATTTTCTGGACCAATCTCTGCTTAATAGCATGCCATAACCATCTGGTATATCCACAACTGATATGTCGATGCGACTCTGAATTCTGGGATCCGCCGCTAGCTGCATATGAATACCATTTAATTCCCCTACAACTGGAACTTCAGTCTTATCCAGCTGAGTCACCTTCTTGTTGGTTTTGAGCGGGATTATACCCAACGCCTGACATACCTTCAAAGGCATGACATTACTTGATGCACCGGAATCAATCAGACAATTGTGTAGTAACTTTCCAAAAATTCTAACTGAGACCAGAAATGGGGCTGGCTCACCCTTCCCCTGATAAAATATGACTGGCTTCCTCTTTTCTTCTACCGAAGCATTCTTCTTCTCATCTTTTCTGTCCACTGAAATTTGATTGTCTTGAACAGCCTGTCTTGGATTCTGCATTTGCTCTTGTCTTTGCTTCTGCTCCGCAGGAATATTGAACCGTTTCTTTTTATCTTCAATCCATGACTTTTCAGGAGTGTTTGAAGAACCTTGTACCATACCTATGAAATTCTGAGGCTGTTGTGGAGCTTCCCATGTGTCAAATGGAGCGTGAGGCACTTCTTCTACCATGTTCGTGTTCTGCGCAGGACGAGACTGTGTGTTCACAGGGGAATTCCTTGATGAACTCGATATTTCTTGGGAAGTATCCTTCACAATAGGCGTTTCATACACACTTCTCAAAATTGTGTCTCGAACCTCTGAAATCTTCATCAACTCATGTAAGGGGAGACTAACCTTCATCCTTTTGAATTCTTCTAACACATAAGAGCCAAGTCTTTTCACGTCCTCTCTAGGAAGACTCTCCTTTTGTCTTTGCTCAACTTGATGAATTGGCTGCTGAATAACTTGTTGTCCATTTCCGCCTTGCGTCGCACTCTGCCTCCTGTACTCTGGAGAATCTCTAGGTAAACCTGGATTATTGCTTGCGTTGGGATGTGGCGGAGTTGTAAAATTATTAGGAGGAATTGATGATGTAAGTGGCTCTTTCTGATGATAATTCCTTTGATACACTTTAGGAGCTTCACCTCTAGTGGTTTGAAAAGCTTGTACCTCCCTACTTCCTTCCACCAAGACGCTATTGTTGAGAGGCGGAAAAATATAACCATCTCTATGAAGAGGCTCTTCCGGTGATGCATATGTGGCGTGAACTTCTGACGGTATTTGAAACTCTGGCATCCCCACGGGAGCGTTTGCTGAAGCTGATGGAAATTGTTGATTGACTGGTGGGGGCGTGTAACTCTGAAACTCAGGCGGGAAATTGCAATCTTCTATTATCAATGCCTGATCATATCTGGGTGCTGGGACTAATTCATATCCTGTAATTGGAGGGTTCTCTGAGGCTCCTGTATTACTTGCTTCACCCTTGAGAATACCAGCCACGACTTGGAATTCATGGCACTGAAGTTCAGAATGCTGGTTCGTGTTATGTAACCTACACCATCCTGACGAGGTAGTTTCGGCCATATAAATTCTATCTGCAGGACGGTTTTCAGGAGGTGGCGGATTGTCCAATGGTGACGGGACACCTCCGTTGTTGGGCCCAGTATTCCAGGACCTCCTCTGGAATCCTTGATTGTTATTTCTATACCCATGACTGTTTTCATAACTATATCCTTGATGGGTATCTTGATGACTTGGAGGATTATGCTGATATCCTCGGTTAGCACCTTGGTGTGCCTGATAATTTCGTGGCATAGCTTGTGTCTGATTATTTTGACTTTTGAGGTGAGTCACCTCAGCTGACAGCCTCTTCACTTGTTCTATCAAATCTTTCATTTCATCTTTCTCCTCTGAAATTTTCATTGGCGGCACTGTGTTTTGGAGATAAACAGGCTGTGGGACTTGCGTCTGGGACAAAGGCATCCCAGGATGGAGAACTAACTGACTTGATGGTGCTTGAACTTGATAAGCTGGCTGTGGGATCGCATTTAATGCCGGAACTTGTTGATTCCATGTTGAGCCGAACATTGGCATTTGATTGTTTGTTGTAGCCAGGCCGGTGTAGAGTACAGGCCCAGTTATATTCTGTCCTAAACCTTGACTTACTTCAACAGCTTTAGCGTAAGCTTGATTTATATTTGCTGGAGTGGGGTGAGACCTCACGAACATTGCAGTCAAAGGATCAAGTGCTGAATAGTAGCTTTCTCGAGCGTCATCAATGACATAAGGAGTACGTAACCTATTGAGGGCCTTTTGGAATCTATTGTTGAATGCATGAATGGGCTCTTTGTCTTGTCTTCTCACTTCTGCAAATTGACGATAAAGCTCTACAGGGGTGGCAGGTATACCAAATTTTCTGATGAAGGCCTCCTTCATCTGCTCCCATGTCCTTATAGATCCAACTGGCAAGTGTATGAACCAAAAATGAGCCTCTTCTCCCAAGGAATATGGGAATAGGCGGCAAGCCACGTCTGCATATCCAATCTGCCTATTGCGTAGGTGACCTTCAAACATTTTGATATGGTCCTCGGCCGTGTAATTAACATCATTGGCAATGAACTTAGGACAAAAATTGTCAGGATTCTTTGGCATCTCATGGTAGTCTTGAAACTCTAGCGGAGATGGGTTGGTAACCAACCATGTAGCACCGTTTGGAGCTAGTTGATTTCCTTGCTGACCTCCTGGTTGACCTCCTGGTTGAGCCATTGCTTGATTTGGTAGTCGCCTTTGATACACAATCACTTGGGTTGGCTGTTGTACAACTTGTTTCAGTTGAGCAAACCTCGAAGCACTAGGTGGATTTTTGAACAAACTTGAGATTTCTTCTCCGCCTTCTTCGCTTGAGTGAACTTCTTCGTTGGATAAGAATTCTTCACTTGACTTGACTTCTTTGCTTGAATGAACTTCTTTCTTCTTCCTTGATCTCGTAGGTAGCTCTAACTCCACAAAATCTTTATATGAACTGGGCGTAGACCTCAAAATTCTCTTCAACTTGTCTGGCGAAAATGAACTGATACGATCCAGGATGTAGCTGACCGTTCAACTCTGAGAGAACACCATCTTGACTTATGATAATTTTTCTCCAATGGAACTTTTTGTACTTCAAACCCTTTCTACCTCAACACAACTGTATGCTGTAGCTGTTGATCGCCCTCCTTCTAGCGCCAATTCTGTTGACGTGGTTTTTGAGACCGCACCAACACAGAATAAAGTTGCCAATGGCTTCCCTATTCTCTCTTGATCAAAGTATTCCGCACGCTAAGATTGCCAGAAAGTTCGTGCGTTCAACTCCAAGGTTCCTTGAGTGCGAATAGGCTCAGTTTGCTCGATGTGATATTGCTGGTATGTTCAAGGGGACTTACACAATTGTTCGGCGGCTAACAACAAACAAGACTAAGGGCTTTCGTAATTCAAATGATTTGGCAGGTGAGCGCAGTTTCCTAATTCTAACCGGAAATGAACTGAATTTAAAAGGGTGTAGGGCCTAAGAAGTTTATGTGCTACTCTAAATGCAGGATATGTGGAGCTTCTTTCAATAGACTTCAACCGATTTCACCTAGCCTCCGTCGGACAGCCTCACAGAAAATCGGTGCAATCTTCAAGGGAAATAGCAAAGATGTTCAAGTTATGACTTAACATACATACACCATCAGAACAATGCATATAAGTATGTAAACCACAACCGAAGTTAAACTCAATATAATGTCCAGTTGACCACGCAAGGCGAACTCATCATCAACAAGCCGCTAGTGGTATGGAATAAAGCGAAGCTATCTCAATGAAACACCACACACCAAAGTAAACTACTTGCATGAATTTAAGCTACTTGGATACGAAAGGAAGAAGAAACCTTGCTAGCATTTCATGACAAGACGAATTCCATCATCAATGAAAAGATCTATTATCATAAAATGTGTTACACAACAATCTCCTCAAAAGTTTTCAAAGGGAAAACTTTCTTCTCCAAATGATGCAAAATGCTCTACAATGCTACACTATCTAGCTCTAATGCTCTCTCAATGTCTACTCTGATTCTAACTGTCTAATGTGATTCTAATCTAATGCCTTACAAATGAGGGGGACTCCCCCTTTTATAGCTAGCCAAGTCCCAAAAGACGGCTAGGGTTACAATCAATAGAGTGGCCAGAATCGTGCCACCTCAGCCCTAAATAATATTGCCCTAAAAACCGCCACAGAGAGAGTGGGGTAATAAATGCACCATAATGTCCACCATCATCCTTCTAGAAGATTCCATTTGTAGACGCGTTCACACTGTTCTCGATCTTCTTTCTTGGCGTTGTTTGATTTCTTCCACTTGAGGGTCTTCATCTTTGTCACTTTGAGTTATACTAAGTTTTAACACTTAGCCATTTTCTTGCAACTTTTTCTCCTTCGAGATTGAAACTCATCTTCCTCGTGCTTCCACTTCAAGTCGTCACACTAAGTCATCATCGTTTGGCCTCGACGTTCCTCCTGCAAAACAAGCAAGGAGAAGGGGATCAGATCATTTCATAATATAAATTCAACTTACTCACCTGATTCTAGCACTTTGATCTTCAAGGGCTCATCGTTTTCACTAGCCAACTTTTGCCTTCTTCATGATTCCTCATGCCTTAGCCAAATTTTCATCCTTGAGAACTTCATTTCACCTGCTGGAGCTCTGATAACCTCGATTTTATTCATTTCTGGCTCAAGTAAACTATCCTCACGAAGGATTTAAGCAAATTCACCTAGGCAGTTTCTTTCAAATTCACCATCTGGAGGATTTCACCTGGAGAACACATTTTCTTCACTTTGCCTTAGAAAATTTTCAAATTTCCCTTAGGAAATTCATCAACCTGGTGCTCACTTAAAATCTTTATCCCAAAATTCTCGACAAGCTGTGGAAGACCTTAGAATCAACTCCTCATCGATAATCTTCGATACCCAGAAGAAAATTTTCTCCATAACGCATCGAATTCATGGGTACCCAACGAACGGGTTCATTTAATTTTCTTGAATTTTGAACCTTAGAAAATTATTCTTTCAACAATTTTGTCCTCGTTCTTCGATCCCCTCTGAGAATTTTGCTCTGACTTGGAAAATTTTACCAATCCTGTGCAGCTGGCAATCACTAACTTCACCTTAGGCAACTCTGTTCACGCTTCGGGAAAATTCTATCACTTCTCCAGACTTAGGCATTTTTCTAAGGGAGAAAATATTTGTGCCTTAGAAATTTTTTGAATCCAGCTCGATCAACTTTGCCTGTGAAAATACCAACTTCACTTAGAAAATTTTTCATAGAGGTGCCTGGCACATTTTATTTTTCTAGCCACCACTTCGCATTTTACTTCACACTTGAAAAATATTTTTGAAGCTCCAATGCCTTAGAAAAATAATTTCCATCACTCAACTTCCAACGCCTAGGCAATTTTTTTTTGTCAATAACTTGTATTTTATTTCACCACGCCTAGCATCTTGTCTTCACACATCACACACGTCCTAGAGAAATTCTCTAACACCTACCACCTTAGGCGCATTTTGTATTTATTCCTACGCCATTCATATTTGAGGGTGAATATTCCACTTTACCACGCCTAGCAATATTTCACTTCACCTTATAACTCCCATCACCCTTGGCGCCTAGCACATTTGGAAAGAATAACTCCCAACGCCTTGGTAACTCCTTATTTTCACCACCTTTATTTTCAACGCCTTAACTCTTTTGTTTCACCATTCTCACCTTACATCTTGGCGCATTCAACACTTAGAAGGGGATGGGCGCATTCTAGGCATGTAGGAGGATGAAATTCCTTTGACTCTTTGACTTTCTTGCTAAACATGGGCGCATTTCTTATGTTGAAGAGGATGGGCGCATATTGCATGGGGTGGAGGATGAAAGTCTCTAACGCCTTCCTTTTTGACTTGTTGACTTCAAATGTGGGCGCATTTCAGCATGCATGGAGGATGAAACTCCCAACGTTTTTCTCAAGTGACTCCTCAACTTCCAACTTTTGTCCTCATGTGGCCCATTTTGGGCGCATTTTATACCTCATGCAGGATGAAAATGTTTGACTCCTTTGACTTTCCTCTTGGCTGATTCTTGCATGGGCGCATTTCACTAGTGGAGGAGGACGAGTTTCTTGCCTTAGAAAGTTTTTAGCATCTTGCTAGCATGTGGGCGCATTTAGCCTATGCTGAAGGATGAAACACTTTGACTACTTTGACCCTTTTGCTTGTTGGGCGCATTTGAGGTGTGGAGAAGGACGAATTTTACTTAGAAACTTTCACAACTTCCCTCCTTCTCCTTGGGCGCATTTTGCTAATGGTGTAGGATGAAGTTCGTTGACTTTCCTTGACTTTTTCTTCTTGTTAACTCCTTGGGCGCATTTTGCCAGTGGAGGTGGATGAGAGTTGAAGTATGGGCGCATTTAGGCAAGGGTGAAGGATAAACTTCATGCCTTAGAAAATTTTTTGCTATCAACCCTGAGCTAGGCGCATTTCACCTAGGCAAGTGGATGAAACTTTGCCTTAGAAAATTTTTCATGCTCCACCTCACCAACTTGGGCGCATTTTGACCCCTGAGCAGGACGAACTTGCATCACTTTGAATTTTTTTTTTTTTCTCCAGCTGGGATGGGCGCATTTTGCCATAGCAATTGGATGAAGTTCCAGACTTAGACAAATTTTCATCATTTTTCGCCAGCTCACGTGCCCTGCTATTTTTAGTAAACCTTCTCATTTTTGCACTTCTGAAGCTTGGAATGGCCTGAAATTTTAAACATAGCATCCTCATGCCTTCATTGTCCTGTCAACACTGCCATCTTTAGCTGACCTACTATTTTTAGCCTGTTTCTGAAGGTGGCTTACTATAAATAGTAAGCTCTTGATTCTGATAGCTCCCCAGCTCCGATCGAGTTGAAATTTGAATGAGGCGCTCCTCACCACGTGACCTTACTGCCTACACTGACGCATGCAGCTGATTTACTATTTTTAGCAAGTTTCCAATTTGGCTTACTATAAATAGTAAGTGCTCGTTTGACCTGAAATTTCACCAAAGAAATAGCTCAAGGACGGACGCAGTGGGTTTACATCGGATTTTGAAGATTTTGACTTTGATGCCTATTTTAGGTTCGCCGAAATCCTAATTCACTTTGCATCGTGACAAATGAACTCTGTTTCTCGCTTTTTGTGGCAATCGCATCAGCTGAATCTAAACTGGAAGCCCCGGACACACTAAAAATAGCAAGTTCCTTATCGAGTGAGAATCCTCATTTGCATGTTACACCATCGCGAAGCTCTCGAAAAACCCATCAGGAATCACCTGACATGCAAAGAAACCTCGACATGCAAACCCTAAAAATAGCCTCGGAAGGCTGAATCCTGAAAGTGGTCATCTCGACTTGCATGTTATATCGTTGCGGAGGTCTCGAAAAACCCGAAGGAATATCCATACATGCAAAGAAAATCTCTGCATCTGGACCCTGAAATTCATGCCCGGCCGACTGCTAAAAATAGTAAGTTGTCCAATTTTGCTCAAATTTGGCATGCAAGCAGCCGATTACTCTGAATGTCGTGTGATGATCTAATCTAAAAATGACAAATTGCGAATTGCACTTACTAAAAATAGTAAGTATCCGAATTTGATGAAATTTGGTGAAAGTTCGGAAGAAGCAACGACAACAAGATGTTAGTCTTTATTTGCAATTTATTGTCCCTTCTTGACCTCAAATTGGCGTGAAGGAATCAAACCCTAATTTTCAGACTTGGCCAAACTTACGTTTAAACTCAGTGACGGGCTCAATCCCGAAAGTAGACCATCAGAAAAGAGACAGACAGAGAGAGAGAGACCAAAAACCAAAGCCAAAAAGACCAGAATGGAGCAAAATTTAGGGGTCCCCATCTTGAATGGGGCGATGTGTGAAAAAGGTCACAACAGGATGGTCTCTTAGAGTGCTCTTCACAGCCATCTGTGCCATTTTTTCATATTTCTCTCCATGTACATTTTATTTAGTTTTTTGTGTTTTCACATTTTAGTGAATTACTTGGACGTCTTAGCTTTTAGAAACTTTTCATTTGTGTGGGATGACTCATTTTTGGCTATTCTACATTTATTTCTAGTTTTTGTCCTATTTGGGCATTGTAGACATCTTTTGCATGTAATTTCTCATTTGTAGACACACTGAGATAAAATGTCATTTTGGTGTATCTTTTTGGGGATTTTGCACATCTTATTGTGCCTTTTGTACTCGCACTATGATATAAAGTGCCATGAGGGGTTAATGTTTGCCTTTGTCTTGCCATCACTCCTTTGTCAAGTGAGTGTCCCTTCCATGACAGTAGTGAATCCTGGTGGTTTTTGACTCATGCATGTGTGCCTTAGTTTGCACACCTTTTTATTTGTAAGTACTCTTTAGTTGCACGTTCAGATATTCTCCTACATGCACTAATTGGTTTCACACATTTTCAGTGTATCTGTCCTAGCTCTCCCTTTTCTGCATTATGGGGGGGTTTCTATCGTTTCTACTAATGCTTCCTTGGTTTTGCTTTTTGTAGTGGTCTACGTATCTAGTTCTTGTTCCTATGTACTAGGCAAATGCAATGTACATCAGCGGCTGGTTACCCATGCATTTCGGTGAGATGGAGCATTTACCATATGCGCACTCTTGCATTCCTGTTTCTAGAGGTTATTCATTTCAGCACTATATTATTCATCTTTCGATAGTTGTCTACAGCTTCTTCGTGCTTCAGTGATGTACTACATGTTCCTCTCTTTTTTGGGACATTGTTTCGATCAAAGGCTTCTTAGTCCTTCCCCGGTTTTGGAGGCTTCTTCAGTCCTTCATTTTCCTTCCTTTCTTTTGGAGAGGAGTTTTTCCCATGTGAGTTTCTCCTTTTCTCCAATTTTGAGAGATCTTTTGTTTGTACATGGGTACCTAACTAGGCCTTGTTTTGTCAGAACCCATTATGCATTCTCTTTTTAAGGTTTTTAGCTACTCCCTAATTTCATCTTAAGGGGGGGTGTTAGAGTAATCATGCATTAGCTAATAATTAATTAATCTTTAATTATTAGTCTAATTTATTCTCATGCACTTAAGCTAAACTTAGGAGTGATTTTCTATGTTAACTAGAGAACTATTATTAGATCATTTTGTCTCATTGCATGAGATGTTGACACTTGTCATGATCTAATTCCTTCATCATTCAGGGTTGCTCCTATATAGCACTCAACCCTCATTGTATTATCATATCTTATCAATACCTTTAATACTTTTGATGCCTTTGATAGAACTCTCAACCTTTGAGGACTCTTGTTTTCCTTGAAGATTCTTGAGGTTCATTCTGTAGCTTTTTATTGTTGAAGAATATTGCATATATTGTCTGCAACTCTCTTGCGTGGAAGGTGTCTTTGTTCGTTGTTTGATCCTATGGCTCGTGTTTTTCACAATTCTAGCAATGTCTTTTCTCTTTTGTATTGTTGTTACATCTATTCCTTGAGATGTTCATAGTCATGGGCAAGCAACTCATAATGGCCTAGGTTACTAGTATATCATATTAAAAAAATTATTAGCACCATGAGGCACACAAAATACCTTTTTATATTTTGGCTCATACTCAAATGTAGCTTGTTGATCAATGCCATTGTCTTCATAAAATTTAGAGTTACCATCTTCATTAGGAAGTTAATTTTCTCTTATCAGTTATCACCATAAAGGAAATAATGCACTTCATAGGATCATGTGGCAAGTAACATTTTTTGCACCAAAGTGATTCTTCTTGAATATTCAAATGGTCTTTCCACAAATTGTTGGGAGCATCTCTATCACATGCCACCTGGAATTTTCTTTCTTTGCACCTACTTTCTTATTGTTGTGTGGTGGTTTCTTAGACCAGTTAGTAGTATAAGGTTTGTTGTGTAACATTTGGCCATCATTGAAATGTGTTGTGGAACTAGAAGGAAGACTCTTCTCATTCCTTGCTACCTTATAGGACAATTCCTTCATTGCACCCATGAGTCTCAAGTTTATCTTCAGCCATAAGAGGCTTACTTGAAGCTCCCCTATCTGGTTTTTTATTTTTTATCTGACCTCTTGATGTGTTTTCCTATTGATCTCATTTTACTTTTGATATTTATTGTGGTAGTGTAGGATTCTCACAAGGTTTGTGGATTCTTGTTCTATAGACAATAACCCAACTTGGTATCAAATGCACTACAAGATAAAACCAAACACATAGATTCATTGGGTGTAAAATTGTGAGGCACATTCACGATGAATGTGCAGTTGAAATCTACCATGCCCTCATTCACTCCTTAATGGCTATCAATTCATGATTTGCAAATTTGGGATCTATCCTATCTTTGTATCACAATTTGAACACTCTCATGAACTCCCATGAATCAACACTACTATTTGGTAGACTCCTATACCATTTTTTCACACTCTCCTCCAAGGAATACACAAACTTCATCCTCAATCTCATACTTGTCTGTAACATTGATGAAATGAGTAAGATGTTCTTCTCTAGTGACAACAGTATTACCTTGAAACTCAAGTACTTTTCCTCTAATTTAATTTCAAATTGCATTAGGGTAATTAAGGATCCCATCAAAATCCAGCATTCTATTTCTTTCCATTCCCAAAGGCTGCCTTGCTGGGGGGAATCTTTGAGATTTTCTTCTCAATGGAGCTCTTACATTGGTAGGATTATTGTACTACTGATTGTATTGTTGATTTAGCAATGGTTGATTAGGAATATTATGACTATAATTTTACTGTTGGGCAATTTTGGTTTGTAGTTAGACATGCTAAACAAGTTGAGCTTGCTACAATTCTATTTGTACTTGAACTTCTCGCTGCCTCTACCTAAGGTGATCAAGAAATTCGAACCTTTGATCAATTTATCTTGAACTATATTATTGTTTGATGGAATAGCTGCATTTGCATCATCAAATGTTGTATCATGCTCATGCTCAGTTCTATGTGAAGAGATAGGGGAACAAGGATGTGAACCAACTTTGTGACTCTTGCATTAGGATCAAGTACAACCAAATTTTGAACAAGTGCATCATGAGATCTATCTCTATTTATTTTAGCAATATGCATATCATTTCTTCGAACATCAGAGTCATGCTTATGAATTCTCCTATGAGTTCTAATTAAGTTACTAGCAAAATCATATAAGGTATATTGATATTGATCTTTTAAATCAACAAGTCCATTATTCCTACCATATGTACCAACTTCTCGCTCATGAGAGGAGGACCTAGCAAACTTACCAATTTTTTCAACTTTCCAAGTAGCCTAATGCCTTCTTGTGTGCATTTAGGTGTTTCCTTTCTCATGAGAGTCTCTAGACAATATCCATTTTCAAATCTTTACTATGATCTTCTCCTTTTGGTTTTGATTCAATAGAGTTGACATTCTTCACTCACAGGAGAAATTAATTTCCACATTTTATTTCCTTGGAACTTTTGCCAATTTTTTGGCTCTCAAACATGTGCTCACATGGATCTACTAACTCCAAAATGTAAGGCCAGGACTAATGTTGACAAAGGTAATGAGCAAGGCTTATGATTAGATAGTGGCATGAATGGACCACTGCATTGAGAATGAGTAATCTCTCCTTCACTTTGGGTCAAATAGACCCAGGAGGGTATTTATAGAGGCATCTTTAATAGGTCAATTAGAGCATAGTCATAGAGAAATATTGAAACAATCAACAACTATACCTAGTATCTGATTGGATTGAAATATTTTTTCGTTGATCCTATTGCACACTAGTTGCTTGTAAGACCTCTTCTTATTTTGATAAAAACATTCTTATAAATATACCCCAAAGATCATGAAAGTATGTATATCCATATGGATGGATTTCCCTTAAACCAACCATACACATGTAGTAGAATGATAACATACGAATAAGTTCCTTTAATAGTGAATTGGTTTTATCTTGCATGAAATGTGACATTGGTTATTTCAATGGAACATATGAGCTTAATGGATCCTAATCCTAAACTTAAACTAATGAGTATGAAGGATATTAGGATTAGTATAATTTGCGAGGAAAATAGAATACCCGCAACTCACTCTTGGAACTAGACTTTTATGCACAAACCAATGATGTAGCTTTATGCAAGAAAGCATTCTTAATAATTCATCTTTAAAGCTACAATAATCCACATAAAATGAAAGGAAGACCATTATAAATGCGTGTGATGCTTTGAAATGTTGTTCCACTTACATTTAACTTATTACATTCATACCAACAAATTTGGCAAGTGAAAAACCCACAAGTAAGTTCAAAGATTTCTCTAAATTGTTGCAATTTTCCATGGAGACATTTAGTATATACACAACTTTTGAAACCATTCTTGTAATTTATAACATATGATCTTGTCACTCGTAGACTAGACTTGCAAATATTCAATAGAACTTGAGACATTTGCAGTCAAGAATGGAGTGGAATGACCAGCCCTTTTTATATATTTGTTCTTTGTATTTATAGAATTTAGTTAAAACTTGTTGAGGTTCATGGTGGATGCATACTATTCAAAGCATTGAATGCATGAGCATGCCACTCTATAGTAAAATCTTTCTTGGATTTGTTGTTGATTGCCCTAGGGCAACAAAAACGTTCTGTTTGCACTCAGAGAAGTAGCCTTGTACCTACTTGTGGACATCTATGAGTAGGGTTTGCATTTATGGCATTTAGAGTGCCCATAACTATTTTCATCATCTCCACATGGATTTGCAATTGGATTTGTGCCTTTGAGGTGACCAATATAATTTTGTTAGAATTTGAGTAGTTGTATAGCTCCATTGCAATCAATTTCGAACATTAATGGTATCCTAGAAAGTGTAGGGGAGCAGGTAAGATTGAGCATTTGAATAGGGGGGTTTGAGTTTTTAATGCTTGAATGGTGCATGAGTTCAAGAGGGGACTAGCGATTCAGTTGTGGGGATGCAAGGTGCAAAGGAAGGCGATGATCCATGGGCTCGAGAAGTAGGAATGACAAAGTAGCAAGAAGTTGGAGATTTTGATCCTATTGAAATGTGAATTGGTATTAAAAACCTTGAAGGCTTGTGAAAAACAAGGGAGTGGGGGTTGGGAGCTAGGAGATTGGAATATCGAGTGACATTCCACTTGTTAGAAGAGAGTCCAAAAGCTCGTCCAGAAGCTTACATTGAGGGAGGCTAGGGCTTTAGGCTAATTATTGTTGGTTTTCCTTGGAGACAAAATGTCTTTCAATTTTACTAAGAAGGTAGAGTTAGGAGATTTTGGAATACCATGTGCAATGTGGGAGAGTGATGAAAAGATTCAAGGGTTTGGAAACGACATTCCGAAGGATAGAAAGGATTAGGACTTTGACATACCCAAGGCCATAACATTGAGGGAAATGAAGTATGAGAAATATCTTGGGGTTTTGTGTTCCGCAATACAGCATCCCATAAGGTATGATGGTAGGGAAATTCCACAACCCTATGGTATAGCAAAGATGGGGCTCATGAATTGTATATTGGACATGTAAGAGGATGCTAGGGATTGGACCTTGGGAATATTGATTATGTGGTACAAGGTTAAGTGAATCCTCAAATGCCCATATCCAATCAAGTAGAAAGCTAACAAGAGTTGAGGATTGAGGGCCTTGGGAATTAGAGGAAACATAGATAGGTAAGGAGATCCCTGAAAGCCAACAGGAAGCAAAAAAAAGAGGAAGCATGGAGGCACCAGAAAGTGGGGGTTGAAGGGAAAGTATACCAACACAAGGAAACCCAAAACTCCGATGAACAAGACAACATGGGGGTTTGGGGAATGAGTAACTTGAGGGAAAGGTACCGATGTAAGGGAGATCCCAAAACCCCGCCCAAGGTAGGAAAATGACATTAAGGCCTTGACACTTAGAATTTTTTTGATATTTTGATATTTAGGCACATGACAAGGACATAGGAGAAAGCAAACCACAACACCAAGCACAAATTTTCCAAGGGGGAGCCATTGAAGGAATTACTTTTATTGAATATCAATGATGGGCAAAGTAGGACCAAGGCAACAAAAGGGGCACAAGACTTACAAGGTTTTGCATTTTTGGGCATGTGCCAACACATAGATTTGTTCAGTCTTATAGTTTTACATTTTCTTATGTTTTGAGGAAAAACCATGTTAATAGGGTGGAATTTAATACTCTTGGGGACATGGTATGATGCTGTTTATGGTAATATGGAGTAGCCAACTTGTGGTGCACATGAACTATATTTAGGTAGGATGGCCTAATGGATAACAAGTATTACTTCAAATGGGTAATATGCAGAAGTTATAATTGGTAATTGGTTCTAATTTGTATTGAGTGGGTTAAATGAATGCTGTCATTAAATTATCAAGCATTATGGATCAGTCACCTCTTGTTGAGTAGTAAAGGTAAGTGTAGTGTAGCAAAGCTTAGAGCAGAAGATTTTTTTGGAGTGGCTCCTTAGGTAATATTGTATTTTGTAACCCTATGTCAAGGGTAGTCAATTTTTAGTATATCAAACTTTATCCAATATGACGTATCGTTTTAAGAAATTGGGCACATATGATTGGCTAAGAGATGCCATGCTTTTAGATGGTTCTCAATAATTAGAACATGCAGCTTATAGCTCACTAGTTCTTCTGTGTTTCTCAAGTTGTCTATTTGAAATAATGATGCCATGTTTCAGATGTCATAGTGTATGCTTATAAGTGAAATAGTTTTCATTTAATCCTGTAATTTCATCTACAATACCTCAATTTGATAGTGTTCTAAGTTTCAGCTTGTCCCAATTGGGCTAATGATTTACTCTCATCTTGAAAATATTCATTTATTTGGTTTTCAAAGCTTTTGATAAGAGTTACCTATGTAACTTAGATGCTAAACAATCTTTTGCAGGAATGCAAAGAATTGGGTTTTGATGTCATAGATTTGAATGTTGACTCACTCATGATTCCTGAGGAGAATCTCTTGCGGCTGATTAGGATGATAAAGAGCGAGAAGTTAAAAGTAAAGCCTAAATTTGGTATACAGTTTGAGGCAGCTGCTATTCCATCAAAGGACAGACTATTTGGGTCCTTTGTTTATCCTCCTAAGCAGAAAGGTAGTGTAACTTTTATGTATCTATAGTTTTACATACACAATTGAACGAAGCTTTTTGAGGATTTGCCAAAATGGTTATAACTTATAACAATTGTGATTTCAGTTATGGCCTAAATGCATTTTGTCCCATCCTATGCTTCTTTGGAAGGGTGCATATCTTCTATTGCTTGTTTTTAGAGATGCAAGAATGACATCAAAATTACCTTTTGTTGTACCATGTAATTGATTTCTTTAATCTGGTTTCCAGATTCTTGTTGATTAAGAAAATGAGTTTTATGTTGTATTCTATACTCTGAGAATGCCAACTTGTAAATGTTCTGATTGCTAATTGTCAAAATGCATGATTATTTCAAATGGTCACTTGTTTTGATAAAGTACTTTATTAGCTTAGCTTCATATAATATTCGTAATTGGTCAAGTTTTTGGAGTTTGAGAACAGGCCATCATGATTTTATCTGGCAATCAGGTTTTAAATTCTGGGTTTAGGTTTTGTGTGGTCTTTATCATATTTCCCAGAAACACAATGCTTCGTTGCCATTTCAGGTTTGAACTGCCTGCAATGTGGAACACATTGCAAACAACCATTTCTTTAGCCATTTTAATATTGTGAATCAATTTTTGTTTCTGGCTTTGATTGTGTTTGTGTTTTTTAATACCAGAAACAAAATTGATTCATGATTATGGATTGCAGAAACTTGATATCTTTAACATTTTAATATCCTTAGATTTTTTTCTTCTATTCTTTTTTCTTTTTCATATTTATATTTTTTAATATTTACAACACTGCAATTTCTTCATAATTTAATATAGTTAATTTATAAGATAGAATGTATATCATTTTTATTGTATTTAGTGGTATATAAAATTAATGTAATTTGTAATGATTTTATTAGGATTCAACTGCATAAACATAATCCTGATAAATCATCACATAAGTTTATACTCCATGGAAACACCACTTTCTTGATTATTGTGAATATATATATATATTGCAAATTGTTTACATATTGTTCCTTCAAGCAGCTTATAACAAAGATGTGCAAATATTCAACACAGCTGAGACAAAACTCAAAAAAAGGACTGCTGCAAAGATTTATCCATCAATATCAATCACCCAAAACTCAACTTTCATACCCATCAAATCTAACCAGCAATACAAAATGATCAAAACAGGGAGCAATCTGAGATAACAGACCACTACATATACCAACAGACAATACCATATAACAGAACCAAGGATCAACTGCCCAGTACCATCTACAGCAATACCTTTCCCTTTATCTAAAGACAGAAACATTAGAAGCATAAATACATGGCAGAGGAGTCACCCCCACCAGAATCAACAACACAGCCTAGAGAAACAACAACACTAGAACAAACACCATCTTTGTCATCGACAGCAGGATAGCCAGCACCACCATCTAGAGCAGTAACAAAGGAATCAACCTGAAGAACATCACAATCACCAGACTATTAAGAGGAGGCATTTACCACCACAATGTCTTTTGAATTGGCCATCCATCATTATCATAGACCACATCATCTGGCACATTGGCCCATTGGACTGCATGAGGATCTGAAATGGTTTTTCCTTCGACAATATATTGCTTGATATCATCATTCTTCTTATGAACTTGCATAGCAACAGTATTGGAAACCAAAGATACAGTGAATTTTGGAGAAAAGTTAGTAATCATGAATTTACTCCCTTGAAAAACATCCACATTTCTAACGTTCCAGATAAACTAAAGAACTTTTGAAGACATGAGAAACCACAACTTATTCAAAAATTTACCAAGAGGAAATGAACATAAGATCTTGCCATATAAGATATCATACCATCTAATTCTAGATTTACCAGACACAAAATCCCAAATAGATAAAAAAGAACATTGCTAGATCAATTTAGAAAACTGACAATCCAAAAAGAAATGTATAATAGATTCAATCTCAAGATCAGACAAGATTTAGACTTAGGATCTAACATAACCTCACGAATAGAAAATTTATTAAACAATGACATTCACCTGAAAGAATATTTCTTAGGCTTAATTAAATTAGATCAAATCCTCTTTGATCTCTTAGCCCAAACATTACCAAGATACTAAGCACCCCAAATTAAATTTGATCTCCTAAACCATTCATCAGAAAAGGCCAAAAGAGAATAAAGATATTTGGAAGTAACAACAAAAGAATTCTTAACACCCACCTATCTTATATTATCCCACAAATTATCACACTCGAATATAAAACACAGAAGCAACCATCGAGCCCAATTTTTTTAACCATGGTAGAAGTCACTTTCTAGCTAGTAGAGATGTCAAATCTACTCTGAATGGGATTCCAATCCATCAATCTACCATTCTCAAGGATGTCATCAAAAGATTTAAGACCTTTACAATATCAAGAATTAACAGAACAACCGCTAGTAGATGCCAACAATGAACTTCTACCAGCCAAGGTCCACCAAATAGAACTGAATCCCCTAACCCTGTCATTAGAGGCAGAAAAGACCTTGTGACCTTTAGTTAGCTCTTTAACATAAACTCATGCCTTCCAAATAGAACAGAAAACAGCAGACCCAAAAGGTTTAACTTGGAAATTGCCGAAAAGAATATTCCATGTATAAAACCCCTTCCAATCAGAAATCACTTTTGGCACATAGTTAGCAAGATTATGCCTAAAAAGTTGTTTCCAAGGCTCATTACCAAACATAGCTCTTATAACCCATTTAATTGCAATAGAAACCCCATGTATGCAAATATATTTAAGCCCCATACCATCTACTTCTCTAGGAGTAGTTCACTGTGCCCAAGAGATAGCATGTCCCTTCCTACTTCCTTTACCATTAGATCAAAGAAAATTTCTAATAAGCTTATTCAGTTGATTGATATGAGAAGAAACAAGAAGCCAGCATGAAGAAAAATAAATAGTGTAAGAAGAAAACACTTTCTAGCAAACTTGGAACCTACCAGCCAAAGAAAGTAAAATACCTTGTCACTTCACAACCTTACCACTGACTTCATACATAACCCACTCACACATACATTTCAAAGAAGGGTTGAGAGAAAAAGGGAAACCCAAATACTTGACAATAACATTAGGCCCATAGCAAATCTAGCCCTTGTCCAATAGCCAAGGAGGATAAATAGTATTCCAAATTAAAAGCTAGATTTGTGCGCAACTTTAGAATCAGAAGCAACACAATAGAAACAAGAAACATGAAATGGGACAATGCAATAGGAAAAAGATTGAAAAGGTTGCTTATGTATATATATATATTATATATATCTTTTATTTCTCCCATTTCATGGCAGATGTTGAACTCTATTATTGATTTACATTATATTTCATTGCTAGGAAACTCTGCTTCAGGTCAGCGATGAGATGATATGGTTGACATTTTTGACATTAACAGATTGTATATTGGAAAATGGATAGTCAACAATTAATTACTCCAGCCCATTGGAAACTGTTTTCCAACCCTTTTGCATCCATTCATCCCTCTTAAGAAGGCTTTTGCGTTGAGGAGATAATCTGCCATGAAATATGAAATTGTCTAGGCCTAAAATCTGTAGATAATTTTTCAAAGAAAATATGTAGGCTGTGGTCCAAGGGATTGTACTGTGCTGGTAATTGGTAGCACTCAGAAGAGCACAACCAGGTTTATGTTCCCCATAATTCTAGCAGATATTTGGTGACGCAGTGGTGAAATGATTATGGTATAGTTTTGGGTGGGATCCATTTTCACTTATCTTAAGAATGTGGTGTAAAGCTGACATGTACTTTATGTTTCTTGATTGTAGAAATGATCGAAGATGTGGATTTATTAATCAGGAAGGCAGAGAGGTGCTTGGACGTTGGAGCAGATTTAATCATGATTGATGCAGATGGTGTAAGCAGACATTCTGAGTCTTTGCGCACTGATACTATAGCAAAAATAATTGGGCGTCTGGGCCTTGAGAAAACCATGTTTGAAGCAGGCAGTCCAGAAATGCTTGAGTGGTTTGTGGGAAGATATGGATCAAGGGTGAGTTTATCCATAACTTTGGGGGTTATTTTTAGGTTAGAATTCTCCTTAATGGATTGTGCTGTCTTTCTGATAGTTTTAACATATTATTCACAGTTGCGCCATGTCTTTATGAAACGGCATTTGCATTGCTAAAGCATATCTCTTAAGTATGTTGAGCTTGCCACTTAGCTATCTTTTTTTGTTATCACTAGTAGTGTCAAAACAAAAGGGACTAATATTTGGACCATACCTTTGAGACTTTGTCATCTCCAGCAATATAAGCAATCACTGAACAGACATTTTGTTTAGTCTATCTAACAAACTCTTTTATTTCTCTGCTTTAAATGCATCTTTATCACTTTTGTATTGCCATGATAAGGGTGAGACACTAAATATTTATCCACTGGAGCTTCTATGTATTCTGTTGCACTTTTACTAGCTACTTTGTAAACCCAACGCGCACTTTGATTGACTTTTCTACATCGTCAAAGCAATAAGCCAAAAATATACTTTGGGTTTAATAGATAGTTATTTGTTGTTAAATCAGAATCCCTCCGATGCTCTGGTAAATTTAAAATTAGTACTGCTCATCATTTTTTATGTTTAAAATCCTTCAGAAGCCTCCATATTATTCTCAATACAAGTTTCTGGCCAAGTTTCTAGTTCTGCTAAAAGAATTTGATAATATTTCCTTAGTTAAAGATAAGCAATTATTTGAAATGACGGCATAATCTCTTACTGTTGCTTGCTTTTACAGGTTAACCTCTTTGTGCATCATTCTCATGTAGGAAAGTTGGAATGCATCAGAGATGGAGCCATTGGAATAATTTCGAGATCTTTATCTCAAAGCCACAAACATGGGCCAGCTATCTTTTTCTAGACCTTCGTGGAAGAGCATATTGCACTGAAAGCAGTTCATGGATATATTGTGCTAAAAATGTCACGAATATATTGTACAAGCCCAGGGATTGAGTTTTCAATTAGGTGATGGTATCAGCATTAAATGTATAATGGTGGCAAATTATCTTCACTGTATAATGGACATGTGAGAATTCTTCTTTAGAATCCCTGCAGCCCTTAGCTTGAAGTTACCGAAACTTGCATGGACGGTTCTAAGAGCACCTGTATTGTGTGACCACATGAATCTTTGTATGCAAGCATATATTGGATGGATTTGTGTTCTCCTTTGTTGGACTTACTATAATTTCGAGTCTGTCTCTTGGTTGTAAGCAGTGTTTGAAATTGAATGAGTTTTCTTTAGATTGAAGCAAGCTACTCTGGTAATTATCTTTCTAGTCATTTAACTAATGATCACGATTTAATTTAAATCTTGTTTTAGCAGTTTGGTCACTTGGTGACAAGGACTGTCGTTTCACCCTTGAGTTCATGGTATGCCGAACTGTGCCACGATATAGTCACGGAATTGTATGTAGTAAATTGTATTATTTTTAGAAGATACTAGATTTCATGCTTTTGTAATAGTGTTTGAGCATAGTTAAAAAGAAGCTTCTGTGCCACAATATAGTCACGGAATTGTATGTAGTAAATTGTATTATTTTTAGAAGATACTAGATTTCATGCTTTTGTAATAGTGTTTGAGCATAGTTAAAAAGAAGCTTCAGTGTGGATCTAAAAAAAGGTTATCTCCAGGTTCTATCTCGATTCTTAACAAGCATTAGAAGTTCTCTATCTCTGATTTTTAGAGAACTATATATACAGAGTTGCCAATATAGTTATGTACCCCCTGGAAAGTTGTATTCAAGTTATTACAGACAAAGCAATTGTATTTTTTACATAAATGTTTTGGATCCCATTCCATAATATATTAAGAGGACAATAAAGGGAAATGATGGATCAAGAAGTGTGATCCAAAAAACTGATGTAGAAAAACACTAAACAATTTTATTCAAAAGCTTCATATACAATAGTACTGGATTGTGAAAATTAAATGTATCTGAAGCGAGCAGTTTCATAGAGAGAAATCAATCAAATATCTTGTTTGTTACAACAAACACAATGTTCAGGGGAATAATTGGAGACAAGACGAGGAGTGTGAGACCCTTAGTTTCAACCTTGCAGAAGGTCCTTTAAATACATAATAGGATAATAGTAATGGACTGAAATCTAATGTTTCTAAAGAGAGTAGTTTGGTAGAGAGATTAATCAAATCTCATAGTTATAACAAACCCAATGTGTAAGGGATTGATCCTAGAAAAGATGAGCAATATGAGACCTTAGCTTCAACTCTGCACAAGGCCCTTTAATTTCTCTACTTCTGAAGGGCAATCAAGATTAACTTGGATTTTTCCGATGATTCTGTTTTTGAAGTAGGAAATAGGAGGCGGAATTTGGATATCTTTGGTTTGGTAGTGTAATACATTTGAGAACCTCTCCCCAATTTCCAAATATCTTGAGCAAACTGCACAAGATGCAATTTCAGATGTATTTTGTCCTTTCTTGAATCTAGATCTCTCGACGTCACCTTCTCTGACATGGGTACCTACATTCACGGGGAATCTATCATCCCGTGTTCAGATTCCAGAAACACTGCTTTTATGTGATTTCCATAATCTTGGAGTTTTTTAGGATAATTTAAATGAAAAACTTTTGTTAATATTACCAAAAATGAGTCATTCCAGTTTATAATCAATGCAATTCAGTTAACATTAATGATGGAAAGGTGTAGTTTGGGTATAGGAACGATAGAATTAACCAATCTTTTATTTTACATATTGAGCCAAATGAAGGTCGGTCAATATACACGTGCTGTTTAGATGTTTAACTAAATCTCAAAGTGTTTTGAGATATTGCTATATACTATACAACATTCAACATACAAAATTTATACTGATGATGCAATCTACCATAGAAGAGCATGCCAAAATAATGGTAGAAGAGAATGATCCCATCTGCTAATTTAGACGAGCCATAGGGTATTAGGCATGGAATGAAGCATAACCAATGACTACCAATCAAAACCAACAAACATTCAATAAGGGAAGCATTCATCTCTCAATGTCATGAATTGGGAAGTTCTGAAGTCACATCTTTGACACTGTAAATTGTGAAAGTTCAAAATAATGATCTTCATTTGTGAGGAACATTTGAAGTTACCTTTTGAACAGTATGAATTGTGGAAGTGGGAAGTCTCCTTTAACCATTGTGATTTGCGAAAGTTTGAAGTGACCTCTTTAACATTATTCATTCTTTATTTGTTAGGGATGTTTGAAGTTGTCTTTAACATTATGAGTCATGGAAGTATGAAGTGAGTGGAAGTTTAAACTGAACTTTTAATATTATTTTCTTCATTTGTGGATTTATTTGAACACTATCTCCATGTAAAGTATATGACGATGACCATGGTTATCAAAATGGTTCTAGTATTTGAAAAAAAAAAAACATTTATCCCACCATATAAAATAACATTTACACAGATTTTTTAAAATATACTTTTTAATTGGAAAGAGCTATTTTATTTAAATTATTATAAGTAAATAGATGAAACTTCAAGGTGGGAAAATAATTGAAATCTAATGGCAGCATAGTTGACAATATTGGTATTTAAACTTTATTTTGAAATATTGCGAACCACTATATTTGTAATGTGAAATGTGAATACTCATGTCAACTACCTAAAGAGCATATGTATGGCAGGAAATCTAAATCATAAGATAAAAATATGGAATAATAAATATGATATTAAGTTCATACAAAGTTTTACAATGAATTGTGCAAATCTTTATAATGCATTGCATTGCCGTGACTTTCTCAAACTACCTAAAATTACTTATAGAAAACTCTCAAACTAAATAAATATCTTAATATTAACATAATTCATTAAGGTGTCTTTATTACAAATATAAACTTTATATTTTACTATTACATCTCTTGAAGTTTTAAATTACATACAAAAACACGTTGATAAAAAAAATACGAATTTGCATATACTTTAGAAGTTTTTCTTTTGAGAGGAACACTTCATGAAGTAGGTGGAACTCCATCAAGCTACCTTGTAACCCTTGAAAGGGTGTAGCTCCCAAGCTGAAATCTTGGGTTCCTAGATTACCACCTCCCTGATCTATTGAATCATAGATATCTCAAATTATTGGACAACAATCCATGCTAAGCTATATCCATATTTCGTAAAGCACAAAAATAAGATGATGAAAAAAAAACATTTTAAGGTGTTGAATTCAATTGAAATTGTACCTTTTATAAGATGACCAAATTATCTTTATAGCACCTTTTTTTTCTTATTACTTTAATACATGTATAATTTGGAATGTCCTTTTCAAACCTTATGATTCCATAGCACTATATACCCTTGATTCTCCTTAAAGTTTTGATCACCTTAATACATTAACTATACATGCTAAGGCATACATAAAATATGCATTCAAAATTATTAAGATAAATTGCTCACTTATCTCCACCATTTAAGACAAGAGCCCATTTTCAAGATATGCCCACAAAATTAAATGTTACTCTTTGTAATTATTCGAATGACAAGCACCAATTTATAAAGATTTGCTAGATCACATACTTTAAAAAAAATGTATTTACACAAAAGCCTTCTCTTTTCAATAATTTAAATATCTTTCATTAATTATAAAAAAGATATGGAAACATTCTTACATTTTTTCATCCTCAATCTATATAATGCAACAATCATATTTCAACATTTACTCTTCTATTTTTGCCATGGCTCTATTGACCCAAGCTTTAATACCATGTTGAAAAAAGATGAGCATATATATATTACTAGAAATCTAAACCATAATTGCATGTAATAAAAATATGGAATAATAAATATGATCTATTGAGTTCATGTAGAATTTTACAATAAATTGTGCAAATACTTACAAAATGTTGCATTCATGTAACTCCCCCAAACTACCCAAAACTGTACAAAAAACTAACTCCCAACTAAATAAATATTTTAATACTAACATAAGTCATTAAGGTGACTTTATTACAAATGTAAACCTTATATTTTCTAACAAGTTTGGACCCATTTTGATGGAATGGTCTCATACAATTACTTACCAAGAAGTGACACACTCTTTTGCTAAGTTTGGCTCATTTCACAATCCTTATCCCTCTCTATCTTTTTTTTTTCTTTTTCCCAAGGGGTAAACGCTTTTGATCGGAGCTATGAACTGGAATACAACCATTCAACAATACCACCCCAACGGGGTTTGAACCTTGGTGGCAAGAACAACAATGCCACCTTGAAACCATCACACCATGCCAATACCGGTAGACTTATCCCTCTCTATTTAATGTATTCCCTTATATTTGATTCTTATGCCATTTCTATTTACACATTATTAAACATTCTCTATTATTAGTTATTTTTTTACCTACCCTTACACATGTATTCATACATTCAATCTCCACCATGAGATCTAAAATTTCCTATCATGGGCCAATCTCAAGCACCTAATGATTGATCGCAAGTGGCTTAGGATTGACTCAAATTTTAAATTACCAAGTTCTCATCCTTTGATATTAGTTGATGTGGGCCATCTTTTTCTAATCCATGTAACATGTTATGTTTTGGTATTTAAAGATGTTTAATGTGTAATTATGTCACAAGGAAAAAAAAATCCTTACATCAAAATAGGTATATAGACCATCTACATTCATGATAATGTTGGTGTAACATTCTATTGCACACATTCTATTAAATTCACTTAGGTAAATATATTTCTTCTAAGTAATTAATAAATAAAGTGGAAAATATTTTATCACTTTTTGTTTCCAATCATCAAAAGATAATCCTTGAACAAATTCTTCATAATAGAAAAACTTTATATTTTGAGAAAGAAGATTTTCTAAATTGCATGGGAAATGAATCTGAAAGATATTTAGTAAAATTGGGCTATGTTAGTAGGAAAGCTATCAACAAAAACCTCTCTGGCCCTCTAACTTCTGCTAGGATGCTACTTATTTGCCTAAGGCTAATACCTTTTCGTGGCTTGCTATTCATAATAAAGTCTTCACCAAGGTCAAACTTCTAAAGTTTGGGATAACAGTAGATTTAAAGTGCTCTTTTTGTAATGAACCCTAATCTACATATCACCTTTTCCTTCATTGTGAGTTTACAACCAGTTGTTGGTCTTCGATTTGGAATAGACTAAATTTGAGTTGTGTATTTCCTAGATCCCTATTACAATTTTTTGAAAGTTGGGTAGATTTATATCACAATTCTACATATAGTTACTTGTGAAGAATCCTTCCATCAAAGGTCATATGGAATATTTAGGGAGAAAGGAATTCTAGGACATTTAAAAATATTTCCAATCCACTAGAGAAAGTGATTAGTAAATTAGACTTGGCAATCTCAAAAAAAGTTATGGCTTAAGTAGTTCATTCTTCATAGAGGAACAAAAATCTCACTTCATGTGATAAACAAACTCTAAATAGATGGTCCTTTCTGAAACCCCCCTTCTGAGGGATCCATTAAGACCAATTCCTCTATCTTTTCTAGAAAAAATGCAAAATTATGTCCTCTAGTGCAATCTCTTTTAAAATTGAATTTTGATGGGTCTTCAAAAGACAACTGTAGAAAATCTAGTGCCGGATGTGTTATCAGCCCTGGATTTCAAAAGAAAGGAAATCATTGCTACTGGGAAAAAGCTTCCAAATGGTATAATTAATGAGGTTGAGATTCAAGGTCTCCTTTTGGACCTTACGCTTGCTCTGGAAAATGGTGTATTAAAGCTTGAAATTAAAGGAGATTCTATGACAATAATCAATGCAATAAAGTCAAATCATTTTAATTCATGACAATTATCATATTCTATGGAGTTAGTTTGGTCTTTACAAGAAAAAAAATGGCTTCCATGAATGTAAACATTATTTCAAGAGTAAACTCTCTTGCAAATAGAATTGTCAATTGAAGTTTGGAAAATGATAAAGAATTCAACATTAATGAATTGCAAGATGCTTCATTATCATAAATACTAAGGGATGAACAAGTCTCTACAATTGCCTAATTGATTTTTTTTGCCAAATTGTTTTGCTTCCTTCATTGGTGATAGTTTTCGAGGCTTTGTTTTGATTTGTGTTTAGTGGTATTTTTGCCTTCATCATTGGTGATAGTTTTAGAGGTGTTCAGGGGTATTTGTTGTCTTCATTGACTTAGTGGTTGTTTGGTAGCTTTGTGCTTTCCATGCTTTTCCCATATTTATTCTAGAATTTCATGATTGGTTGCATTTCTCTATTGTATGCTTTCTCATTGGTAATAGGAGCTCGAGCAACTTTTTCCTGTTTCCTGATGTTTCAAGTGTTATGCTTTTGATGTTGCTCCAAATGCTAAACTTTCATGGCTATTGGTGTGGCATGTCAGTACCAGTTGGAATTTTGATGTTAATGGACAACTTGTTGATGGAGAATGTAGACTGAGTGGCATTTATTTCAGATGATGAGATGGGCACATCATTTTTTGGCACTCACCTTTTATTTTGTTGCATATGCAGGTAAAACTCTTTTGTGTTAGCGCTGATTATAATGCTCTAAGTTTACTCCTTAGTACCACTTCATCCCTTGTTATGGAATCTGTTTCGGTCCTCTTCATAATGGTCACCGGTTTGGTGGGTGACACTCCACATGAATCCCTTCTATGGTTGTTTTGGATGAAACCGACCATTGGTGAGGTTCTTTCTTTTAAAGCTTATAACTTGTTTAATGCTATCCGCAAGCATTCCTGGGATGATCTTCACTCTGATGTCCATGAGAATATAGCAGGCATTGCTATTAAACTGAGTTTTATTATTTTGGGAAAATGGGTTTAATGATATTATTTTTAGATATTTTTGTTTTGGATATAATTTACTTTGCAAATCTAATATGGTATTCGAGTATTAATATTTTAGGACTAGTTTATTTTCTATGTTGTGAATAATAAGATTTAGTTGCATGTATATTTGGGGAATAATGAAATCATTTTGAACTCATCATTATAATTAGAAGCGTACGATCAACATTTGTTTTGTTAGAATCAAATGACGAGAAGCTTGCTAATAAGGTCTTCAAGATTTGTATTGGCTTTTGTAGGTATTTTTTACAAGAGGCTCCTAGTGAA
The DNA here is from genome assembly GCA_007258455.2 of Sequoia sempervirens. Lineage (NCBI taxonomy): Eukaryota > Viridiplantae > Streptophyta > Pinopsida > Cupressales > Cupressaceae > Sequoia > Sequoia sempervirens. The sequence continues at coordinate 2,086,580 of VDFB02000001.1, read as the reverse complement.
AAATAAAATATACATAATGACATCAATCTATTAAGATCAAACAAACATGAAAGATTGGATTAAATTTGAGTGTTGGTCAAATTTCCCTAGCATACAAATCAAGGCACAAATTCCAAGAGGTTATTTTTTTTTAAATTTGAAAGTTTTGTTCTTAAAAAATAAAGGTATTTTCAATGGAGCACTCCATTCATTAAAAGGTTAAGTTCTCTTTAAAAAAATTATTTATGCATAAAAAGTGTTGATTTTCATATGAGTGCCCACCTTTATTAATGAAAAGGAGTGCTCCACTTACAAGATTGTGCATTACATCATCTACGTCTTTCTATTGTACACTATACATTGTATATTATAACCCACTACACATTGTAAATTGTACCTTGTATTGTGCCCAATCACTTGTGATATAGGTGCCACCTCTATGCCCAATCAACTACCAAATCAACCTCAATTCCACCTCCATGCTCAATCTTTGTTCCACCTCAACACCACATAGGCCCTACATCACTTGTTCAATTCTCCTCACACATAAAGGTACCAAAATTTGAAAGCTCATAAATTTTAAATGGTATCTCATATTTGAATGTTATTTATTTTGAAAGTATAGTGTTTTTAGAAGAATCCATTCATGTAGTTTTCTTTTAGGGTCTATCATTTTTTCTTTGAAAAAACTAAAACTAATGTTGTCTTATAAGAAAGTGGTTTGATCCTTTATAATTCCACTAATCATAAAGTGCCAAAATCATACTTGTTAAGTGGTTCTTTATCAAGTAATAATGAGGGGTGTTCTCAATTCTATACTTCAATTTTTTGTAAATTAGAATTTTCATTCTTAACCTATAATAATGTAAGGTTAAATTTAAAGTACATTAAATTTTACAATTTACAACAATGGAATTGCATAAGTAATCGGTTCCCCATTTTAGTTGAATCACTAGAATTTATAGCATGTGCAAAGGCATATAATGTAAGAAAAATGAGAATAGTATGCCCAAAGGGTCAATACCTACTTAAAATCTCACTAGCATCAATCACTAAAATCATTCACTTTCCCTAACATGTAGAGGTTGTCTAGTTGGATATTTCTCAAACCATGGAATTATACAATCAAGACCCTAATAATTGACTTAGAGAAATTAAAAAAAAATGGATGGCTAATCTAAGAGGAACAATTATAAGTTACCAAAAATTAATGAGTGGTTTTAGACAAATATTAGAGATATGATCACCCTTCTAGGTTGGATAATGGGACTACCAATTACTCCCACTTTCTTCCCTTTGTTTTTCCAATTCATTACTATCATTGTGGAAGATAATCTAGATGATTAATTGGGTACAAATAATTATTGATAATATTCATGAACAATTGAAAAAGTGTAGGATAGAAGGGAATTCCACATTAACTCTCACTTGGTATACTCCCTAGTTAGAAGGGAAATATATCCAAGATTGACAAGAAATGGAGTTGTAGGAAGAGGATCACACCAACTTAGTATATGATTACTACCCCAACTCACCCAAAAAGAACTCAACGATACACTTTAAGAGAGTAAATGATGAATTTTTATTCTAAAAAAATAGAACCTTAGATGGAAACCTCGCTAAGGGATTATTAGTGAATGCCTCTAAAATGGTAATGCAATATGGAAATTGGTTCATCCAATTTCCTAAGTTTTTTATTTGTTAGAGTATAAGCATTTTGTATTGCATGCAATGATATAACTGAAATATACATAAAATATAGCCTAAATCAAACCAAATACATGCAAACCTCAAAAAGATCAAGTGTACTATGTTGATGTGTTGATAGTTTGGATGTGGTTTCTTATGATTTCTATAGCATGATGGTATGATCAAGATGATTCAATAGAAATTTGGGTAGTGCAATAGTAGCACAAGATTGGATTATGAAAATGGGGTGGAAGGCCTCTCATTTATAGAAATTCCATGAGAGAAATCAAGGGCCAAGATGGATTGGGTGATGGGTGACTAGGACTGGATGAGGATTAGGATTTTGGATTAAAGTTGTATTCATGTGACAAGAGCTAGGTTTAAGAATGCGCATTAGGGAAACATCCTTATGTGAATGACTAGGATTAAGAGGTGGGATATGAAATGAATGGTTGAGATAGAAAGTTAGTTTAACTTTTAGGAAGTGTCTAGGTTCAATGAATCTAAACAAGGATTTAGTTAGGCATATGAAGGGGACAATTGTCACATGATGTCAAGTTTAGATTTTGATCCATGTGAACAAGTTTAAGGGCTAGGATCAAATGGATAAGGACTGAGGAATAAAGTGGAATTAAATAATGGAGGAAAAGGTAATGGAGATTAATTAGCCTAAATTAATTAATTAATTATTTTAGTTGGAGGATTTGGGGATAAAGGTAATGAATAAATTATTTAATTAAATAATAAATATTTAATTAATTAATTGTCTAGGAGAAGATGGGATAAATGTGATGGGTAATTAAATAAATAAATAAATATTATTTATTTAATTAATGGCTTAAGATATGGTAAAATTAGGTGTGATTGGGATAAGGTCATATTTTAGGTGTCTACATTTTTCCCCTCTTTGAGATGATTTGCAAATAAGAGAAGTAACATCATTTCAAAGGAATAAAACATAGTGGGTAGGCAAGGGATGAAGACTAGTGCATGATGCCCAGTCACTAGAAGGATGAGAGTTAGGTATGCCCCCTCAATAGGACATGTGGGTTCAAATAACACAAGTGTGCTCTCAAAATGGATGAGAGGACTAGATGATAAAGGATGAGAGGATAGAGGAAGTTAATGAATGGGAGCAGAGGAAAGATGGATAATAATCATGTTGCAATGGTATTACCAACCTAGATTTCATATTGTACTTGACATTATGCACCAAGGTATAAGGAACCAAGATGACAATGTGCCAAGTACATGATCAAAAGGTCAAGTGCAAATATGGGTAAGTGCACCAAGTTGTGATACAAAAGGGGGTCTTAAGACGTCACTTTTTTTGAAATCAAGAAATTTTGATACTTGACAAGAAAATTAATATATTTACACTCAAAATTTGAAGATGCAACAAAAACAAGAGTTGTAGTACTCTGAATCTACTTTCTAAACTACCATTTTTTTTGAAAATGGTGAAGATTAAGGGTTTCAAAAAGGGGGAGCACACAAACTGGTCTTGTTTTTTTAAAAAAAAATATAACATAGTGTCTGGTGTGCTCCCCCTAAAATGTTAACTTTTTTTTTAGAAATTCCAAAATCACTTTGACAGTGAAAAATTAGCTAACACCATGTAGTTTATGCCAGTTTTTTCAGCTAATTTTTGAATGAATATATTACTTTTTACTAATTTTTGAAGTGGAAACATCCTGAAAAATAGAAATTTGAGTGTGCTCTGCCCTAATGTTTTTGAAAACTAATCAAAAATATTTTTTTTCAATACATGTAGAATGGAGTCTACTCTCTAAAAATGCAATTTGTTTCAAAATTTGATGAACGAGTAAAAAACTATACCCAAAATACCACATGTTCGCTTTTGACAAAAAATAGACACACTAACAAAAGAAATTAAAGATGAAAACCTTAACATAATCAAAATGTGAAAAAAATATATGGTTTTATAGCTAAGAGAGAGCTTATGTAATCATGGGTATTTTTTATATATTTGCATTGAAACATGTGCAAACCTGATGGAGAGCACAACCAAAAATATGTGAATTTTTTTACCTTTTTCAAAAAACAATTCTTTGACATGAAATGGTCGTCGAACCCTTTGGGTTGGATACCCAAGGAAAATCCAACCCAAAGGTTTGGTATATCCTAATGAAAACCATTTGGCGAGCACCAAATTTGGCATTAGCTAAATGAAAACATATTTTCAGAATGCTAGATCCAAATTCTCTTTCTCATTCTCTCTTCGTCCCCCACTTTGATTAAGGCTTAGAGTTTAGGGTTTATAATTGATGATGGATAATTGATTCTTTACTTTTCACTCCCTCTCTACCTCCTTCCCTCTCCACCAATACTTCCCTTCTCTCTCCCTCTCATCTCTCTCTCTCACCTATCTCTTTCCCTCTACCTTTCCTTCCATTCTTACCCCCATCTCCATCCCTGCCTCTCTACCTCTCTCTTCTTATCTCTATCCATGCCTCCCTACCTCTCTCTTCTCTCTCTTTCTATTATTGTTTCTCTCCCATCTCTCTCCATTCTCTTGATCACTACCTCTCCCTCCCACCCTCTCTCTCCCCATCTCCAAGTCTCTCTCTCCTTCCCTTTTTTCCTCTTTGCCTCTCCCTCCTTGTCTCACTACCCACCTCTCTCCCCAGGATTTAGGTCTCTCACCTCTATATCTCTCCCCTCTCTAGTTATTTCCCTCCCTCTCCACCTCTCTCCCTCCCTCCTTACCCCTCTTTCCCTCTTTGTGAACTTCTCTATCTCATTTTCTTCGATATCCCCTTCACTTCTCTACCTCTCCCCTCTCTAGGTCTCTTAGTCACTCCTTGTCTACCTCTCCATCCCTCCTTAGCCATCTCTTTCTCTTTGTTCCTTTCTCTCTCCTCATCTCTCCCTCCCCTCTATAGGTCATCACCTCTCTATCTCCTCCTTCCCTAGGTCTCTCACTCCCTCCATCCCTTATTACTCTTCTACCGATACTTCCCTTTCTCTCTCCCTCTCTTCCCTCTCTAGGTATCTCCCACCCTCTCTGGACATCTCTCCCTCTCTACCTTGTCTTCCCTCTTTAACCTCATCTCTATCCTTGTCTCCCTACCTCTCTCTTCTTCTCTCCCTCTCTCTTATTGTTTCTCACCCATCTCTCTCCATTCTCTCGATCACTACCTCTCCCTCGCACCCCCTCTCTCTCCCCATCTCTAGGTCTCTCCCTCCTCCCCTCTTTACCTCTCTACCTCTCCCTCCTTGCCTTATTACCTACATCTCTCTCCCCTCTATCTCTCTCACCTCTATCTCTCCCTTATGTCTCTCAACCCTCTCTCCCTAGGTTGTAGGTCTCTCACCTCTATATCTCTCCCCTCTTAGTTATTCCCCTCCCTCTCCACCTCTCTCTCTCTCCCTCCTTACCCCTCTTTCCTTCTTTGTGAACTTCTCTATCAAAATTTATTCTCTCCCCCTCACCTCTCTACCTCTCCCCTCTCTAGGTATCTCAATCACTCCTTGTCTACCTCTCCATCCCTCCTTAGCCATCTCTTTCTCTTCATTCTTCTCTCTCTTTTCTTCTCTCTCCCTCCCATCTCTAGGTCATCACCTCTCTATCTCCTTCCCTAGGTCTCTCACTCCCTCCATGCCTACCTCTTCCTCCATTCATTGTTACTATTCTACCAATGCTTTCCTTTCTCTCTCCCTCTTATCTCTCTCACTTCTCTCTCCCCTCTCTAAGTCTCTCCCACTCTCTCTCCCTCTCTCCCTCTCTACCATGCCTTCCTCCTTACCAAAATCTATATCCTTGCTTCCCTACCTCTCTCTTCTTCTCTCTACCTCATATATTATTTCTCACCCATCTCTCTCCATTCTCTTGATCACTACTTCTCCATCCTACCCTCTCTCTCCCCATCTCTAGGTCACTCTTTCCTTCCCTTTTTACCTCTCTAACTCTCCATCCTTGTCTCATTACCCACCTCTATCCCTTCCTCTATGTATCTCACCCCTCCTCCCTAGGTTGTAGGTCTCTCACCTCTATATCTCTCCCATCTCTATGTATTTCCCTCCCTCTCTACTTCTTTCCCTCCCTCCTTACCCCTCTTTCCCTCTTTGTGAACTTCTCTACTTTGTTTTCTTCTCTCTCCTCCTCACCTCTCTACCTCTCCCCTGTCTAGGTCTCTCAAGCACTCCTTTTCTACCTCTCCATCCCTCCTTAGCCATCTCTTTCTCTTCATTCTCTCTCTCTCCTCTTCTCTCCCCATCCCCTCTCTAGGTCATTGCCTCTCTATCAACTCCTTCCCTAAGTCTCTCACTCCCTCCATGTCTAACTCTCCCTCCAACCCTTGTTACTCCTCTCTCTCTCTTTATTCTTTTGTTTCTCCTCTCCTCCCCAGTCCATAATTCCATTAACACATTTCTTCCTTAAATTACCTTGGTTGATTTCTTCAACAAACAAAAATATTAGTGAACTTTTCTCTTGCCTATTAAGATTTGCATTCTTGGTAACAACCTTCATTGTTTAGGATTTAGAGTTGACGATGTTAGGTATAAGGTTTAGGGTTAGGTTTACGGTCTAGGGTATAAGGTATAGGGTTGAGGGTGTAGGGTTGAGGGTTGAGGGTGTATGGTTGAGGGTTGATGGTATAGGGTTGAGGGATAGTGTTCAGGTTGAGGCTATAGGGCTAAGTGCATATGGTATATGGATTATGGTTGAGGATATTAGGTATAGGGTTGAGGGTATTGGGTTTATGGTTGATGGTATAAGATATCTATTTAGGGTTGAGGGTCTAGGGTATAATATTTGGGGTATAAGGTTGAGTGTATAAGGTTTAGGGTATAGGGTTGAGGGTTCATAAGGCATAGGGTTGAGGACATAAGGCATAGAGTGTAGGGTTTAGGGTTTAAGTATATGGTTTGGGTTGAGGGATAGTGTTCAGGGTTGAGGATACAAGGTTAAGTGTATAGGGTATAGGGCTTAGGGTTGGGGATATTGGGTAAAGTGTTGTGGGAGTAAAATAGAGTTCCAAAGAGGAAGCTTGGTGGAGTATTAAAGCAATCAAACTAGTTATGAAGGTGCATAATTTAAGGGTGTGGTTATTGATGTTGGGCTTCTCAAATCATGTGATGGTTACAAAATTATTAGTGTCCAATATGAGGCATTTGAGACAGAAGACAATCAACCCTTAAGACAAATCTCGTGTCATAATCATTTGAGGCCAATACCACCTCCAATTCCATTACCCAAAAAATTAGTCGTGGGTGATGAAATGGAAGCATTTCACAATGATTTTTTTGTTCTTTTTTCCCTGTGATGACCTAGGTATATTGTTTTGTGATCCCATAGCCTCAAAACTAGAAACATGATCTTGAAGCAATACCTCAAAATAAGTGTCAACATTATCTATAGTGTTTAACATTTCATCAATTAGTTCCTCTATCTTGTGATATTTTGATGATATAGGTGGCATATGAGGAGAATTAGAAGCTACCTCATTCATGCCAAAGAAGACTGCCTCATACTTCAACCTTCATTAGAGCTATCCATATCCCCCTCTATCTCACCTCTCTCCCTCCCTGTCTAGGTAGAGGATATTGGGTGTAGGATATAGGGTTTAGGGTATAACGTTTAGGGTTTAGGGTGCAAGATTGATGATACAAGGTTTAGGGTACATAGAATATAGGGTTTAGGGTGTAGGGTATTGGTATAGGGTTTATGGTATAAGATTGATGGTATAAGGTTTAAAGTACATAGGGTATAGGGTTTATAGTATAGGGCTTAGGGTACAAGATTGATGGTACAAGGTTTAGGGTTTAGGGTTTAGGGTATCAGTATTGGGTTTAGGGTACAAGATTGATGGTACACGGTTTGGGGTACATTATAGGGTATAGGGTTTAGGGTACAAGATTAATGGTACAAGGTTTAGGGTACATATGGTATAAGGTTTAGGGTATTGGCTTCATTGTTGATGGTATAAGGTATAAGATATAGGGTTGAGGATTTAGCATATAAGGTTATATATTCAAGGGTATTAGTACAAGGTTTAGGGTTTAGGGTGTACGGTTTAGGGTTAAGGGTACTGATTATAAGGTTGAGGGTATTGGAAGTATAGTTGAAGGTATAGGTCGAGGGTGTATGGTTTAGGGTTGATGTTATAAGGTATCTAGGGTTGAGGTAGAGAGTTTAGGGTATTTAATTTATAGTTGAGGGTATCAATATAGATTTTAGGGTTTATGATTAAGGGTAAAGGGTTTATGGGTGAGGGTCTTTGTGTGTGTGTGTCTCACTCATTCCCTTTCCTTCTCTCTTTCTCTTTGTATCTCTTCTCTCTCTCCCTCTCTCTCTCTTCTTTCCCAATTTATTAAGGGTTGACAAATATCAATAAATCTTATAAGAAATCATTAAATTTGGCTGGAGGATAGCACAAAATAGCCTCCACTAAAAATGGTAAAAAGAGGCATGTGGCCCTTGTTTCAAGCCCACATTCTCTGCTTTTATCTAGTTTCTATGCATTATTCGACAAATAAACACTTTTTCATGGTGTTGACATCTTGCACTGGCATATTTTTCATACTCCATCACCTTTCCACCACCCTTTTGTTTGTTTGACAATGTAGAAGAAGAAAATTTGAATTTTTTAGATCAAATTTGATTATATCAGGTAATATTTTCATGTTTCTAAAATTCATATATTTATTATGAGTTTTTTTGTTTAAATTTGAGAATATAGACCCATTGTTTCCATACTTTTTACTAATCCTAAGAGATTTAAATAGAATTCAACATTGAATTTGAAGGAAGTTGTGTAAAAAGTAAAAAAAAAAAGGAGTTTGAAGCAAAAAAATGAAAGAACATGACATAATTTGTAAATTATAATATCAAATCTCAAATTTTAAGGTACATTCTATTTGTCTTTATGAATTTTGTGCTTGTCACCTTCTCACATAGCAATCATTTTCATTTTCATTTGTTCTTTTTGTATTTGTGAACACTACTTAATTTTGGTCAATCTTTCTTAGTTTTTTATGCATAATTAATAATTTATGTTATTTATACGATATTTAGGTTTATGCAATCATCAATCAAACTAAAAATAATTGGAATTAATAGTTTGTTCATAAGAGTATCTATGTAACTACACAATCCTCCTCTAAGTGTTGGCAATTTACATTTCCTATAATGCAATTAGTTCATTATTTGTCTCTTATATTTACATTGGGATGAAATTTTAACACATATTATATGCATATAAAAAAATAAAAATCAAACATAAACTAGCTATTTTTTATACATCAAATGATAAGAGAAATTGATGGTACATCCTCTATCTATAGATCTGTAAATAATACAAGCTTGATCATCACTATCTATATGCAAGGTGTTAGACACATGTTGTCTCTCCTGTTGAACACACCTTGATACTGAGAGGGGGGTGAATCAATATCTTCAAAACTTAAACCCTTAAACAAAATGAAATTTTAGACTTTTAACCATATCAACAACCTTTAAATAGGTTAGAAACTCTTAATCTAATCAACAATAATGAAAGATAAAACAATGAACAAACATGCACAAGATAACACCAAATATATGTGGAAAACCCAAGAAGGGAAAAACCACGATGAGAAATCTCACAATATATTAATAAGGGTTGAGGTTGTATGGTTTAGGGTTTAAGGTATAGGGATGAGGGTTGAGGTTGTAGGGTTTAGGGTTTAAGGTATAACGTTGAGGGTTGAAGGATTAGGGCTTACGTAATAGGTTGAGGGTTGAGGGTTTATAGTTGAGGGATAATGTTTAGATCATTGAGTGTATAAGATTAAGTGTGTAAGGTATAGGGATTAGGTTTTATGGTTTACAATATGGATTGAGGGTATAAGGCATAGGGTTAAGGGTTGAAAGTGTATGGTTTAGGGTTTAAGTATAGGGTTGAGGGAAAATATTCAAGGTTTAGGGTATAAGGGTGAGGTTATAGGGTATAGGGATGAGGGTTGAGGTTGTAGGGTTCAACATTTAAGGTATAGGGTTGAGGGTTTACAACTAAGGGATAATTTTCAAGGTTGAGTGTCTAAGGTATATAGTTTAGGGCTTAAGGTTGAGGGTATAAGGCATAGGGATGAGGGTTGAGGGATTAGGGATTCAATATATGGTATAGGGTAGAGGGTTGAGGGATAATGTTAAGGGTTGAGTGTCCAAGGTTAAGTGTATAGAATATAGGTTTGTTAGGGTTTAAGGTATCGAGTTGACGGGTTAGGGCTGAAGTATAGGGTTGAGGTTGTAGGTTGTAGGGTTTAGGGTTTAAGATATAAGGTTGAGAGATTAGGGTTGAGGGTTTAATGTATAGGGTAGAGGGTTTAAGGTTCAAGTTTTAGGGTTGAGGGATTAAGGTTGAGGGTTTAGGGTATAGGGTCGAGGGTTGAGGGTTAAGGGATTAAGGTCGAGGGTTGAGGGTTTAGGGTTCAAGGGTTGAGGGTTGAGGATTGAGGGATTATGGTTGAGGGTTGAAGGTTTAGGGTATAAGGTATAGGGTTGAGGGATTAGGGTTGAGGGTATAATGTATAGGGTAGAGGGTTCACAGTTGATGGTTTAGGGTAAAGAGATTAGGGTTGAGGGTTTAGGGTATAGGGTTGAGGGTTGAGGGATTAGGGTTGAGGGTTGATGGATTAGAGTTTAAGGGTCGATGGATTAGGATTTAAGGTATAGGGTTTAGGATTGAGGGTTTAAGGGTTGAGGGTTGAGGGATTATGGTTGATGGTTTAATGTATAAGTTAGAGGTTTAAGGGTTGAAGGTTTAACAGTTGAGGGTGGAGGGTTTAGGGTTTAGAGTTGAGGTTTGATGCAGGGGTTGAGGGTTGAGGTTTAGGGTTGAGGTTTAGGTTTGGGATAGGGTTTAGTTTAAGTTGAGGATTATATTTTTAAGGTTGGGTTTAGGGTTGGGGTTTTAGGGTTGAGGGTTAAGGGATTGGTTGAGGTTTAGGTTGAGGTTTAATTTATAGGGTAGAGGGTTGAGTGTTGAGGTTGGGAGGTTTAAGGTTTAGGTTGAGGATTAGGGTTTAAGGGTTGAGGGTTGAGGATTAGGGTTTAAAATTATAGGGTTGAGGGTTTAATGTATAGGGTTGAGGGTTTAATGTATAGGATAGATGGTTGAGGGTTTAAGAGTTGAGGGTTGAGGGTTTAAGGGTTGAAGGTTGAGGGATTAGTGTTTGGGTTGAGGGATTAAAGTTGAGGGTTTAATGTATAGGGTTGAGGGTTGAGGGTTGAGGTTTTAGGGTTTAGGGTTTAGGGTTTATGATATTGGGTTTAGGGTATAAGGGTGATGTTATAGGGTATAGGAATGAGGGTTGAGGTTGTAGGGTTTAGGATTTAAGGTATAGGGTTGAGGGTTGAGGAATTAGGGCTTAATTATTGGGTTGAGGGTATAGGGCTGACGATTGAGGGATTGAGGGTATAAGGCATAGGGTGAAGGGTTGAGAGTGCATGTTTAAGTGTATAAGGTATAGGGATGTTACATTGAATGGAAACACACACACAAAGGGTCATTCCATGTACAATGAAACATATGACATTTAGCAAGGGAATTATGGTGAAATTTCATATCACACATAAAAACCACATACATATCACTTACATATCATTGTGTTGAGGCTAAAAAGAAATTAGAGGTTTAGTTTGGAAAACATGGTAGAAGGGTTGCAATAATGGAGATAAATCTACCCTTGGTCTTAGCTTATGAAATCTTCCCATCTCTACTACTATCTCCACCTTTGTCATTGCTCTTTGAATGGACTATTATCAAGTGAAAGATTGATGTATCCATTGTAAACTACCCCTTAATTCACTTTGAATTGAATATTCTCTTTCAAGGTTGATGTATCCATGTCGACATTCACATTTTTTGAAAAAGATGAATCATTTCCAATAATTGTATTATTTTTTGTCTTCATTTTATTCTTGATATTTTAAAGATTTTTCTCTAAGATAGTGTTATCATGTGCTTCTATTTATTCAATCTCAATTGTAAAGTGTGCATTCTCTATCACACTAACAACTTCTTCCTTCATAATTGAAATGTTCATATTTAGGTTTTGGCTAAGTTGATTAGCAGTAGCAGCACCGAGCACTTGGGAATGACTCTATTATCCTTCTTGTGTAATGATAGACCCCTTTTTTTTGTCCCTTAAGAAGCTATACCATATCAAAACTCTATCCATTGGTGTGGTAAATTTCCTTGCTACATGATATATTTCACTAGATTGTTTATTGTCATGCTACTTCCTTGGTCATTCTACCTTCTTGCAATGAAATGACACTAAATTTCTTATTAAACCCTTGCTTCCCTTGCAAGATGATTGTAATCCTTTACTTCATCCTTTTTTGATTGTCCTTCATGAGGTATGCTTGAATTAATGAAACCTTTGTTACTATAAGCAATTTTATTATTGTAATGCATCTCATTTATCATGATCATACTCATAATTCTACGTGAGCGTACCTCTGACTAGGAGAAATCCTACTAACCATACATTTCTACATGAGAGTAATGTTACCAGTTTTTCACTCATAATCTCAAATAGGTAGAATTGCTTAAAGATTTCATGTGAATGAGGTACATTTAAAAAAAAAATCTCCATACATTCAATTGTATAAACGTAAAAATTAGAAAATATTACAAAGGTTGTAACAGATTATTACATTTATACAATTGCATATAACAGAGAAAAGTAGTCTTTATTGAATGTAAACATATCCATTGTCTCACACAAGCCATGAGATTAACTTTTGCTTATTCAATGCAAATTGAAAAAAAGAAGCATATACATGAATAAGTAATGGAAATAAATGAAGGAACATAGGATAAGGGTAAATAGTCATTGTCTAAATAATTGGTCTATTCTAGTTTGTTGTAGGTTGTCCTATTTCTTCTTTGTCTTTCGCTCTCGTTCCCTCCAAGAGATGAGAAAATAGGTTAGAGCAACGCTCTAAGCAATGGCTGATTACATTCATCATATGCACATTCATCTTATACATGTATAAACTCTTCTTCAAGATGCATAAAATCAGTCATGCATGCCTTAGATATACCAAAAAAGTTACCAAACCATATAGTGCATCCAGGGTATGCATAGAGCAACACTCGAAGCAATGGATGATTACATTCATCATATGCACATTCATCTTATACATGTATAAATTATTCTTCAAGATGCATAAAATCAGTCATGTATGCCTTAGATATACCAAAAAAGTTACCAAACCATCTAGTGCATCTAGGGTATGCATTTTTTTCTAACATTGTTTGTGTCAAACAGATACAAGAGATGTTTGTTGATGATTGTCAGGTTTACGATATGAGTGGGGTAAAATGTGGCTCCCACAAGGGTTGAGCCTAGCTCATAGTAATGAAATACTCACAATATAAGTAGTTAAAGCCAATATGTCATCTTTTCAAAGATAGTGATCAGGCATACATGCCAAATTCATGGAGCATTACTTCAAAGAGCTACAGAAGTTAAGAACAATAGTGATAGCAGCAGGGTATTCATGAAATTAATATGGAGTTTTACAAAGTTCCTGAAAATGGTTTCTTATTCAAGAAATGGTTGCATCACTAAGATATATTTTCAGGAAAAATCAAGTTTGTTCTCTATTCAAGAGAGTGGATCATTTGATTTGAAGAATAAATCAATCAACAGTGTTTCAGTCTGAATTCAAGTCTTTACCAATCATTATTTAATCATCTGCTGCAACTGTTAAGAGTATTACATTATTACAAATGGAGAATCAAATCAACTTAGCCATCAAAATCTGAGTTAAATGCATTACTTCCAGATTCAAAAGAACAACCTTATGATTTGCAAAATATTTGTCAAAGAAGCCACAAATTTATGAAGATTTCTACATATATTGTTAAACACAACTAAAATTAAATACCTATTTTCAGAAAAGATTCAATGTTGAAAAAGCCAAGTGAGGGTTTGATAATGGTGTCGAAGTGAATGTAAAGATTTCAAGACACAGAGATATAGAAGAGGCCGCAACCATTATATTTTTTTCTGCGTTTAAACACAAAATACAGTTTATGGAATATACCCGTTTTCTGGAGTGGTGTTTGAAAAAAAAAATAGCTATAAAAATAAAGAAAAGAATGGCATAGCACAATGATTTCCAGTAGAGGTTTCATACACAAAGCTAGATCCCAGTATAATCATGGTGTTCAACAAGTTTGAGTCAATAGAGAATAAAAGTACAGAGAAATCATTAGAAAGGAACGCAGAGGATGCGACCTCAAAAGCCAAAAAATCTTATAAAAGATTTCAAAATAAACAGGAATCTTCAACGAAAATCAAACTTACCTCTGTATTTTCAAGAGAAATATGTGTTAAATCTCCAGAATCCTTCAAGAATCAGCATAAGGAAGATATTTACAGCAAAAGCTTGAATAGCATTTTCTCATGGCAGCCAGACAAAGTCACAAAGTCACAACACAATAGAAAAGGATATCAAAAAAATGAATAGACCAACTACGGCCTAAAAAATCCAAAATGACTTCAAAAAAATGAAGAAAGTCCATTAGATTCATGGCATTGAAGAACTTACCACATTTTTACTTCAAAATCTCTAGAGATTCTTCAAAAAACAATATAAGTTGTTGAGGTTTCCAGTTCAAAACTCAGCCAAGGGTTACATGGCAACGCCCTCTCAACATAGTAAAAGGTTCACTCAGAATTTGCTTGAAGTTGTGACCTGTGGAAGCTTCAAAAGCTTTGCAAAATGGAGGAAAAGCTTCCAGAAAGAGTCAAAGATCAAACTCACCATGAAAATCACTAGATGCAACCTTTAGAGTTTGCAAGGAAACGACTGAGGGAGCATAAAATTTTATCAGAAGTTAAGCTAGGTTTTCCATGGCGGCACTCAACATAGAGTTCTCCAGAAAGCATTGACAAAATGATGAAGTAAAATGAATATCTTTTATTCATTTTAGGGTTTTGTGAACCCTAAGGGTTCGATGAATTTTTGCCTTAGTATTTGTTTTAAAATGGAAAAATCTTTACTTCATCAAGCCATGGTTTCTTAGTCATTTGTTTTATTTTGATATCTTTTCAATTAAAATAAAGGACTTAGGATTTAGTCTTTAAATATTTTGTATTAGACTTAGCCTTTATTTTTGCATTTTTATTCAAAGAATTGTAAAATCTTTAATTAAAATGATAATTATAAATCATTTTAATAAAGGTTATTTTTATAAAACGCAGAATAGAGATATGTTTTATTTTTTGCATTTGGTTCAAATTGTAAAATCTTTATTTAAAGTGATGAATTATAAATCACTTCAAATAAAAGATGTTTTTGAAATGCAAAAATAAAGGTCTTTGATATAATGATGGTCAAAGGGAGTCAAATTAAGCATGAAAAGAGCTTTGCTTAAATCATGGAAATGGTTGAGTAAATTATGCCAACATGTGGAGTGAAGATAGGGAGTTTGGAGCACCAAATCAGGAGTTCTCTTTCAGTTTTGAGTTCCTTTTTGACTTGGCTTGAGTCAAGGAGTGATTTGAGGCACAAATATGGAGTTATCTTTCAATTTTGAGCCTAATTTGGAGGGCTTTCCATTTGCATACGACTCACCAATTTGGTGAAACTTTGACAACTCTTATTGGAGTTAGTTGGCAATTGCATGCCTTATTGGAAGGAGAAGATTGACAACACATGGGATTTTGGAACCAAAATTCAATTTCAAATTTTGGAAGACTTTTCTATAATTCTCTCTCTTCTTTCATTATTGGGGTTAGTTCTTGGTTTGGAGATTGCTGAGGCATATCATTCTTAATTTGTAACTCATGATTTCTTGAGATTTTTAATGCAAATATCCCAGATTTTTCAATAAAGAAGCTTGTCATTCCTTCTCAGATCTGTCTTGTGCATGTATTGTGTGTAAGTCTTTGGATTAATATTTTGTGATTTCCATGAAATCTTTTTTTTAATCTTATTGCCTCAATGTCTTGTTTAGATTTAGTTTGCTATAGTGCAGTTCATTGATTGTGTTTCATACATTTGTAGAATGCTTGTTATGAAAACATTATTGTTTTATTTCAAACAAACTTCAATCATAGAAACCTATCAAATGAAGTATCTATGAAAAACATACTTGATTGAGCTGTGAATCCTTTAGTTTCAGGTTGAGTTATCTTGTGTGATTTTAAAAACGGATTCAAATCATTTTCTGTTGGTGAATCACCATTTTTCCAGTTTTAGTATTTGCTTTATCCTTCTATCCTTTACCTATGTTTAAAAACCAATTTTACAAGAAAATCCAAAGGGAACTAGCCCAAAAATTGGAGGTCTATTCTCACCATAAGATATCCACAGCTTGAGAATAGTCCCATGTGCACATGATTTATTGAGTTTTTTCAACTTATCTTTGGGTGCAAATCCTTGTGTTAACAAGTACCTCCAAATTCTCCTTATTAAATGGAGGGTTTATTGATCCATAGTGCTAACCTATATTGTATTGTTCCTCCTCATAAGTACTATTAGTACCTCTGACTTCAATCATTGTTTATGAGTTATGCATGATCATAGTCATTAAAGGGGCAACAATCTCATGAATATCATATGAAGTCATGAACATGATTATAAGATGCTTCCCTTTGTGATGAATAAACATTCTTCAATGTTGTTGTCCTTTGATTGTGATTTGTCCTTCTTTGTGATGCCTTTGTGCATGTAGTGTAGAGTTACAAGGTGGTGTAATTTTCATTCTATTTGTTGTGCAACCAAACCGAAAGTTTCAACAGATATGGATGGGTATTTTTATGCTAGGAAAGGTCTTTTTTCACACCCCATCATGCCAGAATATTCTAGGCCACATTGCATCGGTGATTTCTCTTAAGAGACCAAAGTGTGAAATAGCACCAAACTTTGTCAAGATCCTTCTCAAAAACTATGGCACTTACAACCATTCTGTCTAAAGTGACAAGATCACATAGGGTCCCTCTATGATAACCTCTCTCAATTTTTCATATCTCCAATCCATTTGCTCATGGTGACAAGTTTTCAGTTGATGGAAACAACGTCAGATACATGCAGTGGAAAGTTGCAAGGTGGTCTAATTTTTGTTATGTTCATTGTGTGACCAAAATGATAATTCCAACACATCTAGATGGTTAGGATTATGCTAGGAAAGGTATTTTTTTTCACCCCAACATGTCAAAATATTTTGGGCTACATTGCACCAACAATTTCTCTTAAGAGACCAAAGTGCAAAATAGTAGCAAAATTTGACAATCTCTTCTCATAAATTGTAGCACTTAAAACCATTTTTTCTAAAGGTATAGGATCATGAGGGGTCCCTCTACAATAACCTCTCTCACTTTTTCATATCTCCAATCCATTTCCCCGTGGTGACAAGTTTTTAGTTGATGGAAAAAGTATCAAATGCATGCAGTGTAAAGTTGCAAGGTGGTGTAATTTTTTTTATGTTCTTCGTGTGACCAAATTGATAGTTTTGACATGTTTGGATGGGTAGTTTTATGCTAGTAAAGGTCCTACATCACACCCCAACATTTCGAAACATTTCAAACTACTAGCATTGGCGATTTCTCTTAGGAGACAAAAGTACGAAATAGCAACAAACTTTGACAGATCTTTCTCAAAAATTGTGGCATTTACAACCATTCTATCTAAAGTTACATGATCATGTAGGATCCCTCTACAATAACCTCTCATTTTTCATATCTCCAATCCATTTGCTTGTGGTGTCAAGTTTTTCAATTGATGGGAAAAATATCAAATGCATATAGTGTAAAGTTGCAAGGTAGTGTAATTTTTTTTTTGCTTGTCGTGTGTCCAAACTGACAATTCCAACATGTTTGGATGGGTATTTTTTATGCTAGGAAATGTCTTGTTTTTCACCCTAGCATTTCAAAACGTTCCATACTATATTTCACTGATGATTTCTCTTAAGAGACCAAAGTGCAAAAAACAACAAACTTTGACGATCTCTTTCTCAAAAAAATTGGAACTTACAACCATTCCATTTGAAGTTACATGATCACTTAGGGTCCCTCTACAATAAACTCTCTCAATTTTTTATATCTCCAATCCATTTTCCTGTGGTGACAAGTTTTTCAGTTGATGGAAAAAACATCAAATACATGCAATGCATAGTTTTAAGGTGGTGTAATTTTCATTCTATTCATTGTGTAACGAAACCGATAGTTCCAAAAAATTCAGATAGATAAGTTTATGCTCTAGGAAAGGTCCTTTTTTTCACCCTAGCATGCCAGAACATTTCGGGCTACATTGCACTGGTAATTTTTCTTAAGAGACCAAAGTGAAAACAAAGAAAAAAACTTTGACAAGCTCTTTCTTGAAAATCATTGCACTTACAACCATTTTGTTTAAAGATACATGATCATGTAGGGTCCCTCTACAATAACCTCTCTTATTTTTCCATATCTCCAATTCATTCACCCATGGTGACAAGTTTTTAGTTGATGGAAAAAATGTCAAATACATGCAGTGTAAAGTTGCAAGGTGGTGTAATTTTCATTTTTTTCATCGTGCAACCAAAATGATAGTTCCAACACATCTGGATGGGTAGGTTTATGATAGGTAAGATCTTTTTTTGCACCTGAGCATGCCAGAACATTCTGGGCTACATTGCATAGGTGAATCTCTTAAGAGACCAAAGTATGAAAAAACAACTAACTTTGATGAGCTCTTTGTCGAAAACTGTGGCACTTACAACCATTCTATATAAAGGAACAAGATCATGTAGGGTACCTCTACAATAAAATCTCTCATTTTTTCATATAGATCCAATCCATTTTCTTGTGGTGACAAGTTTTTTGTTGATGGAAAAAACGTCAAATGCATGCAATGCAAAGTTTCAAGGTGGTGTGATTTTTGTTTTGTTCATCGTGCAACCAAAAAAATAGTTCCAACACATTTGAATGGGTAGTTTTATGCTAGGAAAGGTCCTGTTTCACACACCATCATGTTGGAATATTCCAGACTACATTGCACCAATGATTTCTCTTAAGAGACCAAAGTGTGAAATAGTAGCAAACTTTGACGAGCTATTTCTTAGAAACCATGGCACTTACAACCATTCCATATAAAGGTACAAGATCACATAGGGTGCCTCTACAATAACCTCTCGCATTGTTTCATATGTCGAATCCATTTTCTCGTGGTGACAAGTTATCAGTTGATGGAAAAAGCATCAATTGCATTCAAAAGAAAGTTGCAAGATAGCCAAATTTTCATTATATTCATCGTGTGACCAAAACGACAGTTCCAAAATGTTTGGGTGGGTGGTTTTATGGTAGGAAAGGTCCTATTTCATACCCCAACACACCAGATCATTCCAGGCTACATTGTACCAATGCTTTCTCTTAAAAGCCCTAAGTGCCAAAAGTGGCAAACTTTGACAAGATGTTACTCAAAAATCATGGCTCTTAGAACACTTCATTTGAAGGTATAAGGTCATGTAGGGTCTCTCTACAATAACCTTTCTTAGTTTTTCATATATCCAAGTTGTTCCAACATGGCGACAATGTTTCAGATGTTCCAAAAAGTGTCAGTTGTATTTAGTAAAAAGTTGTCGAGATGCATTGTTCCTGGGGCTATACTAAGAATTTGAACACATTGGGGCAGATACATAATAAGTCCACTTTACAATTTTTGGTCAATGTAGGTGTCTTTATAATCTTATGACTGAATGATCTACACCAAAGAACTAGTCTCCTCTGTTTATCGAACTCAATGTAGTCATAAATGTTTTGGTCAATATAAGAATATATTTTTTTGAGATGAATGAAAGTTTGGGCATGAAGAATACGTCTATAAATTTGAAGTAGTGATCGGCCAACAAGAGGATGGGTACTTGAATAAAATTATTGGAAATGAAGTGTAAATTATTTATACTTTGTCTTGAATAAAACTTGATTACATAACTATATGCCAAAAATATGGCATCTAAGGCTACAAACACATAGTGGTGTAGGAAAGATAATAATTAACCAACAAATATAGGTGAAATGAGTGTGAAATAAGTTGTGAAGCATGGAATACACTTGGAATTTAAATATTTGAAGTAAACCATCTACAAATATCCATTGAAGCTTGCCATTTTATAATGGAGATAACATATTATTATCGAACACTTGAAATCTAAAAATATTATCCTTAATTAGCTATTTTTCCTTATGTTTTCATTACATTCTTAAGAGATAAACACTTGTAGCATGTTTTGAAGCACTTCTTTTATTGCAAGGAAATAATATAGGGAAATTTTTGTAAGAATAGATTGGAATAACATTTTAATCATTTATAGTTCTGTCAAATATTAAATAATTATTTATAATGTACAATTATGGACACCATCAATAAAAAAGATATGTATTAACCAAATAGCCACATAGGCATACATCAATATATGTCAATATAAGTATAACATATATACAAAATAGCCATATAGGATTACAAGAATTCCATATGGGTATACATTATCATGTATATGCAATACAAAATATATGTTAAAAAATGCCTTATAGGCATACAATAAATGACCCTAATAAATAGTCATTTCCCTTAAACGAAAATATTAAATCAAGAGCAACCTTTGATCGTCGAGGGGATGGAGATGCGTATGATGGTGGTCTACTTTGAATTCGTTTGCTAGACCTCCTATTTAATTATTTTTGCACCTATTATAATAAAAAGTATAAACATTAATATATAGAAATTATATTATATAAAATGAAATATTTTAAAAAATAAGCACTTACCACCTCCAAATGATCTCTCTCCTCATCCACAACAATGGCATGCTCATGTTGTGGCGTTGTGAAGCCTTGTAACAACCATCCAGATAGAAATTAAACTACAAATCAATAATCATTTTATTTTTCAATAATAAACAACTAAAACAATGAATATAATTTGAAATTTACTAATATTCCTTGTAACCCTATCAAAGGTATCAAGCTCTCTATTGTTTTAGAGACACCATGCTCCATTTCTCTATCAATATCTAGAGGAGTCTCTGCTTGCATCATCTCAAAATAAAATAACATTATTCAATTACAAAAACTAGAAGAGTGATAGAAGTGATGAGATTAAGGTTAGTCATGGGGTCAATGAAAGGATTTGTAAAAGGGGTGATGAGATTAAGAGATGGATTTATGATGGGGGTGATGGAAGGATTAGTGATGGGGATGCTAGAAAGATTGTTTATGGGGGTGATAGGTTCAATGAAAGGATTTGTAGTAGAAATTCCTTTGGTGGAATAATGATATGGAATCATTTGATGTTAGGAGAGTTTAACCTAGTGTTCACAAGTGTAAAATCCTTATTATTCTTATCAAGAAGGTTATATCTGATGCCTTGAAATCCTTGGTTTGTAAAATGTAGGGAAAAAGGTTCCTTAATGAACAAAGGGTATTTTCTCTATTTATTCCTTTCTCCAATACATTTCATTAGGAAAGAGATCACAAGGTGTAAAGATTGACTTTCAACCTCAAAGGTGATTCAATCAGACCTAGATCTTAGTCCTTAAGAAAATAGGACAAATCTAAAACCAAATTGAAATGATATGTAATTCTCAAACTAAATGAATTATAAGACCTAATACATGAAATGCAAATTTTTGAAAGTAAAAAAATGAAAACCATAGTTTGTAGGAAGATCTGAGAAGGGTAAGGACACATGTACCATCACCAAAAGTAGGTTTTGAAATATACTAAAGGACAGCTTTGCCCTAGGGTGAATGGGTCTTGGTTAGGGCTTTTGAAAATTATTTTGGCAGTCCTCTAAGGTAGTATCTTAGCTTATGTTTTGCATATGTTACACTATTGGAAAGTCAAAAATAAATTCTAAATATGAGTTTCCATGACTTGAAAAAAATGAATGCAACAAATGAAAGAATGTAAAAATTCTTCAAGATCTTCAATGCTTCTTCAACTTGTAATTTGCACATACAAAGAGGGAAAAATTATTTTGTTTGAATGGGGGTTTTCCTTAGTCAAACCCCATGTTTGGTAATTAAACCTTGATAGAAAGATAATGATAATGGAGAAGGAAATGATGAATGAACACTTTCTTGCTAGAACTCACCAAACCTTCAATGGCTTCCCTTAGAGGACTAAAGACAAAAACATCACTCCAAGGAACTTGATCTTACTTTTCTTGATGAATTTGGACACTTGAAAATGCTTGGATTCTTTAGGATCAACATATCAACAATGCATGTTAGCCTTCACAAGATGACATGAACACACATAAGCTTAAACATGATGATATGATCTTTATTGTTGCAACAACGGATTGATAAATTTGCTCTTGATTGCTCTTGACAATGATATTTTCTCATATGAATTTTTCCTTAATGCTAGATGGATTTCAAATGATAAAATGACTATATTTATAGGTGTTTATCTAATTTCCTGAAAATTAGATTCCAAAAGCTCACAATTACATAATTAATTTGATTCATTAAAAGACTGCCAAAAATGTATTTAAAAATAGGTCCTAGGACTTAAAGGGGACCCATTTGCCCTTGGGTGAATGGGTCCTAGCCTAAAAATCTAGGATACTTAGTCTCCAATGTGATTAAAATATTAATTGCATTAATTAAATGTTGATTTCCCTTTTAGAAAATGGGAATAATAAGGCTTTGGAATGCACAATTTGACAAATTAGAAGCTTAATTAAGTCCAATAAATTAAAGGACCCAAACATAATGTAAAATTGTAAGGGTATACAATTTCCTACACTATAGTTTGAATAAATACAAATGTGTTTGAGGAATAATTATTTGGGAAGGGTAAATACTCTAACTTGATATTTCATGATCTTCCACATTTTGTTTGTGATGATATAGTAATTACTTAAGAAGAAACACACAAATCTATTGTAAGGTAGCTAGGAAGTATAGGGATTTTCAAATTAATCATTTTCTAGAAACCAAAATGAATAAAGGTGGTTGGTTCCAATGGATAGGATGTCAATTTTTCCTAGATGAGGTTGATGGAGGAGTGATTGGATCTTTATTATTTTAGAGCTATGGGATATTCATTATTTTGGTAGCATTATGCAAAATATTCTTCAATATAAAACCAAGAACTATCAAAACTCTCAATCTATTCCTTTCTAGGATACCAAATTCTACAAAATTTATGTAACCATAATTAACTTTATTGCACTCTATGATTTTTTTGGCTAAGCTAACCATAAGATCATCAAGATAAAGGGATTTTGTCTACATGAAAAAAATGTTGTAGTTCATACTCCCACAACTTGTATTGATGACCTTGACATTAGATTTAGGGGGTGGATGAGTGGCTACTAATGGGAAGTCACTCAAATCAATATGAGAAGAGGATTATTTATATTTGAGAAGATTAAAAAAATTAATGTTTAGAAAAAGATAGGATTTTTTGTGCTTCCAACTTCTTGCAAGATTCATCTATTTTTGATACTTCTAAAAGTGAACTAATTTCCTCTCTATACATTACCTCAATATAGCCTTTGTCACTTAATTGTCTCACATTCAACTTTAACTTCATTAATTTCAGGTGTGTATGTGCTCTTGGTTCTTTAAGAGGTGTATCAACAACCTCTTTTTGAGGATTATTCATTTCAATTATTCATCAATATTGTTGCTGTTACACTCATGGGTTAAACAGTATGTTGTCAACATCACTTCTCTAACTCTTGCTACAAAATCTTAACATGTGGTGTAGGAAAACTCAAAGTGATTTTTATTCTGTATTCTATACTTAGAGGTTGGGAGTTGGAGGATGGATGAATCAACATAATCACTTAGATTAGCTAAGTTGGTAGTCATATTTTATATAAGGTCCCAAGAGGTAATACAATAAAGAGGTCTATAGAAGGTGGATAATTAATTGAAACTACTAGCCTATATTTTTATAGTTCAACAACATGAAAAAATAAAATTCATAGATTATGAAGTGCATAACAACCTGAAATCAAATTAATTAAAAATTACAAAGCATACTTACAAACTATCTAGAACCTTCAAGTCATTAAACATTATTCAATTACGAAATACATTTTTTTAATTTTAAAATTAAAAAATAATTTGTATTACCTAAGTGAAACTTCGATGACCACCTCCACTATCAGGTGTTATCATCAAAGGTCCAAGATTAACCTATTCAACATCCAAAATGATATATAAGAATACCATTCATATAACATTTAGCTCTTCACATGTAATATTTATAATTCTTTACTAGTTACGTACCTTTGCAGTAGATTTCATCGTGTAATAGGGAGATGGAGGACTATTGAAAACATACTGAACACTATTACCCTGAAATTTTATTATAACCATTCAACTAATTTAGTTAATCTTGCATTTCAAAAATGAAATTTAATAAATTAAATTAAATGAACTTGCTAACATTTACTTGGCTATCAAGGTTGAAAGTGTCATTCAAGAGGGCATCTATCATCACCATCTCATCAGTTATAGATGTACCCTGGGCACCTGCATCTTGACTATGCTCGGGATCATAAACATAGAGTGACCCATAATCTTGAAATATATGAGGTGGGAACTCTACTCCTCGAAGACTCACCCGCCTTGAACCCTATGCTAGAGGAATGGTATGTTGTATGAGGCTTTGGGTGAGGGAACTAATCGATTGCAATGTATCCACCTTGACACTCTCCTTCACAATGGAAGGGATAAACACATGCTCATGCACTAGGGTCTAGCGAGTGGTCATCTTGCTAGCCATTGTGCATCAATACATTCCCCCACTTTATCTTATGTGGAGCCCCACCTCTACCATGGAAGTCCCGCATGTCAAAATAAATTTTATTAAGGACAAACTCATAGTAGAGTCTCCTCAAAAAATATTGTGGTAGCTCATTGTTGTTGCATGGAGGGTGGTGAAAAACCATCTAACACCTTTCCCAAAAATGGCTCTTTATCCCTTGGTGGTTACACCAATGGATAGGGAACCTCTTGCACATAGGATGTAAGTATTGCTTTATTTTAGAGTTTGTGAATAGTGCACACAAGTCAAATTTTGAAATATTTTCATCTTTAACTTGTTTATATGATAATTTTTGTCTGCATAAAATTGTCTAAACTCTCGTCTCTTCTTAGACCAAATAGTTATTTTCTTGCTAATTGAATCTACATGAGATATTATGGATTGAATTGATTGAGAAAGTGTGATTCTATGTGAGGTTGTGCCTAAAGGATCTCTTAACCTTGCAATTAACTCAATTTGTTTCTTGTTATTTTCAATTTGCCACATTAAATTTTCTTGAGTTCTTGGAGCATGATGAGGAATTGTTGGAGGTGTTTGTTGAGGTTGTTATTTAGTAGGGATTTGAGAATGAGGCGAATTAAGATTTTGAGGTGGAATTTGAGAATGATTTGGAGGTGCATTAACATTTCCTAAAAATTAAATAAATTTACATCAAAAAACATATTAAATCTACCTATTTAATACCAAATTCACAAAAAAAATAAAAAATTACTTACTCCTTTGATCTCCATGATGTCATGGTGACATTTTCACAAATATTTGGTGAAGAAATCGAGCAATTTTGACCTTCCTAGAATGTGAGTGCGTTATGTAGGGTTTGCAGGCCACAAAGAAGGTTTTTAGCAAAAGAGAGGAAAGAGTTAAATGAGGATTTTGTTTTGTTTGTTTTTTTTAAAGAGGTTATAATAGGAGAGGATTATAATGTTCTCATGTTTTTTATTTTTCTAAAATTCAAAATAAGGTGGCTTTTTTTTGGCCCCCATCTTTCCGCACCCGCCCATTTACCCGACCCGATATTAAACTACATTTTCAAGTTTTTTCCCTTCATTCGGTAGTTTAATTGAACTTTGTGTTATCTCTTCCAAGCTTATTCTTCTCTATTTCATTGAGTGGGTATTTTAAAAATTGGGTCCCTAAGTTCCCATATGAAACTTGGGGCATGTTGTGTAACCACACAATAGGTATGACATTTAGAAAATGATGTTGTTTGTGCAACAAAGGTCTCAATTGAGAAGTGATATATTGAAATAAAATATACATCCACTTAAAAGGATATAAACACAATTAAAATAAAACCTCTAAATCAAGAAGATAATCAAGCTCCATTACCAATATAATCATGTTATTTTTGCAATAGGAAGAGAGGGAGAGATAGAGATAGAAAGAGGGATATATATAGGGGGGATAATGATAGAGAGAGACAAAGGGGTAAGGAGATAGATATAGAGATAGATCAATGGGGATGGATATGGAAATGGAAATAGAGATGGAGAGAAAGAGAGGGAGATATAAAGAGATAGGATAGAGGGATATATAGATATGGAATAGATAAATATATAGAGAGAGAGGAAGATAATGCTAGAGGGAGTGATAGAAAGATAAAGATAGAGATAGAAAGTGATATATAGAGAGATATAGAGAGAGGGAAATATATATGGTTAAAGAGAGAAGGAGATATAAATAGAGGGAGATATAGAAGAAGAAAAATGGAGAGATAGATATAGAGGTAAAGAGATGGATATAGAGATAAAGCTAGATAGGGATATATAGGAGAGATGGAGAGATAGATATAACTTGGAAAATATAGAGGGGGTGAGAGAGACAAGAGACATCGACAAAGATAAATATATAGAGGGAGATATGGAAGGTGAGAGGAAGAGGGAGACGGTGAAAGAGGGGAAGATAGAGAGATAAAGATAAAGGTATAGGAAATGATATATATATAGAGAGGTAGAGAGGGATATATATAGATAGAGATAGAGTAGGAGAGGAGGGATAAATGAAGTGAATAAGAGAGAGACATATAAATATGTAATGATATATAAATAGAGAGGGAGAGGGAGAGATAATCATATAGAGATAGAGGGGGAAAGAGATATAAAGGAGGTGATAAATACAAGTAACAGGGAGAGGGAGAGAGATATAGAGAGGGGGGGAGGTGGAGAAATAGAGATGGATATAGGGAGGGAGAAACATGAACTGTGTGTGTGTGTGTGAAAATGTGAGTGAGATATATATATAGATAGAGACGGAGGGAGGGAGAGAGAGGGAGAGAAATAGAGAGGATAGAGGATAAGAGAGAGATATAGAGAGTGATAGATAGAGAGGGAGAGAGAAGAAGAGATAGGGATAAAAAGAGGGATATATATATATATATATATATATATAATGGTAAAGATAGAGGGTAAAGAGAGAAATGCAAGGAGAGGTAAGGAGATAGAGATAGGGGTGAGAGATACAAAGGAATATAGATATGGAGATGGAGATATAGATGGAAAGAGAGACATGGAGAAATAAATAGAGATAGAAAAAGGGAGAGAGAAAGAGAGATGGATATAATGAGGGAGAGATGGAGGGAGAGATGGAGGGATAGAAAGATAGAGATAGGGAGTTATATATAGAGGTAGAGAGATATATATAGAGAGAGGGAGGGAGAGTTACAAATGGGGAGATATACATAGAGAGAGATGTCCAAAGAGAAAGAGAGAGATATCTTTATATCTTTGTCTCTCTCTATCTCTATATTTCTCATTATCTCTCAATCTCTCTCTTCCTCTTGCTACCCTATTTCTCTTTATATTTGTCTTCCCTTCTCTATTCCTCTATCTATATTTTTCTATTTTCCTCTCTCTGGCTCTTTCCCTTTCTCTCTCTCTTAATCTATTTTTCTATCCTTATTTATCTCCCTCTCTCTCCCATTTTCCTTCCTTCTTTATCTCTTGATATTTATCTCCTATTTATCTTTATCTCTCTATCTCTCTATCTCCCTCTCTCTATGTCACTATATCTATCTATGTATCTCCTCTTCTCTCTTTTCCTCTTTCTCTCTCTCTTACTATCTCTATCTCTTTTTCTCTCCCTATTTGTTCCTCTATATATCTACCTCTATTTTGGTATATTTATCTTTCTATATCTCTTTGTCTCCCTCTTTATCTCTCTATTTATCTTTCTCTCTATCTCTATTTTTATTTCTCTCTTCTCTCTTTTTGTATCTCCCTCTCCCTCTCTCTATCTATCCATTTCTTTGTTTCTATCTCTCTCTAACTCTCTATCTCTCTCTCTCTCTCTCTCTTTGTCTATCTACCTCTCTACTCTCTCATTTTATTCCCCTCCCTTTCTTTCTTTTTCTTTTTATTCTCTTTTCCTCTCTATATCTTATCTCCATCTCCATCTCCATCTCCATCTCCCTCTTCCTTCTCTCTTCCTCTCTTTTATCTCTTTCTATCTCTATCTATTTCCCTCTTATAGTGTGTAACGGGTACATTGAAGAGATTTTAAAGGTGGATTATCATATCCTTAATAAAATGACATGATACCATAAGCATAGCTCCCTAGGGACATGCGTTATCCTTGGGTTGCTAACACAAAATGATTAATCAAAAGTTAGTTTCTCTCCCTTCCTCACTCTATAACTATTAATTTATATTTTAAGTTTGAAATTTATTTCATTATATGAATTAAAATAAAAATTCAAAATAGAATTAAAAATTGCAGATCCTTTCAAATGTCCCCTTTTGTGACCTAGAGTATGAAACCACTGATCACTTGTTTCTTTAGTGCAGTTTTGCTAATTAGTGTTGGGATTTTGTTTAGCGCAAGCTAGATCTAAAAATGCCTCTCCCAAATTCAGTATGGGATCTTTTCCAGAGCTGGCCAGTTCTTTACCAGTCATCTTTCTTTTCATGTTTATGGCACATTATTCCAAGGTTAGTGTTATGGAATATATGGTGGGAAAGGAATATGAGAATTTCTAGGAATCTAAATCCACATTAGAGCTAACTTTGCTTAAAATTGAAAAATCAATTTCAGAAGGAGTAAATTCTAGTGTACAGAAAGTGAAATCAACAAGCTCATCTTTTACAAATTGGGACAACTTTATTTTAACAAATTGGAAGTATATAAAGCTACCATTTGATGGAAGTCTCCTTAAGAATTGTCCCAACAAAGTTAATAGGAACCTAGTCAAATGGGCTCCTCCTCAAGCAGACTTTGTTAAATTAAACTTCGATGAAGCCTCTAAATCTGAATCAAGGAAATCAAGAGCTGGTATTTGTATTCGTAACTCATCAGGTGGCTTATTGGAAACTTATTCATATCATCTAACCTTTTGTTCAAAAAAAAGTGTGAAAGCACAAGATTTATTATAAGGGTTGGAAGTGGCCTCACAATTGGGGATACAAAATATCCATATTGAAGGTGACTCTTTAATAATTATAAATGCATGTAGATCAAGAAAGGCTCTGAATTGGAGCTTGAATTATGTTTTGCAAAAGCTTGGGCTCTAATTGAAAAATTCAATTCCTTCATAATCACTCATGTATATAGGGAAGGTAATGGAATAGCAGATTTTCTAGAAAATTTAGGTTGTGAGGAAATAGAATTAAAAGTTATGCAAGATATCAAGGCTCTAAGTGATTACCCCGAATTGAAAAATCTTCTTAATCAAGAGGAAAATTCGAATCCATGAGGAATATTCTTGGGAACATTTGGTTACATGATGGCTATTAAGTTGTGTTTGCGAACAAAGTATTAAAATTTGATACTAAAGTTGGTATCATCTAGTAATTATGATGTCTTGGGATTTCACATTATACTCTTTAACAAGGTAAAGATTTCTTTGCTGCCTTGGAGGCATGTGTACTACTTCATTGGTACCTTCAGGATGTCGACATGTGCTCCAAGAGCATATTGAAATTTGAGTTAAGATTGATGGGACAGGTTAAAAATTTCATTAAAATGTTTCAAAGTTGCCACCTCCCCAGCAAATGTTGTAACTCTTCATGGCGGCATCCTTAAGGTACAAATTTCGTGTGGCAGTAAAAATCATTCATTTTTTCCAGTTGAGATAAATTTATTTGCACAAATTCTTATAATTTCATGGTTTTCAACTGCCTTCGCTTTATGCGATTTATTAGCCATCATGTTTTCCAAAAAATGTGTAGCATCCAAAGGTATTTTGGGGGATTTAAAAAAGTGCTTTCTCAGCCATTTTATTCATCCATTTTTAGCAAGCTGGTTGTGCATCTGGGTAGCGAATTTCATCCTGAGATTGAAAGTGCAGAAAGGCTAACGGTATGGCTCTCCGCCCTTGGAACTTGAGAATAATCTGCCAGGTTCAACCTTGGGAAAGGCCATTTGAAAATAGCCTTTCTCAAGATCTATGCCTCATTTTTAAGCTGGATTCCATGTGAACAGAAGATGTAGTTAGGGCAGTGTTGGGTTCTGAGATTACTAGGCCCAGAGCTTGTCACCTAATTTTCCCCTCCCAGGTTATTTCAGTCTTTTTATCTAATGCTTTGGATTTACTCCAATCATGGAAGGAATTAGAAGAAATTATGGTTAAATTTGTTAACCCTCAGTTTATTAACAAGAATGCTTTGCTCTCTGTTGTGCAAAATTATAATCTATCTTCTGGGGAAGGTTATGTTGGTGGTTTATTCTCACATGAATCTATTAAGGTTCAAGGAAAATTTGAGGAAATTTTTAAAGTCCTCAGATTAGGCCTTTAATTTAGAAATGATTATGTGCTTTTATCATCTATAAAGAAACATGCGAAAACCATCAGTGCATCATTGGACTTTGAAATTAAGGATAAGTTTTATGCCTTATTGTTTCTCTGTGATCATCTGCAATATCAATTTCTTATTTGGCATTCTGATAAAAAAGGAAAAATGCATATGCAAGCTGACAATCAGGAGAAAAATGATTTTCATGCATCCCCATTAGCAAAATGCTCTAAAGATCTGAATAAGGGTTTAGTGGCAAGTGCCCGAATCTCAGTTGTGAATCAAACTGAGGGGGTAGAAGTTCCTGCCATTAGCTACAACTTCTTTTCCCGTGACATTCCTCTTACCAAGAAAGCAAAGCCGCAAGTTCTTCAAACTGAAGTGCAAGACCAAAACTCCACTTGTGGAGTAGAATTCATCTAAAGAATTAAGGGTTACCAATTTTTTGGTGTAGTTCTTATATTTTTAAGGATATTTTGAACGCATATTTTGTTCCTCAATTTTGTATCACTCTTGTAATGGGGATTTCAGCCAGTTGGGCAATTTAGGGTGATGTTTTTGTAGTTAACTTTTTGAAAATTTAGGGTGGCAAAAAAATGGGCATTTTAGGGTGGTGGTTTTGTTGATAGTTTTTTGTGTTTGTAGGGTGGCAGTACTGTAGCTAATTGTTGAAAAGGTTCTGTAGCTATTTGTCAAAAATCTGTTGTTGTTCCCCACTAGCGGGATTTTTTGTCACCCTCTATTATTGTTTCAAATTTTGGGCTATAACTAGAGGTTTTCTTCTTGGTTCTTTGTTGCCGGTATGCCCTTTGAACCAAGATTTGTACATCTATTTTATATTATTAATATATTATAGTGGTTCACCACTTTTATTTAAAAAAAAAATCAAAATAGAATTATTCTATAATAATTAAACTTTTCATAACATAAATAATTATAAATTAATTAATTCTAATAATTTTTAATTATTATTTGTAATTCCATAAGAAGAAGATATAAATAATAAAAAAATTCATACTTAAAAATATAAATTAAAAATTAAAATAGAATAAGCTAAATGCAAAGTCAAAATATGTCAAAATCCAAATTTTGATAAACATAATAATTTTAAAAAATTAATAATAAATAATTAACTTATTAATTTAATTTAAATTTTTTTTTTATTATAATTGAAATATTAATAAAATATGCAACTAAAAAATATAATTGATATATTACAAACAATAAACTCAATATTGAAAAATTAAAAAAATATAAAATTGAGCTTAAATTATCAAATAAATAAATTTTTAAAAATTGAAACCATACTTCAAATAAAATATTAAATATAAAAAATAAACTATATTAAAATTGTTAAAGCTCAAATTTTGTATTTTATATTAAAAATTACAATAACACTTGTGAATGTAAAATTCACCAAGCTCCCTTCATGTTTTGTTTTTTGCTAAGTATCGGCCCATGCCTTGAATGAACATCTTTGACCCCTTTTGATAAACAACTACTGACCTCAGCCACGTGTCAGCTCAGTGCTCTCCAAAGGAATTCTCTCCTTCACTCTTCTACCAGCTCCTGCTATGCTCCCACGTGTCTCCACTGCGAGCTATTTCTAACTCCCCCCTTTCGCTTCCTCATCGGGCCTCCCTACGTGCCATGTAGCTTTCATTCGCTTAAAGATTTGGCGGGCCCCACAAGAGGTGTGTATAACAAAATTTGTTGCTACATGTCATCCCAATGCAAGATTTCAATGAAGGGAGGGGAGAACGAGCTACGGGTTGCGCCATGTTGCCATCTGTCTCCTTACGAATGTTTGTTCAACACGAAAGACTGGGCAGGCTATGGGCTGTGATATGATGTCGCGTGTTTTAACTGCCAATGCTAGGTGGTGACACTTATCTGCTCAGGAATTTGTCGGGACCATTGCTATCATTTGCAGAGGATGCACCTAGATGGGGAGCAACCAAATGCTATGGCCTGAATAGTTTTTTGTTGCAATGACCTAAGGAATCATGGCTACTGAATCTTTCAGTTACTACTCCTAAGTGGTGGGAATGCTTGCTATATATGTTGCTCTTTGCTTTTGAGGAGGGGTTTTGAATTCGAAGGTTCCAAGATTTAGAATTATAGGATTTTAGAGAGACACCAGGCCTTTTTATTGTTTAGATTATTGCAAGAACTCACATACTGTTCCATTGTTCAGCCTCTCTATTTTCTTATGCTATTGATAAACTTTATAGTGTGCCATTATTGTTTGAATGGTTTATTTGCTAAACTTCTATAATTTGAATGCAAGTTTGCTGGTTTAGATCACGTCTTTTGACTCTTCTTTTTAGTAAATGGGTGTGAAAATTATTTTATGTCATTGAATGATCTTTTCATGCTTCAATTTTTAATTTCTATTATTATAGGACATAGAAGATTGTTGAACGAGCCCTTAAATCATATCCAAAAGATAGATTTATCATTCCTTTTATCTAAATTCTAGTGCATCGCCTTAGTTAGATCCTTTATTTTTATATCTGCTTCCTTTTCCCATTCCAAAAAACCAATTACAGAAGAAGCCAACTTCTTTAAAAATCCGGAGGTCACTTAGTTTAGCACAATAGGTCCCCCATAAGCTAAGTTTCCCATAGAGGGTTTTTACCTTGCCAATTTTTGGCATTGACAGTTTTTTCTTTCCTAGCATGCTTGGTGGGACTGAGCTTCAATGAACCTAATTTTTAGAAGGGTGTATGAGCCATTGCCTATAACTAGGTCCCAAATAGCGAATAATTAGGGTCTGGTCTATTAGTACCACCATTAGGGATAGTACAGCCTACACCCAATTAGTGAACGTCCTGCTTCCTCCTCCCTTACCGCTAGCCATGTTGCCCGTTGCTAACAAAAATTATGTGGCATGGGACACTAGAAGTCCTCTTGTAGCACTAGTAGCACCTGTCATTTGGGCTGCTATCCCAATCTCTGCCCTGAAAGCTATACCTAAATTCACCGGAGATGGCTCAAGAACACTAACCAAACATTTGCAAGATGTTGATGATGTATGCCTGGTACATGGTGTTACAGACCAAAATATAGCACTAAGGTTGCTCACTGCCTCTTTCAGAGGCAAGGCACTGGATACAACCGAACACTATCAGTACTTGGGATGATCTCGAAGATCCTTTTTATTAGATATTTTCAAACGATGGAGACCGATCCTCGCTATACTATCAACTGTCAATCATAAAGTGGGCTCCACATGAAGCCATGGTTGACTTCAATGTCTGGTTCAATAGAAGCTGGTAGAGAATCCAAGTTGATATCCAACCACCACCTAATTTGGCATTTATGTTCTACTTAAAATATTTCAACCCCAACATTTCAATGATGATCCAGTCTTTAGGTGGGACCACTCTACCGGATGCTTACAACACTATTGTCAAGGTGGAGAACAATTTGATAGATGTTGGGAAGTTGCCACCTCAGCCCATCATTCCCATATTTCTAGAAATATCAGTTCATGCTCAGGAGATTCCTTCTACCAGTGTGCAGGCTCCTCCTCAATCTATGTACACATATCCGAGCGCGCCACAAAACGTTGCCTCTACATCCGACTCTTCAAAGGAGGAGATAAGCGAGTTCAAGGAAATGTTGTGAACTATTGTTAATGAGATAACTATCATCAAGCACAACTAGGTGTGTCCCCAAAGCTAACTTATCAAAATTACTAAGGTGGAATGCCTTCTTACCAACAAAACTAGTTCCAAAGAAGCGCTCACACAAATCCATAGACGCAAACAACCAATCAAATAGTACTGGTACCCACTCTGCTACAGAGTGCTAATCTAAGCTCAAGCAGAGAGCTAACTATAGGGAAAAATAATTTAATTGATGACATCAACCCCTGGTGCTTCCCTTGTGGTGATTCACACATACCCCGAAACCATGTCGTGCCCCTGAAGCTGAGATAACTGTCATCAAGTGCAACCAAGCCATGCCCCCGAAGTTGACTTATCAGAATTACCAAGGTAGAAGGCCTTCTTACCAACAAAACCAGTTCCAAGGAAGCGCTCACACAAATCCATAGGCGCAAACAACCAATCAAATAGTACCGGTACCCACTCCGCTACAGAGCGCTAATCTAAGCTTGAGTAGAAAGTTAACTGTAGGGAAAAATAATTTAATTGATGACATCAAGCCCTAGTGCTTCCCTTGTGGTGATTCACACATGTTTCGAAACTACTCATGTGGCAACCTACAACAAAAGGTGGTAGAGTAGCGTATCCAAGGCACAACGTTAGATCCTGAAAGCTATGTGTACACTTCTTTGTAGATGGACAATGCGGTGGTCACCACACAAATGCAGGGGATTTAACCTAGAGCAAGATGCAAACTTCACTCCCGATCACACACTCTTCTCATGGATGGAAGAGGAAGAAGCGATGTTTTCCAATGATGCATCCACATCTAAAACACCACAGGTGCAGTTCAATTACAACACCCGCACGAAAAGAAGATTCATGGGAAAAATAATCATCCAACAACTAGTCAATCCACAACCTAAAGATGCTCTCGACTAGACACCTAGTACCTTTGCAGTAACACGACAATGTCCGTTGTGAAAGGAAATTGTTATAACAAGAGCTAAGGAGCAAAAATATCCAAATCCGGCACCTTTCAATGTGGTGGAATAATTGAAAAAATCATCTGCCAATGTGTCTCTTTGGGATATATTAGCTATTCTAGAGCAAAAAACATTGCTACAAAAGGCTCTTTGAGAGGATCCAATCATTGAACCACAAGATCAATCGCTCAAAGGAAAGGTTGTTGATCAATCACCTCCCACCAAGGTTCTCACGAATAGCATAGTGGAGGCTCCTATCAAGGAAAAGGACAAGCCAAAGCCGAAACCCTTTTTCCTAAATCTCATTGTGGGAGAGAAGTTATTGCACAATGCCATGATTGACTCCGGTGCCAACACCACAGTCATGCTGAAACAAATAGTTGAGGCCTTGGGGCTTAGCTATGAACCTCTTAAGAAAGGAGTGATGCAGCTCAATGGAAACAAAGTTGAGACTATCAATCTCATCAAAGACCTTCACTTGAATCTATTCACCTACCCTAGCATCACAGTGCGGCAAGATACTATGATCATTGATGTCCCTCCCATGTTCGGTCTCTATCTCTCCCAAGAATTCACTTCGAAGGTAGGAAGATACCTGTCCCTGGATTGGTCACACATGATCCTCAGGACTAAGCATGGCGTGAAAATGAAAATAGTTTCTAAGGTTCTGCATTCAAAACATGTGGCCGATGAAGCCATGATCAACTTTGAGGCTACTCATACCTCTTTCACTTAAGAAGAAATGCATTGCACTGAGCTGCTAGAAGATGAAAAAGTGACTAGAGATCGCACTGATCAAGAAGATACTCTCTTGAGTGAATATATAGATGTTGATCCTTTCAGAAACTACCATGCTATGGGGTTTGGAACCTATGTCATCTATGATGAAGATTAGGTACTCCCGAGATTCATCAAAGAACTGAAAAGTGGTCACGCTTCAAAGCTATGGAAGTTGCACTTTGATAGAGCAAGATGTAAGGTTGGCGTAGGAGTCAGGATATGCTCAACATCCCCACAAAATGAAAAGATAATGAGGTCATTCCGCTTCCAGTTCATTTGTTTGAACGATGAAGTTGAATATGAAGGACTAGTGCAAGATCTTAGCCTTGTGGAATGGATGGGCATTAAGCACTTAATGGTGTTCAGAGATTCCAAACTAGTGGTCAATCAAGTCCATGGAATATCTGTGTCCAAGAATGTCTGCATGTGATCCTATAGACACCAAGTTTGGGACTTGATTGAGGGATTTGAAGCCTTCAACATTCAAATGGTGCCTCGAGAAAAAAATACAGATGCAGATTGCATGGAAACAATCATATCACAGTTTGATCTCGCCTCCGATCTCATTCACAACAAACACTCTATACGAGTGATAGTTCAACTGGAGATTCCAAACAATGAACAAAGCTTGCAAGTGTTTGACAATGATGAACACATTGCATCATTCATCTAGCAGTCAGGAGAATTTTCCGACCAGCTCCAACTGAAGATCACCGAAGCTTATGAAGGAAAAATCATTCAGCGGAAATCCAACAAGCTTCCAAAGGGATCGATCACTCACAAAAATATTTTTGATTGTGACGATGCAAGAAACGACAAGAGGAAGTTTGTAGCAGATAAAAGCGACTATTCCAACCTTCAGGTTGGAGATGGAAGAAAACTTAAAGTTGGGAAACATGTATTGCATGATGATAAAGAAAGACTCATTGACTTTTATGAAAGATATGAAGGAGTGGTGGCCTGGTGATATGATGACCTCAAGGGATATGATCCTGATATCATCTAGCATACAATAGAGTTGGTAGAAAGCACAAAGCCGATTCGCCAAAAATAGAGGCCAATCAACCCCAAGATTGAAGCGCTAATGGTGCAAGAATTAACAAAGCTAATCTAGTCATGGATTGTCTTCTCAATTAAGCATAGCACGTGGGTATCCAATTTGGTCCTGGTCTGAAAGAAGAATGGAGATATTTGTCTATGTGTAGAATTTTGTGACCTAAACAGAGCATCCCTAAAGGATCATTGCCCACTACCTTCAAAGGTGTCAATCCTACAAACGGTGGTAGGATCAAAGATGTTTTCCCTGTTAGATGGCTTCTTTCCCTGTTAGATGGCTTCTCCAGTTACAATCAGATTTGGGTCAAAGAGGAGGATCAACACAAGACAATGTTCACTACTAAGTGGGGAACGTTTGCATATGCTAGGATATAGTCCGACCTCTCAAATGTCAGAGCCACCTTCCAGGGAGCAATGGATATCGCTTTTAGTGAGTTGATCAACAAGATCATCTTGATCTATTTGGATGATTTGATGGTGTTCTCCAAGTCCAAGGATGATCATTTCAATCACCTTAAGATGGTTTTTAAGAAATGTCAGGAGTTCAGGATATCCCAGAACCCAAAAAAATGTGTCTTCAGAGTACCACAAGGCAAGCTATTGGGGCACGTAGTGTCCAAAGAAGGAATTTCAATTCATCCCAAGCGGGTGAAAGCAATCAAAGAGCTTCCCCTTCCAGTCAACAAGAAAGGATTCCAATCATTCTTGGGAAAGGTAATTTTTTTAGCAATTTTTTTTATGATTTTGCAAGAATAATTAGGCAAATGGTGTAAGATGCTCCTTGGTTTGCTTGCACAATCAATTAAGAAGACTTTACACTGTCTTCATCCAGGAACCTGATCCCTTTCTAGGTTCTTGCTAGGCTTAGATTATCAACTAAGTCCTGTCTCACTCTTCTCCAAGAGCTTCACTCCTTGTGCTTCACCTTAGAGGACTGACACCACTTGATCTTGCAAAACTCTTCCCTACACTTAGAAGAATCTAAGTGCTAACTTCACTCTCAACCTTGAACTGCTTGCAGGGGTGTTAGAGACACTGAAAACATGCATTTCCCATCCACTTAGATCCATCTTTGAGGACCTTCAATATGATGTCTTACCGATTTCAATATTTTGCTTTGAGAAGGCCTAATTGCTTGTAGCCCTTGACAGTGTCCTTTTTGCTTTTCTCGCCCAAACTCTCCAAACAACCTGGCAAAAAAATTGCACTTTCAGACACCCTTTTTAGTCCTTTAAAAGATTCTCAGGGTTTTAGACCCCTGACTCCTCTGTACAGTGGATTCCTACAATCTAGGGTAAATAGGGCTAATAGGCCTAATTCCTAGGGTTTCAATGATCTCTTGCTAATCTCTCACACAAATGGATTGATTAAGCCTCAATCCTTCTAGAATTCTTAGGTAAGGTTATGCCCCACCTAGAACTGTACTTTTTCCATACAGTGCCTCCTTCCCCTGCCTATGTTCTTCAATTTTTCACCTTCAAACCTCTAACCGGGCAACTTTAGCTTGCCTAGGGTTTGTTAATACATCCTACTGCTCGAATCTTCAAGACTCCTACCACTACATATGTACAGAGCAATGAATCCCCTAGAAAATCCATCCATTCTTAGGAAATTCCCGTGGCTAGATTTCATGGGGGAGCCATGAAAAGATAAACTGATCAAAACTAAACTAGAAAAACCTCAAGACTCTAACCTATGAATTCAAAACACTAATTTAGCACAAAACAACTTGACTACTAAATGAAAAAGACTTGAAACTTCACTATGAACATGAATACAATGCCAAATCAGTATATACAAAGCATTTGATATCACTGTTTCTCAAGATACTCAAGAAAAACACAAAAATTCCAGAATTCTCTCTATTCCCATTAACCAAAAACTTGATTACAACAATCCCCCACCGTGCATTCGAGCCACACCTTACATAGATGCCATTTTCTAAGTTTTAAGGGATGTTGGTCGATCCCACACTCCTAGCTTTTAGGGGATCCGAGATAACTAAGTTGCATGCAACCTGACAAATGTTGTCATGCAACTTTACAACAACTTTTTGCAACTTCCCATCATTGTGTCCTCTTCCTAACTTCTAGGACCTCTAACTCCTTGATTTCGAGCCATCAACTCCCTTAACTGCCTCTTGGCATCTTTCAAACAGTAAGGATGTGTTTAGAACACATTTAAGGCTCTATTCCAAACTTAAGCTATTTAAGGCTAAATAAAACAAGAATTAACAACAACGATTAAACTATGGTGACCTTAGTCCTAGTGACTAACTCACCCATTCGACACACAAGAAAGACCTTCTAAGGTCCAAAATAAACACACCATTACCCTGACTGGGCTAAGGTCAGGTACAAGCCAAAATTGATCATTAACAAAATGGAGTTTAGCCTAGGTGCTCCTGCACCAGCAAATCACCCTGATACTGAAAAAGGATCAAACATTTAAATGGAAAAAAGAAGCCATAGAAGCATTCAAGAAAGTCAAGGATGCTATTTCCTCTGCTCCTGTTCTGGTCAATCCAGACTTGTCAAAGGACTTCATAATGTATGTATTCAACAACAAGTTAAGCATTGCTAGTGTCTTAACTTAGAAAGATGATGAGGGCAAGGGAGAACATCCAATAGCATTCCACTCTTGAACCCTGAAGGAATATGAGACAAACTACAACTTTGTGGAGAGGCAAACATTTGCAATAGTTAAGGGGCTCAATAAGTTTTGAAACCTAATCTCTTGCAATAAGGTGCTTGTCTATGTTGTGCATTCTAGTGTGTGTGAATACATCATGGAGGGAGAGATCTCTGAAAAAAGGGCCAATTGGATCACTAAGATCCTTGAATATGATATTGAGGTCAAACCTACAAAGACTGTTTGGGGAAGAGGATTGTGCAAATATCTTGCACACGATGAAGAAATGGCCACCAAAGAAGAGCAGCCAGAACTAGTCTTAATGAACAAGTCAGATTTTGAAGGTTGTTGGTTGGTGGATAGAGTAAGGTTTATGCACATAGGGAAATATTCGCTAGGCCTTCCTTCTCAGAAGAGGAGATTCTACTGCCTACAAAATAGTGGATATGCGCTCATTGAAGGGATCTTGTTCAAAATAAATTTTAACGACATTCTATTGTGGTGTGTTACTATAGAGCAAACAAAGAAGATCCTCAACACCTTCCACAACAGTCCCGCAGGTGCGCATTTCTCCATCAAGACCACCGCCATCAAAATCATGTGTGTAGGGTACTACTGGCCAACGTTGTTCAATGACTCTTACTCCTTGGTTAAAACTTGCAAAGAATGCTAGTTCTTCGTAGGAAGAAGAAAGAATTTTGCAATGCCTCTCAATTTGATAGTGTTAGGGTTCTAGGATAAAGATTGGGATTAGGGCTAGGTTTGGGGTTAGTGTTCAACTAGGATTAGGGTTAGGGTTACAATAACGAAAGGGTTAAGTTTCAATTAGGATTGAATTGGTGTTACATGATTAGGGTTTATATTCAATTAGGGTTAAGGTTCAACTAGGGTTAGGATTAAGATGCAATTACAATTAGGGTTAAAGTTAGGTGAGGGTTAGGATTAGGGTTTAATTAGGGTTACTATTAGAATTAAGGTTGCTATTAGATTTATGATTATGAATAGGGTTGGAACTTTGGTTACAAAATTTAGAATTATTAGGGTTACAATTAGAATTAAGGTTGCTATTAGGATTATGATTATGAATAAGGTTAGAATTATGGTTAGGGTTAGAATTATAATTAGGGTTATAGTTAGGGTTAGGATTATAGTTAGAGTTGGGGTTTGAATTAAATCCTAAACCTTACCCTAATTTATGAAGCTAACAATAATTCTAATTATAACCCTAACCCTAAACCTAACTTACTATAACTCTAACCTTAACCCTAACACTCACAATAATTTTAAATTGAACCCTAACTCTAATTTATCTCTAATCCTAACACTTACCCTTACTCTACAGTTAACACTAATTGTAATTGTAACCCTAACCCTGACACTAAGAATATTTTTTACCCACCATAATTCTATAACTAATACTAATTATAATTGCAACCCTAACCCTAACCCTAACCCTAACTCTAACCCTAATTTTAACCCTAATTCTATCTCTAACTCTAACCCTAGCTCTAATCCTAACCCTATTTAACCCTAACTCTTGTTGGAAGAATGAAGAAGAATGATCATCTCTATAGTTTTGTGTTGTCATTGATGTCACCATGTTGTGATTGCAAGCTTAAGTCATAGTGCTTGATCTGGTATTTTGGTCTGGTATCTGGACCGGTATTTAAGCTGCACCCTCAGGTATTCTAGTCCACAACCCTCTACAGTTGGTAGTTGATGCTTGCAATTTTGGGAAAAAGTTCATGATTGCTGAAGGCATGTATGTTTAGAATT
The DNA here is from genome assembly GCA_007258455.2 of Sequoia sempervirens. Taxonomy (NCBI): domain Eukaryota; kingdom Viridiplantae; phylum Streptophyta; class Pinopsida; order Cupressales; family Cupressaceae; genus Sequoia; species Sequoia sempervirens. Next base: position 2,045,549 of record VDFB02000001.1, on the reverse strand, counting down.
TCTCGTGCTTCGATGCTCGTACGAATTAGTGGCATTATTATGTTGATTTGTTTTTGCAATGAAGTTTATTTCTGGCTAATTTATTGGATTAGTCGTGATATGGTGAATTAATTTTGTTATGTAGATATAGGTGTAACCTATCTTAGGTCCATGCCGACAGGATGTAGTGTGTTGAGTGTTTGAATTTCCTTTTGGAAAGATATTGTGAAAGCTTGTAGTTGACAGGTTGGTATTTTTGGTAAACAAAGAAATGCATCTAATTAGGCTGACCTAATTGATGCTTGCAGATAGATTGAGTATATATATACATTGAACAATTTTTGAAGATGACAGGTAATCGATGAGGTAGTAGTGGATGTGAAAGTGAAGAAGAGCGAAAATGATGAAGTGTGTTAAGTCTGTCTATTGAGCATCACCGGAACTGCATTAACACTTGTTAGGTGCACTTTTTTAGTTCATTTTGGCTGTGAAGCCCAATTTTGTTTTGTAAATATTTTTGTAGGCAGTGAGCCTCCTTGTAAGCAGTGAGCTTTTGTATCTGGATAGTGAGTCCTCTTCTTGGCAGTGAGCCTTTGTTTTCGGTTTTGCAATATCTTTATATTGTGAGTTAGTCCTCACTGTGGTTTTTCCCTCATTAGGTTTTCCACATAAAAATTTGGTGTTCATTGTGTTGATTTTACTTTTTGTTATCTCCATTTCATGTTCATACTAAATAATAGAACAGTGTGGTTGTGAAATTAATAAGTGTTGAAGTTTTGAGTTTAGTTTTACTGACAACTGATTCACCCCCCTCTTAGTTGTCCTGTTCCTTTTAACAACTCTAATTCTCTCAAATGCTAATGGGAACCCTAATTCTATCTCTAATCATAATCCTCACCCTAATCCTAACCTTAAGCCTAACCTTAACCATAACCCTAACCCTAACCTTAATCTTAACTCTAATCCTAACCATAATTATATCCATACAATTAACACTAACTCTAATCCTAACCCTAATTTTATCTCCAATTATATCCCTAACCCTAATCCTAACCTTGAACCTAACCCTAACTCTATCGATAACTCTAACTTTAATACTAACCCTAAATCTAACCTTAATTTTATCTCTAATTATAACCCTAACTTTAATCCTAAACCTAAACCTAACTATAACCCTAACCCTAACCTTAATTCTATCTCTAACTATAACCCTTATCCTAATCATAATCTTAATCCTAAACCTAACCCTAACCCTAACACTAACCTAAACCCTAATTGTAATTCTAACACTAAACCTAACCCTAATCCTAACCCTAATTATAACCCTAACCTTAACCATAAACCTTACTCTAATCCTAATTCTATCTCTAGTTATAACCTAAACCTTAATCCTAATAGTAATCGTAACCCTAAACTTAACTCTAATTGTAATCCTAACCCTAACTTTAAATCTAATTCAATCTCTAATCATAATACTAACCCTAATTCTTTCTCTATCCCTATCTCTAACCCTAGCCCTAACCCTAACCCTAACCCTAACCCTAACCTTAATTCTATAACCCTAACCTTTACGCTAACCATATCCCTAACTATAACCTTTACCCTAATCTTAATCCTAGCCCTAACCATAAACCTAACACCTACCCCTAATTGTGACCCTAATCCTAGCCTAAACCCTAACCTTAACCCTAATCTTTACCCTATCTATAATTGAAACCCTAACCTTAACTCTATTTATATCTCTAACTCTAACCCTAACCCTATCCCCAACCTTAATTCTAATTTTGACCATAATCCTAACCCTATCCCTACCCCATATTATATCTCTAACCCTATTTCTAATGCCAACCCTAATTCATTTAATGTTTTACATGTTGCACTACAAATGCTACTAACATATATATATTTAATAATATATATGAAATATGCCGAGAGATATCCTTCTCGAGGTGCCTATTTTTTAATTAATTTATCATAAAAGTGCAATAGGCACCTCGAGAAGAAAAAGGATATCTCTCAATGTATTATATGTGTGTGTGTGTGGTTAATCCATCTAAGTAGATGATTAATTTTGATTTTTTATTTCTAAAAATAAACTTTTTTAATAATTATAATTGTTCAAGGAGACTTTGAAATTGTTTTTGATTAGCTACGATCAACATGTTTTGAGGGGACTAGAAACCCCAACCAATATAACAGAAGCTGCAAAAAGATAGAACACAGACAATCAATAGTCTACCACAAGATACACATGAAGAACAAACTACAGAGAATCAACTTTGATGAGGCCGAAAACCCTTTTACATCCAGGAATTCACAAGAGTCTACAACCCAATAATTTTAAAGAAATAGCCTGATTCAGCCAGGCACTAACCACAACCTGTAGCAAACATTTTGCAAAAAAAACACTGCTCAACATGAGCTAAAACAACAAGGTCTGCCAAAGCATCCTTCAAGAACAATCATTTCACCTAGACTCCCTACCTCAATAAGAGAGAAACTAGGGAAAATAGAGTAAGAGAAACTAGCAAAGCTCTAAGAAGCTTCAACAACCTTGTAGCACCAACCCACCCACAACACCATCTCAATCTCCGCCTTAATAGGAGAGAGCTCCCCTCTATAGGAGAGGATAAAATGAGAAACCTTCCCATCAAGGCCACTACACTCGACCACCTCGCATAAAATCCACCTCAATAAGAGCTCATAAGAGAGGATAGAGCAATTTTCCACCTCTACAACCACCAACTCTACCTCCATAGGAGCAGGCTCCTCCTCAACAGGAGTTGTCTCCACCTCAAAAGAAGACAAAACCTGGAAAACAAGGCAAAAGATAGTGACAGTAGGAAGGAATGACATTACATCCTTAGGCACCATAAGCAATAGGTGCAAGACACAAGAAGAAGACAACCCAACCAGCAATGAAAAGAAAGCATCCACCCGATCCAAGAGAAAAGACACAAGGGAAAGCTCATACAACAACCTAGAAGCAACCCCCCACATCAGCCAAAACTTCAAAACCCAACCAGGGTATAGAAAAAACTAGAACAACAAGACAAGGCCCAGAGCCCATAGCAAAAAGAAACCAAAAGGCTTCAACAAGCAACAATAAAACAACATAACGAAAGAGCCAAACCCCACAAGGAGAGAAAACATCTCCAGCCACCAGGGGGTCAAAAGGAACAACAAAGACCTCAACAAGGAGGACCACATGAAATGTTGCCAGAGAAAACATGGCTGAAGAGAAAATAGCTGCAAAAAGAAATGCAGGCCAATAGACCACCAAGAAAAGAGACCCAACCCTGGAGTGAGCAGCCCAAACAAGAAAGAAACAAGGAGAAGGCAACACAAAAAACTACCAAGCTACCCCAACATGTCGGTCAGAGCCAAAAATGGGCCAAAACTCCAAATAACCAACCAAAGGGAGACACCACCACACCACATGAGGGGAAAAAGAAGCAACCAAAACACACCCGAAATAAGAACCCCCAAAAGAGAGCCACCAAACCAACAACAGGAAGAAGCAAAGAGGGACCGAGAAGAAGTAAGAAGGAGAAAAGGCCAGCACGAGGAGCACCCAAGCCCTCCTATTATGTCAAATATGAGCAAAAAAAATCCCATTCAACCATCGAACCTCCACAGAAAGGCACACCTTCACCCCCAACAAGGAGAGTAGCAAGGAGAGAAGCCTCCAGACCTGCCAAGAGTAGCAAAACCAAAACGATCCATGAGTGTCGGAAGAGAAAATCCCAATAGAGTAGGGACCGAGCAAAGAAAAAGCCCCAAAAAAGGAGCACTGACAAAATATTGCCTGAGCCAAAGAGGGTACAGCAAGAGAAAGTTTACCACAGTGCATCCCCACACCCACAACCACAAAAACCGAGACTGGAAGAACCCGTAGCACCTCCAACAAACATACTCAACAAAATCCTCATCTTCATCATCAACACTGTCCTCTACAACAACTTTCGCACTTCCGCCCTAACCTGTGTTTGAACACACCGCTCCTGCTTCACCATTTTTTTTGCAGCAAATTAGGAGACTTTGAAATTGTTGATTGATGAGTTACTTATTACTTTTACTTTTAAGGGAATGTTCTGATACATGTATATTTTGACAAGTGATATTTTTTTGTGCACTTTTTTGTTATATTCTCAAATTCACTTGTACTTACCAGCATAATCACTTAACACATAATTTTTTATCAACATAACCATTGCATCTCCTTAAGAGTAAATACTAGTTTCAATTATACAAGACTAGTTGGTAAGAGTTTTGCACAGTCCATTGTGAACCTTTTCAAAATTTCAATTGACCCCTTGGTTCATAATATCTTATTAACTCTTTTTCTCATTTATTGTTTTTGATTAGAGGTAAAAAATGGGTTTTGATGGGGCCCAGAACCTAATACACAGAAAGGCAGGCTGTAATTAAGATACATCATAAACCATCAGCAGTCCCACAACAACCTCAAAAGATAGGCAGGACTACATGTATGCTGCAACAAACAAACAAGCAAGGGTCTGAGACCCCACAACATCTTGGTTTTAATCGGAACCAGAAACGCCCTATAGATACACAGAAATCCCACCTGCATGCGCCAGGCATCAACAAACCAACCACTCATGGAAGACACCACAAAGCCAAAAAAGAAAATATGTGTAATGGTGTAAGACACTGTTAGACCCCTAATAAAAAACAAGAGCAAAACCAAACACCCTACCTCAATAGGGGAGATGGAGAGAACAACAAACCACTGGGCACAATGCCACTTCTCAAACCAACAAGGCAGCTCTGAATAATATCAACCAACCTTTAGAAAAGCAAGAGAAGCCAAGGAGCCCAAAAAATCCAAGGATAGCTCTAACTGCACCAACTTCTTAGAAACACTCTGGCAATAGGAAACCAACTCCACAACCACCTCAAAAGGAAAGAGCTCCCCTCTATTATAGAGGATGCTACAAGTAGCAAGACCACCACAGCCATAAATCACCAGCACCCTCCACCTCCACCTCCATAAGAGCACTTCCCACCTCAATAAGAACATCTAAGGGAGGTCCACCTCCATAGGACCAGAGGAGACAGCTAACACAGTAGTCAAGCAAACAACCGTAGCATCCTTTGGTAACCACTACACCAAAAACAAACTAAAGACAATGATAAAAGGCTCAAAAAACACCAAATATCCACCTTATCAACACTCACAAAAGAACTCATCTGGGATTCCAAAGAAAACAACCCAGCAACAAGCCAATCATTCACCAACTTTACAGCCTTCACAGAAGGCCAAAACCACTAAGCAAACAATAAACACACAAGAAGCAGCTCAACCCAAAAGAAGACCACACAACCCAACACCAGCTACCTAACAAAAAAAAGAACCCCAAGTCAAAAGACCACTAGAGGAAAGGTTCCAGCCTTAAAAGGAATTAGAACATCCAACCCCCAAGAGGAATAGGGGAGCCCAAACTGGAAGGAAATCAAGAGACAAGCCAACAGGAAAGAACACCAAGCAACTCCAACACGCCAGTCAATGCCAGAGATAAGCTAAGACTCCCAACATCCAACCAAAAGGAAACACCACCACACCTTAGTGAGGGGATAAGAAGAACCCAAAGCACACCAAGAACATAAATCCCCAAAGTAGAGCCGCCAATCAAGTAGCAAGCAAAAGCAAGGGACAACCAAGAAGAGGCCAAAAACATACTAGACCAGCAAGAAGAACCACCAAGCCTTCCTATTATGTTGAATAGGAACAAAAAGAGGCCCCTTCTGCAACCGAACTTCCTCAGAGAAACCCACATTCACCAATTGCTTGGAAGGCAACTAGAAAACCTAGCCCTTAGCCACCACATAAGGAGCCAAACCAAAAGCCATGGGAAGCTGAAGCACCAAACCCCAACACATTCCAAAGCCTCATACGAAAGAAAAGGGAAAGTCAGGAGGGGAAAACATCCACTCACTAAGGAACAACCCTCGACCATCAAAGAAGAGAAAAATGGGAGTCCCTAGCCAAAGCTAGAAACGGGCACAGGAGCAGAGCCCACCAAAAACAAAGCACTCTCGGCTAAAACATAGAGCATTTCCATCACTGGGGAACCAACCACACCAAACATGCCACACAAGGCCAACAACAGCTTCTGCCAGGTTGAAAACACAAATAATATCTTCATCTTTAGGCAGGGAAAATCCACCCATAACACCTCCAATAGGTAAAATAAAGGGCACAAGTCGCAATACCAAAGAGCCATAGAAAGCAACCCTGTAAACAACAACTTTCCCATCAACGGAAAAGCGAAAGGCATGCCGTCCACAGAGAAAGCCATAGGAAATACCCACCACCGCTAAAGGACCTCCCTCCCACGCACCCGAAGAACCCAGCAACAGAAGCCTAGCCAGGACATGCCATCCATCTATCTTGCCCTTTTCCTCAGGCCCCTCCTCGCCATCAGAAGATTCAAAAACTCTGTTCCCGCTTAGCCTGCTCCGCTCCACCATCAAAAGATTATATAAACTAGTTTAATGCTCATTTATTGTTATAAGTAATAACTTATTTATTATCAAGAAACAACTTAATTGAATAATTACTTATTTCTTAATAATAAATAATTTTTATTATCTTATTATTAAGTTGAAGTTCTTTTTAAAAAAACTTAATAATTCTTGCTCATTTTTATTCCCCCTTTTTTATGGTTCCCTTTCTTTTTTATTAATTTTTTTGCTTTTATTATTTCTCATTAAACCTTTTTATTAAATAATAATATTTATTAGCTTATTAATAAGGGGTGTTTTGAGTTATTATTAATAATTCTTAAGTTATTTATCATAATTTTTTAATTGATTGCTAATAATTATTTATTTTACTCTATTATTATTTTCAATAATTTGGTTCTTCTTATAATCAAATTTTTTGAATAGCTTTTTTTCTCTAAGTTATTATTTAGTAATTACACATTAATTATTATTTACGCCGAAGGCGTGTCCTTATATGAATTTTCCAAGTTCATTTTCTCTTTCAACGGTTGAAATGTAACAAGAGGCCCTGATTGACAATGAAACAAATCTCAACCGTCCATTATTTTTCACCATTTTTTGATTGTTTTTCGTCGTTTTCTGACTGTTTTTCCCCGCCAAATCTCAACCGTTCATCATTTTTTGCCATTTTTCTGGCTGTTTGTTGCTGATTTTCGCTACTTTCCCAACGCTCCTCCATCTCCAATTTGGCGAGCTGCAGCATGAAAATAAGGCTTTCAAAAAGGGTTTTAGAGTATGTAGACGATTGAATTGTTTTCCACCGTTCATCTTGTCAGTTTTTCGTTTTCTCTATTTTTTGTTTTCTTTGTTTCTTTTCACAGACATAAAAGTGGCACTTTGCAGATCAACGGTTTTGTTTGTTGAGTATAGTGCAAGATGATCCAAATGTTAATGGTTGTTCGATTTTATCAGATATTTTGACTTAGATCCTAATAATGAGCACATTTAGGTTTTCAAATAAAATGAAAATTACGACCAAGATCCTTAAATTATGGCATCCTTTACCCTACGTAGTTAAGTATAAATTAACATAATTAATATATAATGTATATTTTATAATTAAAAATAAATTATAAATAATATAATTATATTATTTATTATATATTTTATTTTTTAACAAAATTATCAAATACATATATATTAGGTTTAAAAATTCAGGTATCTTTTATTCTACATAGTTAAGTATAAATTAGCATAAATTACAGTCCTAATAAAGAGCACATTTAGATTTTAACATTACGACATAATTAATTAGTTTTATATAATAAATAATTTGGTTTATAATATATAATGCTATATTATATAACAATATAATAGTTAATACATAAATAATAAATATAATAGATTAATATAATAATGACATAAATAATACATATTTATATAATAATATAGTAGTTAATACATAAAATTTAAAAATAAATATAATAATATTATTCTATAATTAAAAAAACTTAAAAATAATAATAATAATATTAAAATCATTTTCTAAATGACCTACCAATTGATCTTATTTTCTATACAAATGTGTGCAAAAAACATAAACCAATTTTTTGCTAATTGACCTTCCACACCTCTTCCGCATACCCATTGCACAAGGTGCCATAGATAGTAATAGTTATTTGACTTTATTTTTATTTTTATGTAATTATTTTATTATCTCTTAATGAAATTTTTTATACTTAACTTATTTTTTATTTGTATTTACTTAGTGCATTGTATTTTTGGACTGATTTTTTTTTTCTTTCTTCTTCTTGCATTATTTTCATTTTTTTAATTCTTTTTCTCACATCACATCTACCTACCTACCTCACCTTGTATTAGGGCTCATCAGATCTCCAATTCATTTTCTCCTCTTTTGAGATGAGGAATAAAACATATGCTAACATACAACTTTTCTCGGTGGAAACGCTAACCTCTTCTTTTGTTGTTGCCCCAGCTTCCATGATGAACACCCTTTTATGCCGTAAACTATTTGTTGTTGCAGCAGCTGCCATGAACTCCAGATTATGCTGCAGACTGTTTGTTATACACCCATTCCATTTTCGCAATGTTTTCTCAACGGAAGCTCATTCGCAGACCCTCTTTTCACACTTTGCCTCCTCCAAACTTAACATGTCTGACGCCGACATCATTCGGATCTTCAAGTTGGCCCCCCATTTGCAGAAGCTTCGAACCCTCGACAATGTAGAGCAGGTTTTTCATTTGTTGAAGAAGCACGGCTGCACTGAAGACCATATTGCTAAAATAATGAGGAATCGACCCCAACTTATCGGATTTTCAGAAAGAATATTGGAACCTAAGATCAAACTGCTGGAAGATTTCGGTTTTGTGGATCGAGATCTTGCCAGACTTTTAACGAGAAATCCTGGCATTTTGTGCCGCAGCTTCAAGAACCAGCTTCTTCCCACGATGGAGTTTCTGAAGGATATATTTCAGTCCCAGGATGTGCTCCTTAAAGCCCTATTTAAAGCACCACGACTTATCAATTTGAGCTTGGAGCAGATCCTGAAGCCCTCGCTTGCTTTCTGGGAAGGATGGGGTTTTTGTGGGGCGGAGCTCATAAACTTCTTACAGGTAAATCCGATCGTTCTCTCACGTACTTCTCTAATGCCTGCACAAGTGGATTTCATTCACAAGATTGGCCCTGCCAAAGGAAGCAAAATGTTCAAATATGTTGTAAGTGCAGTTGCTGTTAGCCGCATGGAAACGGTAGAGGCCAAGATAGAGAATCTCAAACTGTGCGGGCTCTCGACTGAAGAAACCTTGCAACTGTTTGGAGCTGTCCCTCAAGTCATTTTTCTATCCAAGGAAAATGTTAGTGAAAAGATAAACTTTATAGTTAATAACATGGAGCTCCCTGCAAATTATGTAGTGAAGCACGTTAGCTTGTTAAGCATCAGTTTTGAAAAGACTATGAGGCCTAGAGGTCTGGTTTGGCAGAAAATGAAATCCATCGATGACCTAAACCTCCCTCTTTTGACGGTATTGAGGATGCCAGAGGCAAGTTTTGTCACCAAGATTGTTAAAGGGCATCCTGAATCTAAAACACTCTTGAATATTTATGAAAACGCCATCTCTAATGCCTCCAATCGCACAAAGAGCTCAACCAAAACATAAATTTGGATGGGGAAGTGAAAGACAGAACTCAAAAATCATAATAAACTTATTTAGTTTGTGGTAGAAGACAGACAAGCCTTCCCCATTCAGGTGTTGGCTGTAAGCATTATACATTCATGGAGGTACCATTTTCAACAACAGGAGCTATGTCGATATACCCTCTGCCCTGCGCTCTGTCTCTAGTTGCTCTTCAAGGAAGGTAGGCATCGTAGTTATTAAATTTTTCAAGTGAGCTAATTGCTATCACTGTAGCCATTAAAAGTGATGTAATAGGTGATTATCAATAGATACAAATTTTGTTATTTCTGAAAGTCATCTCAGAAATTGCATCATTATGTTCCAAATGGGAATCATGCTAGAGAAAGGAGTGAACAGCTAACTGCACAGAATTTCCAGCATACAAATTTTCCAGCCCACAAATGTTTGCAGAAGTTGTAATTATATTATTGATGTGGTACTATTTAGAATATCAGAGTCAGTTTGTGTTAAGATACCATATAAGTCCTTAAAAGAATTCATGAAATCAGTAAACCAGAACAGTAGGCTTTTCAATTTACAGCGGAAGTTCATCAGCAATTGGACAACATAAAAAAACATTTAGTTGGAAGTTAGTTAAAATGGTTTTAAGCAGAATTTTGGGACTGACACTGACCAGGTCCATTTCAGGCTCTGGTTTGACAAATTTAAAAATTGTATTTCAAGATAAAATAGATTTCTATTGTTTCCAATTCAGAATAATCAATAACATCAATGACATATGGATCAAAACTGCAAATTCTCTCAAAATTCTGGAACAAGCTGCAAACTATTAAATTTCAATGGACTGGTTGTTGTGTTACACTTAGCAGATATCCAACTGCAGAAACTGCTAATGATTTGAGATAATTCATAAATTAAACAAATTGTTGAGGGTTTAAAAAAGCTGCTGCTAAACAAATCAATGCTGAAAATGAAGATGAGTGTTTTAAGTTTTGGTTTTAAAGATTTTTAATAATGTTATGATTTTTTGAAACAAATGGGTCCCGAGGTTAATTGCTTTAGAACACACAAATGCAGAAGGCTATTCGGTTGGTTTTTTGGATCAATATAATTCTCTGTAAAATAATGTGAGTTGACTGAGTCAAGGCAGCAAAACCTGCTGCTGCTAGCGCAGCTCAGGGCTTTGCAAGTCTACCACAGATGAATGGTCTATCAAAGTTATGTTTCTAAATAGTGTTTCTTTGAGTTTTGAGGATGGGAAGATAGATTTCAGCTAGGACAATTTTCTTTTCCAGATTTTGTGTACGGCAGTCAAAATAAAATTTCAAAATGAATATTTGAAAAATTAAGTACAAAAAGGTTTAAAATAAGTTGCAATTTCTCATTTATGTAAAGAATTTGAGCAAAAGAGTTGTACTACTGTTTGGCATTTTGTATACAACAAATATTTTTATGTTTTAAGCTCTATCTTCAGCGTCTTGAATGGAAATTGTATCATTAACCAAGATGTTTCTTATCACTAAACCCCATATGTCCCATTCTAGGAAATGAACCAAAACCCCAGGGATGTTTCCAAGTTGCACACATTTTTAAACATGCTACAATTTTCATGGTTAACACCTCTATTACTATACTGATCATGCAATCTATTGCCACTTTTTTATGTCTTGTGGCAGGATTCTGCCAACTCTCCAGCCTATATACAAGTATTTAATGCAGTATCACATGTATGTATCAGTGAAAGCCATTTTCATTTTCTGTTATCTAATAAATCTTTACATTTTGGCAAACATAGTGTATTCAAAGTTACATTTTATGACTTATTGTTCGTCTTACCATCTTCAAGTATTATAGATAAACAAAATCTCTCTACAGTCACACAGGCACAAAAAATAAACTGCTATACTTGAAAATGTACTTATCAATGCAAAACAATAGGAAACATACAAGTTGTTTAGATGACAGCACCCAGAAACAAAATTTGTAGTAGATCACTGCAACTTATATAACAGCGCTTTGGAATTATCTCCTTTCAAAAGTGATTGATCTAAAATTCATATAATCACTAAGAAAATTCTTACCTTAGAATGAACCTATAAGGATGCCCACCTTCAAGATTGTATATTTCATCTCACCTTCACAACTATATAAGAACAAATTTTGAAAGCATCAGTGGCTATTTGCAAGATTGTACTAATGGAGGATTTACTTTACAACAACAAAATATTGGGAAATCAGTGTGTCAAGGAATATTTTTAGAGATCTGAAGAGAAAAAATGATGTAGGCCTCTGACATTGATGAAATCCACACATATTTTCAGCTACCAGCACTGATGACAATCGTTTCTGCAGATCTCTCTCTTCCAATTTGCAATGTAGGGAAGTCTACTCCTGCCTGATGTAGGACCATAATTTTTCACTTACATGGACTTCAATTATAAATTTATAATCCAATATTTTTGGAAATAATCTTAGACATCAAATCATGTTATGTAACAATTCATGCTCCTTTTGACACTGTAGGACATGAAACAACCATTCAATTATGTTGTCATGAGTATGTTTAGACCACCTTGTCTGCATGATAATCAAACAATGAAATAATGATTTTTTTTGTATTAATTATAGAATAAACACATTACAATACAGCATGATTAGCACTTAGCGAAACCAAAAAAACAGAGCTGTCCAGTTGCTGCCTGTACAGTCCGCTATACCACCTTACAATGGCCTATACATATCAGTGTAGTATATCAGCCTATACATTAATTTATACATATCAGCGTTGATTTACAGCCTTACATATAGCCTATACATTGTATAACTCAAATGGTTTGCTCAAGGCTCGTCCTCTAGGCTTATCCTCCAGGCTCCTGCTTTCATTGGAGGACTCCATGCTGTTCGAGTTTGCCAGTGCTTTTATTGCTTCCAATTCATCATTGGAGAACCCCATTTCGGTCTCTAGGCTGTCATTTGAATGCAATCTGGGTGCTCTAGTCATTTGGGTCTTCTTAGCTGCAGCTTGCTCATCATTGAACTCGTTTTGGAATGCCTCTAAAGCTCTCATGAAAACTGACAGATTAGGCTGGTCATATTGCCAGGAATGCCCATCTTTGATCTCATGCTGGTTGATGCGGACTAATCCATCCTTTAGCAGCTTTAGGAACTTGCTTTCAGCTATCTCCATTGTTGCCATTACCTGCATTGCAACATTGAACAGAGTGAGTCTTTTATTTGACTCGGTAAGTGTCCTCCGTCTCCCACTAAACTTGTGAAATAATGATTTTGAATTTTGAAATGATAATAATCAAACACAACGTAATTAAATTGCTAAAATGATCAACTATTACAAGTAAATTGAATTTGAAATTATATTATTAACAAATCATAAATTGAAATTGAATATCTATTAACATGTATTGATCAATGCAAACGAACTCCATATTGAATTTGAAATTATATTATTAACAAATCATAAATTGAAATTGAATATCTATTAACATGTATTGATCAATGCAAACGAACTCCAAATGTAAAGTAAATAAATAAGAAAAAAAAAAAAGTGTGAGAGAAAGGATGTAGGGTTAAAAAAATAAATACCTGATAGGTGTTTTCAACCTAATTATAAACCAATCCCTCATAATGGATACCTTAGAGATCCTCGTTGAGCGAGACTTGTTCTTTCTTGGATGTAAATAAATAGTGTATAATGTTAAAAACTGAGCTACCATATCTCTACCCATAGTTGGCAGGCCCAATGAATACCCACTGATTTTTTGTCCTAGTGAGTTACTCAATAAAAAACTCATCGAAATTTTTTGTCGAGTTTCTACTGAATACTCACTATTTTTTGGTTGAGTTTGAGCCAAAACCTTGTCAGACATGGCAAAAAAGTGAAATGCGCTTAAAACACGGAAAAAAACACTCAAAACCAATGCAATTTCGCTTATGAATGCAACCATGCCCCCCTTGACTTCCTCACACAACACTCCTGCATCAATTTGAGTTGATTGCAAGGATTTTTAGGTGAATTTAAAGAGGAAATTTGAAGAATTTTAAGGGCAAGTTTGTAATTTTTCATTTTGTTGGTAAGAATTTAAATTCATTTTGGATGCTAAAATCTAGCATTTAGGATAAAAACAGTTCATAATTTCTTAAAACTTAATAGTATTTTGAAATTTATTCCCAAAAAATTGGATTATAATTTTTTTTTCATTTATACTAATTTTTTTAATGAATTCACTATTTTTTTGGTATACACAAATTACTTTTCTAATTTTAACCATTTTGTGGGAATAAAATGATTAAGTTATATTCAATTTATGCCAATTTAAACTAATTTACATTGATTTATATTAATTTTATATTAAATTTATGTTGATTTATAGTAATTTATGTTCAATGTAAGTTAAATTTTTTGTATTTGAAAATTAAAATGTTGTACTTTGTACTTGTAGATTAGATACAATTGCAAATAGAGAAGCCTTTGGATTAGGCTCAAGCTCAAGTCAATCGATATTGATAATAGGCACTCATTTCCCTGGAGCCAGACACCTTGCTTGGAAATATCCGATACAAGGACCGACACCTAGAACAATTATTTGCACAAGATGCCAAAACCTATATCATGGATGCATACATCTCTTTAAGTACCATCTTGTAGACATTACTCATCATAATGCCAAGCCTTGTATCAATACCGCAAAAGATATAAAATGAGAGATGTTTGCATACCTTTCATTGATAGAAGAAAAAATTACAAAGGGAGAAAACAAGGGTAGTCATAGCAACATCCATAGCTAGTGGCCATGGTCCTCAAATGCAAACAAAAATAGATGAAGATATGTCATTTGAAGACATAGTGGGCTCCATTTGTGGCCCATGCATATGAAGCACATTGACATCCACTTCATCTAATTCAAGTAGAGCGCCTAAATGCACACCACATAACTCTTTTGTACCTAGAAACATACCTAGAGCACAACCATAATTGGAAGGTACATGGTGGAACAAATAGGTGCATCAAGAAGTGGATAAGGCATGTGTTAATTTTTGGTACTTCAACAACCTTCCCTTCAATGTGGTGAGCAATCTTTATTGGGAGAATTTGGTAATTGCGTTAACAATAGTAGGAAAAGGCTACAAAGCACCTTCTTTGAATGACTTAAGTGGGAGGTTGCTCATTGATGCAACTGAAGACTTGCATGTTGAACACCCGGAATACTGAGAGGAGGGGTGGGGGGGGGGTGAATCAATATTCCATTAAAATTCAGCTATAAACCATCCAATTATTAAAGCATATTTAACTGCAAACAAGAATGAAGACATTGAAAAGAGCATGACATCATAAGACACATCAACACCAGATTTTTACGTGGAAAACCCAAAATGGGAAAAACCACGATGAGGATTAGCTCACAATATAATATATTCGGATATAGAATATTACAATGGCTCACTGCCAAGACACATTGTCCTTAAAGGCTCACAGCCTGAAATGGTTTACAAAACAGAGTATGGCTCATTGCCAAGGGATGAACTGAGATAGAGTGCACCTTCCTTGTGCTGTAGTTCAGTTTCGGTGAAGCACAGTATATGAAACACTTCTCTACAAGTGTATGAAACACATCTTTCTACTCATTCATACAACTTCGCACATTTGCAACATATAGAAATCCTCCTCTATTTCCTCTAGACCGATCTCAAAAGAGTTCACATATATATACTATATATAATCAAGTACATCAATTAGGTCAGCCTAATTGGAGTAACCTCATTTCAAATCAAAACTAAGTCTGTCAGCCTTAACCTCAAAAACACATTCATCTTTGCATGATATTATTCAACATGAACCTATGATAGATCCATTTAACATTTGTAGCACATTTTAAAACTCCTTAACACCAATTCATAATTAGGTTGGCTAGGGTTAGACCTAAAACATCAAAACTCCAAACGTATATGCAATTCTTCAAAAGTGTAACACAAAAACTTGTTAACACATCGAATTCCCCTTTAGACGACATCGAGTAACTTATCTTCAATACTGCAAAACAAAATAATTAATCCCAAGAAAATGTGGAATCTCCCTCATCAATGCACTATACAGAAACTCACTGTAGACTTCAAAGCAGAACACTATCATTCATATCTTCTATATGCCTTCTCATAACATCACAAAACTTTGGTGTAACATGCATCCTGTAGTCACAAGCCTATGTATGAAGTCCTGTAGTGATATATTTCTTTGAGGTGAAATTCAGACCAAAAAAAAATGACATACTGAACCGGTATATAAGCAGAACACTATTTTCCAAACTACTGGTAACTATATATTTCCAACCATAAGGCCTAGTCAACTGAAATCTTGTCAATGGATGCAAAGGATGTTGAGATAGACCATAATGTCAACTTCTGAAAGAATCATACAAATTAAGATAATCTGGACCAAAATACCAGATCAACAGACTTCCATTATCGGAGAAAGTAATGTATAACACTGACAATCATCCAAATTCCATTGTGGCAATTATCCAAATTCCATTGTTGACATCAATGACAACCTTCCAATTTCCAACATTGCAAAGTTAGTTGTGGAAGAATAGAAGAAACTATGGAAAAAGTATGGTTGCACTATTTTTTTAGATGGGTGGATGGACATAAAGAACTGCACTATTATCAACTTTTTGGTAGCTTCAAATGGCGAGGTAGTTTATTTGAAGTCAGTTGATGCCTCTGACAAAGTAAAAAATGCATAAGTTGAGTCTAATGTTGGAGGAATTTGTCTTGGAGGTGAGCAGAGAGAATGTAGTTCAAATCATAACTAACATTGCAACAACATATGTGGTGGCTACGAGATTGCTCAAAGAGAGACATCATTCACTCTTTTGGACCCCTTGTATAGTATATTTCCTTGACCTACTTTTAGAGGACATAGAAAAACTTGATTGGTTGAGATATAATGTAGAAGATGCAAGAAGCATAACAAAAAATATTTATAATCACCCTTGGGTTCTAAGCTTGATAATAGATCACACCAAAGGGAAAGAGTTGGTAAGACTAGGTGTCACAAGGTTTGCAACAATTTTCCTAATGTTGCAAAGCATTATTGGTTTGTTGACTTCTTTGAAACAGATGTTTGTGAGTCAAGCATGGCTAGATTCATCATATTCAAAGAAGCCTGAACGAGAGAGGGTTGTAAGGATAAACTTTGATAATGTTTTTGCACAAAAAATCACAAAGATTATGAAGCTAACCTCAAATTTTCAATTTTCAATTCAAATTGAATATTTTAATTTTTAATTTTAGTCTTTCATTATAAATTTGTAACTTTAATCTTTTTGTATTTGTAAAGTTTAGGTGTTGGAACCCTTGGTTAGAGTTCTCTATTTAGTAGATGGGGATCAAACCACAATGGGATGCATTTATGAGGCCATGGATAAGGCCAAAGAGTTCATCCAAAACTAATACAAGGGGGGCAATCTTAAGTTTGATCCCATTTGGGAGATAATTGATGAGAGGTGGAACAATCAACTCCACCAACCCATCCATATAGTAGGATACTTCTTCAATACTATTTTTTATATTTGGATAGCTTCTCATATCCTAATGGAAAGGTTGTAGAGGGCCTCACAACATGCATTCAGAAGATGACACCCTAGTTTGAGGTGAGAGACCTCATTATTCAAGAATTGCACAATTACAAGACTTGTAGGGGTAAGCTCTTTTCTTCGGAAATGGTTATGCGGAGAACCACTTAGTGACCAAGCAACAAAAATTGCTTGGAGTCTTTACATCACGTGTATTTTACAAGTTACAAATTTCAAATTTATAACTATTGATAATTTGATAAATATGGTTTGCTTACTAACTCTTTAATATTTTATTTTGTAGATTCTTGGTGGATAGATTGGGGTGCAAATACCTCAAATCTTCAAAGATTAACCCTCCACATTTTATGTCAACCTTTTAATGCATCCAACATGTGCAATTAGAGTTTGATGCCATCTACACAAATGAGAGAAACAAATTAAGTCAAAAACACTTCAATGAACTTCTCTTTGTGCAATACAACCTTCATCTTCACACAAGAAGGGTAGAGGACAAGTTAGAGGAGGTCATTGATTTGGTTGACATTGATCCTTATAGGAATTGGATAGGACAAGATGAGCAACTCCCGATGTTTATTGAAGATGATATTATTGATTTTTAGAAGTAGACAATGGAGGATGTGGTTGCAATAGAAGGAGCTATAGGATTGGATGACATTGATGAGGTAGATGAATCATTGCCATCTAAGTATAGTAGGATGGAAGTCAAGCAAGAGCTAGAAGCACAACCTTCTATCTTGAGCAAAGAGCCACATTAGATTGCAAGGATTAGAACCTCAACCTCTCCCCAAGTTTTCATTAGATTAGGGAAGAGGAAAATGTAAAATTTTGTATTTTATAGTATGTAATTTATGAATTATGATGCTGATTTTCAAAAGCAATCATCATAAATTTATAAGTTTTCAGTTATCTATTGTATCACGATTCCACATGATTATTCGATTTTGTACTCAATTTGTATTCAAATCAATCAAATTTAATAGAAAACATTTTTGTACTTATTTATGGATTCATTGGATACATTTTATCACTAAATTTTGCAAAACAATTTGTTCCTAAAAAAATTAAGTATTTTTTTGTTGATTTTTTTGCTAAGTTTTTGCTAAGTCGCAAATTTTGGGTCTATTGAGTTACAGTGTACCATCTATGCCTCTACAAACACTATTATGGTGATGGATGTGTTTTCAGTTTACATTAGTAGTGTTTATGATTCCTCATCTTACTATGACTAACATAACTTTTCTCCTAGAATAACATGCATGTAGTTATGCCCTAATCTTTGTTGATATCTTGTGGAATCGGTTAAGATGAATATGGAGTACCAATGTATCTTTCTAAATTAAAATGCAATGGGTAGGAGAGAAGTCCACACACAAATAATTCCATATTTCAATAAATTAATTAGTGGGTGCTAAATTTGATATGAAAAAATGATAGAAACAATATCTTCTTTGGATATTGAGGAGTAGGCAAGATACATGAATTATTAAATTGTTGCACAATATTATAAGATAATCGATTGAGGTGATTATATTAAGCATTGAAATATAAGAAATTACTAAAGGCAATGATAGCCAAAACAAAACAAAATCAAAGTGTAGGTCGATGTTAAAAAGTTGGCCATGTTGCTCCTTTTTGTAGTATTTTATGCCATGTATCTTTTTTAAAGAAATAAGAAAATATGTTAATGTCCACAAATGGCCATGAAGGTCAATGAGACTATAACATCACATGTGTTAAATGACCTATTAAAATAAAAAGAGAAAATTATCACCCAATAACATAGTAAAACATCCCAAAATAATTAACTCAAAGTATACAATCCAATATTGTTCATTTAATAATGATATTAGAAGAATCATACTTTACCTATTTTAGGAATGTGCATAAGACAGTCTAAAAATGTCATTGAAAGAATGTGTATGAGACTAATAATTTCATAGCAAGAACAACTTGTGCTTGATGATACCAAACATAAATTCTAACAATCTTAGGGGATAAAATAAATGTCATGTGAGAGTCTTACCTTCACTTGAATCTAACATTAACAAACATAAATTTGGTATTATAATGTCTAATACAATACAAAATGATTGAATATATGCTATAGAGAAATGAAGAATATGATTCTTTCTTGTTTACATGACTTCGACATAATTTGATTCATCTATGTCATTAATTGTACATTTTCATATGAGATAGATGTTAGTATCATACTAAATAATATCTAGTAATAGAATAAACGATCAACAATCTTCAAATCTCCAAGAGCACCCTCAACATCACACTTTGTTCTACACTAGGCTGAGCACAATTGAATCTTGAAACCTGCATTTTTTTTTAATTTAGTGATCACTTTGATTTATCCAACAAGAATTTGATTTCTAAGGCTGGTTGCCATGGTTGGAAGACATAATAATTGATTTCGGATTCACTTATTAATGAAGTTGCAGGCAACTCAAGACATAATAATTGATTTCGGATTCACTTATTAATGAAGTTGCAGGCAACTCTTTTTTCCCATCTGGATGTACTTCTGAAGGTTTTGAACAGAGTTCTGGGCAGATTAATTGTGTATTTTGTGAGCAATAGGCTAGACCAAGGATTAACACCCTCACCATATCTGCAAATCATTGCTCCAAGAACACCCTCAACAACACCACACTCCAGTCTACACTAGGCTTAGCACAATTGGATCACCTCTGCAGTCCATTCACCACTTAGTAGTATACGTTGAAAGGGGTAGCTCCATATCTCTAACACAAACCTAAACTGGCAGCGAATGATCTTTTGAACTTTTACAAAACATCCAACATTACAAACCTAAGGTCTCACTCATACAAGAAAGTGTGGTTTAGATTTGCAGTGAAATGGGAGTCGTAGGACAGTCACTAGTTGTTCACTCCCACGTGATTATTGTAAAACTGTAATTTGTTTTTTGAATTGTTGAATAAAATTTCCAAGTGCATTTTGTGGTGATTTGCAATATCAGCAAAGTTCAAGGTGTTATTCAATATTCAAAACATTGCGCAATGACTCATTGTTGAATTCTAAATTTTCATAAGATCAGAAAATTCTCACAATCATAATTATCTTATAGTGGTATTAGAGCTCCCTTATATGCCAACCCGTGGGATTGTGTGACGTAGATTCATGCAAAAGGGTGATGTGGTAATCAGGTACTAGTGAAGGTAAAATAAAAAGAAAGAAGCCATGGGTGATATAAATGAAGAAGTTAACATTCAGGAGGTCATTAGGAATGAAAATAGGGAGTTGGCTAGGGAATTTTTTTCTACAATGAGTATATGATTGAGAGTATGAACCTTGAAAGGAATGAATCAACACTATAGTGTTAGGAGATTTAATCCAAATGTTGCAAAAGAAGCTACTTAGCTCATGAGAGAGTCTCAACCAGCCCACCAATCAATAAATTTCATGCCAAATTATTGCAAAGAGAGGACAAGGATCCATTTTAAGACAAGTACCACCAAGATTGGAGGATGAGGTCACAAGGTATCATGTAGAGTATAGTGCCCTAAACCCATAAATTTTTCATGGCATGCCCTTCACGAAGTATTATGAGATGAAAACAAGGAATGGGTATAGGAGGGGAAGGAGATATCACCAAGATTAGGCCCAAAGAGATATACATTAGTATTTTTAAAATGCCTGCCCGCTTGATGGTCAAATGGTTTATGCTCCAGATCATTTTAAAAATTGGATACCTACTTCTCTTTAAATCTAATGTATGACAAGGAAGCAATCAAGTTCACAACCCTTCACCTAGAGGGTATGCCTCATGTGTTGGCATTATGGTATGGTGACTCAAGGACATTTTTCAATTACGACTCCAAAAGAGTTCAACTATAGATTGATGGAGAGGTTTGATAGGAAGGATCTACAAATTAATTTCAAAGAGTTAGTGTAGTTGAGGCAAGAAGGTACAATTGAGCATTATGTGGTAGAGTTTCAAAGGCTATTCGTGATGGTTTTTGATGTGACAAAGAAGAGGCTTATAATGTTGTTTGTAGAGGGTCTAATGAAACATCTCAAGCTTTTGGTAAGAATATTTGATTTGAATTTTTTGCAAGAGGCCATCAGGAGAGCTTTGAATTTGGGGGATTGAGTGGTTGAAAACAAGTTCTACTCTAAGAATGAACCACTAATTCAACATAAGAAGCCTCTTCATAAGAGTTTCTCTCTACCTAAGGTATTATGTCTGAAACCAAATAGGGTTGACAAATCTAAGAAAAAACTTCAAAAGGAAAAAACTATGCTTTACTTGTGGGGAGCCATGGGAGCTAGGACACAAATTCTTGGGTAAGGGACATGTACACTACATAGAGGTGGTTTCCAATGAGGACTCAAAGATAGAGGAACCCAATCTTGAGGCTGATGAGATGGGGCATGAGAACAAAGAAGAAGAATCATTGGGGGCACACTTGTTACACTTTCAAGAGCTCCCAGGTTTCACCTTTTTTGAGTTAGAGGACTCCTTTAAGGACACATGTTGACAATATTTATTGATAGTGGGGATACCCACAACTTCATTGGTGAGGGTTTGTTTGGTGACTAGGATGGGTTTGAGGACATATGATTTTGAGGGATTGAAAGTTACAATGGTTGATGGGTATACTATTCCATACAACAAAAGGATTCAATATCTTGAGATGGCCCTAGGGAGTTATAGATTGTGAGTTGATTTTTATGTCGTTGGTATTGGTGAAACAATTTTGGTTTTGGGCATGTAATGGTTGCACTCACTTGGAGAAGTCACACAAAACTATTAGATTATGAAGTTGAGATTTGAATCCAAAGGAAAGGAGGTGATTCTTCAAGGCTTATCCAATGGGGCCCCCAATA
>VDFB02000001.1:1963233-2023370 GCA_007258455.2 Sequoia sempervirens | reverse complement strand
ATTATGTATGAATGGACTTTGCGATAACACTCTCTACCATTCCTAGCATAGATATTGCATTTTCTTTTCTAACTTATAGACAGAGATGCATGTTGATGTATGGGCACACACCAAATTCCACCTTGCAGATTGTTCTCTTGCTAAACTTTTTGTGCAAGGTTGGGTATTCTTCAAGTCAAAAGAATTTTGAGGAAGCATAAGCTTTGTGGTTTGGTGGTAAAGCACTTCAACCATGTTCTCATCCACTAGTGGAGGCGAGCATCAAGAGAAAACCTTGGATGTGACAAGACTATCTTAGTATATGATGTAACATTTATACATTGTATTGACTATGTGGGCTTGTGAGCCAAGTCAACTTGGATATTGTAATTTGACATTCAACATGAATATATTTATATATTTGATTCATTTTAATTAGACATGTGTTGCTATGATGGATAATAGCTTCTTAGTTATGTCTTTTTAAAATAAAATATTCATAATGTCATTTGCAATAATATAATTTAAGTAATAATTTAGAATGGGTTATTACAATATCATTCTCCTCCTAAATTTGTTATAGTTTATTGCTCATAATTTTATTTTTCATTTGTGATTCTTTCACTAGTTGTGTTTCCTTTATCTCACCTAAAATGGCCTCTATCCAATATTTCATAGCTCTAAGACACACGAGCATAAAATTCCTAGTGATATATAGAGAAGTGAAAGATTTTGTAGAGTGATTTGATCTATTGCCTCGATTGTTCACTTTTAGTTATTTGTTTGATTATTTAATTTCTTTGTTGAGTTTTATTGTTTTCAAATCTTAGCTTATTAGCAAGTTGCTTGTTTGATTTTTTATGTTTGAGAGGTTTTGTAGCCTATTTGTAAAGTGGCCTACCATTATGTTTTTATGTTTTAGTTTTGAATTTTGAACGTATGTAGAACTAAAATGAGCTATGCAAATACAAGAAAACAAATAACTAAAGTACCTTTCTTTTTTTCTTTTTTCCAAAATAAATATTTTTGATGAGCTAATTAACTAATGAAACAAATGAATTTTTTGTGTTATTTGAAGAATGTGCAACTAAATAAATTTATTTTTATTTTGTGATTTTCTTATTTATTGACCAAAGATTCGTATTATTACTTATTTTGATTTGTTTGTTGTTTAATGAGATGGACCTTATTTTCTTGTTGGAGATATGAATATTTCTTGCATATGACTAACTTTGGAGAATGATTTTGAAATAAATAAAGTGTAACAAACTCTAATATAATCTTAGCAACACTTAAATCTACTTTCAATTCTAAATCTAAAATAGGAAGAAGCATAGAGTATTATAGTCCTTAAGCAAAGTGTGATTTAGTTACTAATTATAAGCTACCCTCTTTTGAAAATAAATTCACTAAAAAATAAATGAAGCAAAAGATCTATAACTTATTAAAAATATATGTGGAGCTTCTATATCTTCTATCCTCATAAGATCCAACTTCATTTGTATCTTCTTCTCTCTATCTCTAGGATAATCCTCTAGATGGCAATGGGAAAATAAGGGAAACTAAACTCTATTGTAATATTGTAGATTACTTGGGAGATTTGGTGTGGAATATTTTAAGCTTCAAATTATTGAAATGAAAAATCTTAAAGTCTTGTGTGAAGCATGAATTCTATGGAGAATCTTAGTATTTGATTGAGAGAGGCTCATAAATCTATTAAGGTGTGATTTAGTATTAATCAATGGTAGAGAAAAGAGAAAGGAGGAAATTGTAGAGCATATTGGAAAATTTTAGAGGTAGCCAAATATAATAAAGAACCACTTGGATGAATGAGGCATGTGGATGTTTATAAAGGAAAGAAAACTCTCAATCAAAGAGAGATAACGATGAGTTGAGGGAAAAAGAGAGGTAGTTAAGGGGCATGAACCATATCATTAGGACTCAAGGAAACTAAAAATAAAAATATATACTAGAGGTAAAATGACATAGGTGAGGATTCTATGCACCAACCAAAAATGATAGTGGTGCTCCTTTCAACAAGGTGGGTCACCTATTTTACTAGAAAAAGTCACTTGGGTAATCCTACAACTTTACCTAGGCCACTCAATTGACCCTAGGATCTCTCTAATGACTCTACAACTAGAGGTGCAAAAACTCAATCTTAGAATATGGTGAGGATGCACAAGCTAAGTATGCAATTTGTAGGGATAAAAAATACAATAGGGAGGGTCCTAGAGACACAAGAGAAATTTCATTAAGGTGGAGAAGCTATGAACCATGTGGTATGACTACCTTGATGAAAATTTTGGTGCTTATAGTTTCCTTGTACAATGTGGGCCAAGTACTTACTCTAGTTAGAGACTACTAGCTAAATGAAGAATTTGATAACCTCTTTAACCAATGGTCTAATGGGAAGAGAAATTAAGGCCTTCTAGCCCCACATTAAAACTAATTAGAATTCAATTTAGAGTCCCATATATGTAGCCTTAGATCAACCAACTATATAGGATGCATAATCAAAGAAAAATCATGAACCTAAACAATTTGTAGTTGAATTGAATGAACACACCTGAGAGCTTTGAGACATGTATCGCCCCAATGTAGAAATTATGGTTTAGGAAAGTTTTATGCTAGGCTCTAGCCTTGGAAAGCATAGTAATGAGATACTAGAACCACCATACCTTGCCACTGCCAAGGAAAATCAAGATGATAAAGTTGGTGTAAGCATATCCTATGTCATCATATCAAAGGTCCCCATTGACTCTTAAGATTCTTTCCAAGGGTTATCTCAAGTGTGTTGTTGCAAAACCTGTGTAGGGAAACATCACATAACCCACACCTTTAGCATAGGATAAGGATATAGATCACCGTGTTTGAGCTACAAGCCAAGAGGTTAAGGATTATCAATAATAACCTCAAATTGCTCCCCAAAAATATAAGTATCCATCCTCTAACTCTAAAGGATTTACCATCACTTTGAAATACGATCCAAAATCTAAGGGCTCAAGAAAGAGTTGGTGAAAAGGTAGCCAAGCATCCAAATTTTTAAAAAGAAGCAAGTACTCCATGGCTAGTGACTAGACCGATTGAGTTGGATACCAAAAAAACTACTATAGAGTAGTAAACATCCCAACATGTGAGTATTAAAGTCTCCCTCCCCCTTGTGTACATTTTGTAGGAAATATAAATACCCTCATCCTTCCTATAAATTTTCCTTTTTTTGGTAAAACTACAATGTCTTCCATGTTTGAAACCATCCATCTTGAGGTTATCAAGGTGCACTCCTTCCCTAAAACCCACCCCAATTATTCCTCTATAAAATTAAAGACTCACCTCTCCTAGTATGTTGCTAAGCCCTATGTTCTCTTTCCTTGGTATTTTTGACCCATTTTTCCTCTCTCCCTCCTCCTTAGGTCAATGTTTTTTTGGAGATAACCCCCTAAAAAGTGTTTATTTATCATTCCTAATTAAGAGTCTCTTCCCCTTGAGCTCCAACCCTATTCCTCTCACATTACTCATTGGTGGGATATTATAGGTATTATAATGTCCACCTCCAATGCTAAAAGTTATGATGAGTCCTCATCAAATGAACGCTCATTTCCACCCTTTAATTTTATCCTTTAAAACCACTTGTGTTCCCTTCTATATGTAGTTTCAACTTTGATGGTACTTCCCCCATCTCTCCCTTTCTCACACCCATATTAAATTCTCGACTCAACACCACCCTATTCTCCCAAATTTGGAGTTGTTCAATTCCCTTAGAATGCAAATAGATTTATTTGACAATGGACAACAATATCATTCATCATAAAATTCTACTCCCAACTTAAAAAGGTTTTTTTTAATCTAAACTCATGGATCACGCATTTTGAGAGTATAGTATTTATCACAACCTTACCATTGCAAGATATGCACATCGAGGATTGCTTAGTTGGGGCTAATTCCTTACATGTCCCTCATGGAAGAGTAGTTAGATGCCATTTGAGTCCAACCAAGTGTTTTACCTTGATTTAAATGATAAATTGAAATCTAAAAAAACTGTCACCAAGGTATCTTGACTATTTGAGTTACTCCAATAGGAGAAACTTGATGCCAAGAGTAGTAAGTGGGTACCCACAAAGATCCTAAAATCCATTGATGCCCAAAAGAGGAACTGAATGCCCAAGATTTAGAACTACAAAGTGAGTGCAAGAGGAGGCAACAAATAGTGTAATAACTCCATAAAAGGCTTGAGGTGGCCAAACCAAAGAATAAAAGCTTAGAGGGCACCATGAATATAGCCCTAATTTTGTGACCTTGACGTGGCCATCCAACAAAGAATCATCACTTTTGTGATGGTCATGTATCAATATTTTATGACAATGAAGGACCTCAGTAAAGAATCAATGAGACTCTTATTTCCCTTCACACCCTAAAAGCAAAAAATACTACCTAGCAAGAGAAAATAAGTGAAATCTATGACTTACTGCAAAATGTTTCATAATAGCCTTTGGAAATTATATGTATCATAGATCACTATGAGACATATTCATTATCTTACCAAATAATCACCTACAAAAACATCACTAAAGGATGTTTGAGGACTCTTTAGGCAACAAAAAAATGCAAGGATCACTTTTTGGTAGTGTCTAATGAGATCATTTGATTTGGTGCAATTGCCTCAATTTGATGATCTGGCTACAAGGGTTTCAACTACCTCATAGTCGGTGATCAGTTGAAAACACATACAGTTTGCCTCAGGTCAGCGATCTATTCATCACAAGGAATTCCTCCTTAGGACTCACAAACTTGCTCTGATACCACTTGATGTAGTCACAGATGGAGGGTCTAGAAAGGATTGTCCAACCATGCATCTTAGAGATCAACACAACGAAAATAAAACAAGAAATGCTCAGCAAACATGAATAATCATTGATTCAATAACTTTCAGTCTTACATGCATCATATGCCTCATATGCAAAATAACAAGGGCTCACAGGCCTTCCGCAAGAGCATTACAAATATTACAATTGGTACAATGCCTTATTACATTCCACAGCCTAGAAGGTTGGACCAAATTATCTATGCTCTAACTTATGAACTACTGAACTGAATCTTTTCAAAGGATTACAAATGATATGAAATATTAATCTCTAGCTCCAACGAGGATCTATGTCAACCTCAAGGGATTACAAACCCCAAAGAAAGATCAAATGTGTTAGTCAGCCCCAAACATGAAAAGATAACACATCGATAAATGAAATGAATTGTGGATCTCCAAGAAAGTTCACCTTGGACCTAAAATGCCTGAATGATGTTTCATTAAGCTCTGCACATTCCAAAAAAGTTCCACACAACCAAGACTGATCCAACATGCCTTGAATGCTCTATTTGGGAATTGGTAGTGAAATTTTGAGAGCAATAACTTTCTACAAATGAAAGAAAATCTCCTAAAACCTAGATATGTTGTAGATGACCTCATGTAGAACCAATATCCTGATTTGTGAGCTGAGAAATGATGCAATAGTAAAATGTGGAAGAAAATGTTGAGATAGCTACTTATTGAATTGAAAGAAAAGATCTATTTTTGGTTGATACAGGATTGCTTTACAACCATGGATGCTCCTACATCAGACATTCGATGCTGGAAGAAAAGTGAGTCCCTCACTTTCTGAGGGATAGAGGAAAACCTAAGTGGTTCACCTCATCCTGAGAAACCCATGATGAATCCTCCATTATTCTGCCTTTCCACTTTACCAGGTACTCCTTGTACTACTTGTTCCTAGTGCTCCTTCCAACTCTAGTATTCATGATCTGCTCAATATACATTGGTGGTCTATGTGATAATTGATTCTCCAATCCAACTTCTTCATTACTCCCTCTTGAATTTCCTTCATGATGCTCATAGATGTCTGCAACATTGAAAATCGATGATATACCAAGTATTTCCAGTAAATCCACTTCATATGCATTTCTCAAATCAAACTTCTTTAGAATATTACATGGTATAATCTTCTTCATATTCAACTTATTTTATGTTCCTACTGGAAACCTTTCCTTCCTAAGATATACCATCACTTCATCTCCAACAGCAAATTCCGTATGCCTCCTCTTCTCATCTACCTTCTCCTTGTACTTATGGTTCATGTCCTCCAAATGTTTCCAGACCTAACTATGCAATGTTTCCATGAATGCTACAAATTATTTTGCTTTTGCAGTCCTCTTATCCTCCATACTAATGTCTCTTAGCTCCACAACTCCTCTAGGATGCATTCCTATAACAATCTAAAATGGTGTTTTCTCTATACTCCAATTTAGTGAGTTATTGTATGCAAAATCTTCTTGTGATATAACTATGTCCCAATTTCCTACTTTGTCTCCAACCAAACATCTCAATAAATTATCCAAACTCCTTTTTACTACCTCTGTCTATCCATCAGTTTGTGTGTGATATGATGAACCACAATTTAGGTATGTGTTCATCTTCTTCCATAATGTCCTCCAAAAGTATCCAACGAACTTGGTGTCCCTGTTTGAAGCTATACTCTTTGGTAATCCATGTAATCTCACAATTTCCTTGAAAAATAGGTCAACAACATGCACAACATCATTAGTCTTCTTGCAAGGATTAAATATGCCATCTTAGAAAAAAATTCCACTACTACCATTATAGAATCATATCCTCTTTGTGTTATTGGTAATCCCAATATGAAATCCATGCTTTATATCTTTCCAAGGTCTCTCTAGCACTATCAAAGGTTTATACAATCCAATATTCTGACTACTCCCTTTTGTTACTTGACAAATTTTGTAACTTTGAACATACTTCCTGACATCCTTATATATTTGTAGCCAAAAATAGTGTTCACTCACCCAAGATACTATCTTATCAAGTCCAAAATGTCTTGCTAGTCCTCCACTATACTTCTCCTTAATCAAATTATCCCTCATTGAACTCCTTGTAATACACAACTAATTTCCCTTGAACAACATACCTTCTTGAATGAAATAATTCAACAATTGACTCCTATCTATCACTATTGGTCCCTTCATGCATGAAAAGCATCAACAAAATCTGGATCATCCTCATACATATGCTTCAGTTCTTCAAAACCCAATACTTCTATCTTCATTTATGGAAGCAAATTCCTTCTTCTACTTAAAGCATCTGCAAATTTGTTTGACTTAACACTCCTATGCTTCAACACAAATGTATAACTTTGCAAGAATTCAACCCACCTTATATGTCCCTAGTTCAACTTACCTTGACTGTTGAAATACTACAAGGCTTGATGATCAACATACAACACAAACTCCTTAGGAAACAAATAATGTCTCCACTTCTTCAAGGCTTGAATTATGGCATATAATTCTTGATCATAAACTAAATATCTCCTTTTGGTATCATTTACCTTCTCACTAAAATAAGCTATGGGTCTTCCTTCTTGACTCAATACTAATCCTATTGCATTTCCATTGGCATCACAATCAACTTGAAATACTTTATCAAAATTAGGTAATGCTAACACCAGTTGCTCTGTCACCTTTTGCTTTCAACAATTCAAAACTTTTTTTGTGCTCCAGATGTCCACTTAAAGTCTTTCCTATCTCCTCTCATTGTTTTTTTCATGGGTGTGCAAATGCTACTAAATCTCCTTATGAATTTCCAATAGAAACTTGTTAATCCATGAAATGATGTTACCTCTCCAATGTTCACTGGTGTTGGCCATTCAACAATTGCTTTAACATTCTCAGGGTCCATCTTCAATCCTTCAGCATAAATGGAAAATCCCAAGTACACCAACTTTGTCTTCATAAATCTACAGTTCTTGATGTTTATCAACAATTTCTCCTCCCTCAACTCCTATAATACTTGTCTGATGTGCCAAAAATGTTCTTATTTGGTCTTACTAAAAATTAGAATATCATCCAAGTAAACAATAACAAATTTACCCAAGAATTACTTCAATACCTTGTTCATCAACCTCATGAAAGTTCTAGGTGCATTGGTCAATCCAAAAGGCATCACTAACCACTCATACAATCCTTCATTAGTCTTAAATGTAGTCTTTCATTCATCTCCTTCTCTGATTTTGATTTGATGATATCCACTCTTTAGGCCAATCTTTGTGAAATGCCTTGCTCCACTCAAACAGTCCATAATGGCATCCATCCTTGGCAATGGGGATCTATACTTGACTATGATCCTATTGATTTCTCTTGAATCTATACACATCCTCCACTCTCCATCTTTCTTTGGTTCCAGTACAATAGATACCACACATGGGCTTAAGCTCTCTTTGGTCAATCCTTTCTTCAACAACTCTTGTATTTGTATGTTTAGCTTCACATTCTCTACAGGTTTCATCCTATGTGTTTCTTTGTTTAAAAAAATTTCTTGTGGTATTAGATCTATATGATGATTGATGCTCCAGATCGGTGGTAAACCATTTAGTACATTCTCTGATATGATATCTTCATACTTTGTCAACAATTCTACAACTTTAGTTTGTGGTGGATCTTCTCCCTTTACAGTAGAATTCTCTATCTCCAGACTATTACACTTCTTTGGAATCAATAAAAAACACATGTTCTCATGCCTCAATCCTTCCAAAATTTCCTTCCATCTACCAAACATAGTCTGGCAGTGTACTACAAACATCATTTTTGTCCTCTTCCTCCAAAGGTAGCAATTTAACTCTCTTTCCATTTGAAGTCATAGTATAGGTATTCCTCCTTCCACCATGAAGTGCTTTCCTATCATATTGCCATGGTCTTCCTAACAATAAATAACATTCATCCATAGGCATAATATCACTCAACACTTCATCATTATATGATCCAATATGAAGTTTCACCAAACATTGCTCACTTACTAAGATCTTATGTTCATCTTGAATCCATTCTATCTTATAGGGCTTTGGATGTTTCAATATCCTTAAATTCAACTTGGTTACCATCTCTTCTGAAACTAAATTATCTGTGCTACCACTATCAATAATAACTTTACATACCTTTCCTCTGAATTTACCCCATGTCCTGAACAAATTCTTCCTTTGCAGTGGTTCCTCAGTTACTTCTTCATGTATCAAAGCTCTCCTCATCACTAATGACTCGCCTTTCTTCAGTTTCCCAACTAAATTAGGGGATCAAATAGGTTCTTCATCCACATAAGTTGCTCTTTTGGTATTCTCAATCCTCTTACTGGTACTTCCTTGATGACATTCAAATTCTACCTCCACACTTGAAACAAGTTGCTCTAAATGGTCTCTTCTCATATCTTCCTTCATATCTCTAATATACATCATTGCGGTAGGAATTATGACCTCCTCTATCATTGTGGTAGAAATTTTTGTCCTCTCTTCCTTTGCGATATGAATTATTGTCCTTCTCTTTACTACAGTATGGCTTTCTATTGGGATATGGTGGTGTACACCATTACATAAATTGATTTATTATAATGTTGTAATTAAATAATTATTTAGTTGTGATTCACCTAGGTGGTGTGGTTAATCACACTAGGTAATTATCTGGGGACCACTTTATGTTGTATTGTAACATTGTATTATTATTTAATGTGTGGGAGACATGGGATAATAATTTAATATTGGAGAGATACTTAAAAAGTGAAAACTTAGTACCTAATATTAAATAAGGGATCACTGGTTTTGTGTTCACATGGTTTTGTGGCACATGGTTTTATCTTACCACTTGGTTGTTTTTGTGTGAGCTTGAGTGATCCGGTGGACATATTTTTAGTGAAAATTGAAGTCTCTCATTTCTCTCCAGAATCAGCACCATCAGAAAGATCTCGGCGTCCTGGTTCCAACGCAATTCGAACGGAGCAAAAAGGAGTCCGTTTGTGCAAGTTATGGCCAGTCAAACCTTGGGTCAAACTGGGATCAAAGGGCGTCCAAGAAGCAAAAAAAATAATGTTGTCAAAATTTGTTGAAGTTGGCATCAACGCGAAGAGCTCATCGAGACGATTCTAATGGCGTTCGTTTCGTCAAAATCCGACATCGGAGGCTCAAGATACAGCTGGTCAAAGTTTCAGGTTGACTTGGTGGAGTTGAAGGTACAGTGATGACGTCATCATCCATACAGCTGATGTCAGCACATGGTATGAAATTTGAAATAGACCAATTAGAAGGTGGCATGTGGCAGTCCGTACGGTCTGTACATGTCGACGTGGCACGGTGATGTCAGCAAGGGCAGCGAATCATGCATTGACATGTGTCATCCGTACACAGTCAGCGGTACACGTCATCAGTCAGCGCACAGTCATCGTCCACATCATCATCTGAGTCAGCAGCACAGTTGGCAGGACATGTCATCAGCCAGTGGCAGACACGAAGGCATCTAGTCAGCAGGTATGTCGTCGAGATTATCCAGTTAGAGCCTGCCACGTGGCACCCTCCTGGTGCGTCGCGTGGCTTGTCCCTACTGCATCGGCGTTCGTTGTTTTTGTTATCAAAACTTTTATATGGCCCACATGGGGCTCGAACTCCTCACCGTTGGCACGCGAGTTTTTCAGTTGACTAGTTCGCCAAACATTCTACCGTTATCTATTTAAGGTGGCCATTGCGTTTTGTTATGTGTTTCGTTTGAAATTTGTTTTAAAAATAAAACGACCGACAGGTTTGGAACCCTGAACCGGCCGGGTTCCAAAAAGGATAGCCACCACTAAGTCACTAAACCGGTCTAGAATATATATGGCATCTGTTCATTTTGTTAAGTTGTTAACCCGAATGCCCTAATTTAATAAAACAAACTCCCCTATAACTATAAAACAAACAACTTTTGTTTATAAAAATGTAACCTCCAAAACCACAAAGCCCGAAAATAAGAAAGATTGAAGGGCTCTAAAATATTGTAAAGGATTAATATAATCCTAATATGTTAATATGGAGGATATTATGTAAAATAGGGAGATTTGAAGATATTATGGAGAGATAAGGAATATTTTGTAAATCAATTGGTTAAAGGCCAATTTGAGAAAATTCTTTGTATAAAAAGGGGTGTAAGGTGAGAGTTGGATTAAGTTTTTTTCAGGTGACGAAGTCTTGAAGCTGTGGTGACACGAAAGAGAGGTCTTGTGGAGATTCTTTGAGTCATTCTTGCACGTCAGAGCGCTGTTATGCTGCCGAAGTGCTTGGAGAATGATTGTGGTGCTTTGTAATTGATTTTTGGAGTTAATTGGATCGGTCTCTCTATTGGGTGGACCCGGAGACGTAGTCACATTTGTGACGAACTCCGTAATCAAACACTGTTTGCACTTTCTCTTCTTCTCTCTCACCTTCTTTCAGTTTGTCAACTCCTTCATTTTGTTATTTCCTTAAGTTAATTTTGATTTAATTAACTTGGAATAAATATTGTAAAAGTTTAAGCATTCAATACTGCATATAGTCTAGATCCTATACAGATCAAGTTGGTATCAGAGCACAGTTGACTTTTATTGCAGTTATTTTTTTTTGAATGCTAACGAGATCCAAGATTCAGAAGGGTGAAGGCAAGCTCGAAGACTTTGATCCTGAGATCAGGAAGCGTAGAACATTTCCAAAGATGTCAGTTTCTGGAATGGAGGTTCCTGAAGAAATCAGTGAGCAAGAATTTCGAAGAGCATTCCTCGAGATGAAGGGTAAGGTGGGCATTCTTTTTCAAGAGAGACAAGAACGAAAGGAACGTGAAGAAGGTTCGTCGAAGCAAGAAGATCGCAAAGACAAGAAAGGGAAACAGCATGGAGATGGTGACAAGCAACCAGATCCACCCTCTTCTTCTTCTCCTCCCTCTTCTCCTTCTTCTCCATCTTCTCCTCATTCTATTTCTTCTAATCCTTTCAAGGGTGGGTATAAGTCTAAAATTAAATTGGATGTAAAATTTGATTTACCAAAGTATTGTGGAGAACTTAATGCTGAAAAATTGGATGATTGGATTCAACAAGTAGAAGTTTATTGTAGAGTCCAGAACCTATTAGATGATGTTGATAGGATCCAATTAGCTACTCTTCGTTTAGGAGGTACAACCTTAACCTGGTGGGAGAGTAAGACTAAGGCAAAAGTTTCACAACATGGTAGAGTCAGTTTAACTTGGGCAGAGTTTGTTAATGCTATTAAAAAGCAATTTTATCCCCTAGGACATATGCAACAGCTAATGATGGACTGGCAAATGTTTAGGCAAGGGAAAGGTCAAACTGTCCAAGAGTACACCCATGAATTCAGGAAAAGGGCTATTGCTTTGAATGTTCCTTTGTACACTCAGGACACGTTGTTGAAGTACATAGGAGGTTTGCATTCCTACCTTAGGCATTCTATTTTGGTCTTGAACCCTTGTAATTTGGATGAAGTGTCTATTCAAGCTACACACTTAGAGTCAAGGGGTAAAGGATCTTTCATTGATAAGTTTGATAATGATGTAAAGAAACCTTCTAAGAATGTAGAGACAGGGAAAGGAAAGAAGGCAGCTACAGTTAAGAAGGATGAGAAACTTTCTTGCACTCATTGTGACAAGAATGGTCATGATGAAGATCATTGTTGGAAGTTGCATCCCAAACTGAGGCCTAAGTGGGCTCAGAAACAAAATCAGAAACAGAAGGGTAAGGAGAAAGCCATGAATGTTGTTATGGATCTTGGTTCAGATTCAGATGATGAGACTAAGATAACAGCTATGGGGTTAAAAGGTAAAGCTCCTATTTCTGGTGTTTCTGTTGCTAGTTGTGCTTCTACTTCTACAGTTAATGATTTCTCTGAAGATAACAAAAGGAATGAACTTTTCCACTTAAGGGTTGTTGCTAAGAACAGTAAAATTGATGCACTCATAGATAGTGGTTCTCAAGTGAATTTAATTTCAGAAAGTGTTGTAAGAAACTTGGGGTTAAAAACTACACAACTTAAGAAACCTTATCCACTAGGCTGGATTTGTGAAAATGATAAGATGCAAGTAACAAGACAATGCACCTTAAGATTCACAATTACTAGTAAATTTGTGGATGAAGTACAGTTTGATGTGGTTCCACTGGATATATGTGGGATAGTGCTTGGTAGCCCTTATTTATATGACAGGAAAGCTATTTTCTACAGGGAAAAGAATCATTATCACTTGTTTAAAGATGGCATTCAGTACATTGTACATTCTCACAGGGTTAAGACTGATCGTTCTTTTGCAAACACAGGGCAGTTAAAGAGGGTAATTAATGCAAGTAAAGAATTAACTCTTATGTCTATCAGTACAGGTGGTTCTACACTTGAACTTGGAGTAGCTAACTAGGGTCAGATGTTGCAGGATGCACTTGCAGTACAGCATGAGAAAATGGTGATTGAAAACATTGATGGTCCCTTGGGTAAAAATGTTCCTGTTGTGAAGGATCGATATGTTGTTGACTTATTTTCTTTCATTTCTGCATTGTTGTTCAGCTTGATACTAGTCAATTTTTGTTGGTTGGTGGCTAAGACACTTGATATAGAAGCTTATGGAAGTGATAAAATAATGTTTATGTTCAACAATATTTTTGCAGTCTTGATTGTACTTGTGAGCCAGGTATTCAGATGTACAGAGGATACAGGACAAGTGGGGAGGCCAAGTCCTCACTTATTGTCAGAGTAAATGCCACTTTTGGAGGTCCAAAGGTCTTCGCTGTGAGTCTGATCCGGTGGACATATTTTTAGTGAAAATTGAAGTCTCTCATTTCTCTCCAGAATCAGCACCATCAGAAAGATCTCGGCGTCCTGGTTCCAACGCAATTCGAACGGAGCAAAAAGGAGTCCGTTTGTGCAAGTTATGGCCAGTCAAACCTTGGGTCAAACTGGGATCAGAGGGCGTCCAAGAAGCGAAAAAAATAATGTTGTCAAAAGTTGTCGAAGTCAGTATCAACGCGAAGAGCTCGTCGAGATGATTCTAACGGCGTTCGTTTCGTCAAAATCTGACATCGGAGGCTCAAGATACAGCTGGTCAAAGTTTCAGGTTGACTTGGTGGAGTTGAAGGTACAGTGATGACGTCATCATCCGTACAGCTGATGTCAGCACGTGGTACAAAATTTGAAATAGACCAATCAGAAGGTGGCACGTGGCAGTCTGTACGATCCGTACATGTCGACGTGGCACGGTGATGTCAGCAAGGGCAGCGAATCATGCGTTGACATGTGTCATCTGTACACAGTCAGCGGTACACGTCATCAGTCAGCGCACAGTCATCATCCACGTCATCATCTGAGTCAGCGGCACAGTTGGCAGGACATGTCATCAGCCAGTGGCAGACACGAAGGCATCTAGTCAGCAGGTATGTCGTCGAGATTATCCAGTTAGAGCCTGCCATGTGGCACCCTCCTGGTATGTCACGTGGCTTGTCCCTGCTGCATCGGCGTTCGTTGTTTTTGTTATCAAAACTTTTATATGGCCCGCATGGGGCTCGAACTCCTCACCGTTGGCGCGCAAGTTTTTCGGTTGACCAGTTCGCCAAACATTCTACCGTTATCTATTTAAGGTGGCCATTGCGTTTTGTTAAATTTGTTTTAAAAATAAAACGGCCGACTGGTTTGGAACCCCGAACCGGCCGGGTTCCAAAAAGGATAGCCACCACTAAGCCACTGAACTGGTCTAGAATATATATGGCATCTGTTCATTTTGTTAAGTTGTAAAACGGCCGACTGGTTTGGAACCCCGAACCGGCCGGGTTCCAAAAAGGATAGCCACCACTAAGCCACTGAACTGGTCTAGAATATATATGGCATCTGTTCATTTTGTTAAGTTGTTAACCCGAATGCCCTAATTTAATAAAACAAACTCCCCTATAACTATAAAACAAACAACTTTTGTTTATAAAAATGTAACCTCCAAAACCACAAAGCCCGAAAATAAGAAAGATTGAAGGGCTCTAAAATATTGTAAAGGATTTATAATCCTAATATGTTAATATGGAGGATATTATGTAAAATAGGGAGATTTGAAGATATTATGGAGAGATAAGGAATATTTTGTAAATCAATTGGTTAAAGGCCAATTTGAGAAAATTCTTTGTATAAAAAAGGGTGTAAGGTGAGAGTTGGATTAAGTTTTTTTCAGGTGACGAAGTCTTGAAGCTGTGGTGACATGAAAGAGAGGTCTTGTGGAGATTCTTTGAGTC
Organism: Sequoia sempervirens; assembly: GCA_007258455.2. NCBI lineage: Eukaryota > Viridiplantae > Streptophyta > Pinopsida > Cupressales > Cupressaceae > Sequoia > Sequoia sempervirens. The sequence goes on along the minus strand of VDFB02000001.1, from coordinate 2,008,297 downwards.
ATTCTTGCACGTCAGAGCGCTGTTATGCTGCCGAAGTGCTTGGAGAATGATTGTGGTGCTTTGTAATTGATTTTTGGAGTTAATCGGATCGGTCTCTCTATTGGAGTGGACCCGGAGACGTAGTCACATTTGTGACGAACTCCGTAATCAAACACTGTTTGCACTTTCTCTTCTTCTCTCTCACCTTCTTTCAGTTTGTCAACTCCTTCATTTTGTTATTTCCTTAAGTTAATTTTGATTTAATTAACTTGGAATAAATATTGTAAAAGTTTAAGCATTCAATACTGCATATAGTCTAGATCCTATACAGATCATTGAGTCTATAAAAGCAAGCACATGTTGAGTGGTTAAGGTTGGCTGAGTGAGTGGGTTGTCATTATTGAGTTTTTTTGAGTACATATGTGAAGCATGGCATGGGATGTGTGGAATCATGCTTGGACACATGAGGATGTATTGGAAGGATTGATGCTTCAGAGGTATTCATTGTAACTCTTATATTGCTTTGTTTCTGAATAATATGGAGTATGAATGCTTTTAGAGGCTGGGTTTTCCCTCTTGAGGGTTTCCCCAGGGTATATCTTGTGTTATCTTGTGGCTTGCCTATTTGATCTATGCATTATGGTTACTTGTATGCATGTTTATTTCTCATGGGGTTATGTGGGAAATGGATTAAGATTGTGGGTTGAATGCATTATTTCCTAACAATTTACATCCTTGTTTTACTCTGCATAGATCTTCTCTCTTCGGATTGTGATCCACTTCTCTAAAATCTTCCTCTTGCACTTCTTTATCTTTTTTCAAACTTCTTGTTCAACTTTTCCTCTACATTCAACGCAAATTAGTATGCTTCTTCAATTGATGTCATCTTCACCAACCTCAAATCTTCTTGGATGTTTGTTCCCAATTCATTGATGTACCACACAACATTTTCTTTGCTTGCTTCACTATGTCTCTCCCTGATGATCATCTTGTAGAAATCTTCAGCATACTCCTTCACAGATTTCTCCTTTTGCCTCAGGTTTTGCAATCTTTTCAATAATTCTAGTTCATAATTAGCAGGTATGAATTAATTCTTCAACTTTGTCACCATCCTATCCCACTTTATGATTTTCTCCTTTCCTGTTCTATTCCTCTCCAATTGAACTTCTTTCCACCATAGAGAAGCATGTCCCTTCAACTTAGTTTTTGCAAATCTCACTCTTTTTGGATCTTCAATTTCTTCATACTCAAAGTATTCTTCCATATTAGTGATCCAATCAATTAATTCATTAGGGTTTAATTCTAGGTCGCTTAGCAAACTTAGAAATATCCTTCAACATCTTTTCCTGGTCTGAATCTTCCTATTCTTCTTCTAGGTTTTCTTCATTTTGATTCATAGCATGATCTAATTCATCATCATCACTTTCATCCGCATTAGGGTTTAGACCTCATCTTCTATCTTCTTCTACAATATCAAATCCAACTCTCATTGCTCTCATCATTTCCAACATCTCATTCATTCTTCCAACAACATTTGTGTGCTCTCCTTGGCAGTATCTCTCTACTTGGATCTGGTGCAATTGCCTCAATTCAGTGATCTGGCTACAAGGTTTCAACTCCCTCGTAGTTAGCAATCAGTTGAAAACACATGCACTATGCCTCAGGTCAGGGATATGTTCACCACAAGGAATGCCTCCTCAAGACTCACAAACTCACTCTGATACCACTTGATGCAATCATGGATGGAGGGTCCAGAAAGGACTATCCAACCATGTAGCTTAGAGTTCAACACAATGGAAATAACACAATAAATGCTCAAAAAACATGAATAATCATTGATTCAATAGCTTTTAGTCTTACATGCATCATATGTCTCATATGCAGAATAACTAGGGCTCACAGGCTTGCCACAAAGGCATTACAGATATTACAATTGGCACAATTCCTTATTACATTGGACATAGCCTAGAAGGCTAGACCAAATTATCTACCCTCTAACTTTTGAACTACCGAACTAAATCTTTTCAAAGGATTGCAAATTATCTTAAATATGAATCTCTAGCTCCAATTAGGATCTATGTCAGCCTCAAGGTATTACAAATCCCAAAGAAATATAAGACGTGTAGGTTGACCCCAAACATGAAAAGATAGCACATCGGTAAATGAAATGAATTGTGGATCTCCAAGAAATTTCCCCTTGGACCAAAAATTCTTGAATGATGTTCCATTAAGATCTGCACGTTTCGAAAAAGGTCTGCACAACCAAGACTGAGCCAACAGGCCCTGAATGCTCTGTCTGGGAATTGATAGTGAAATTTTGAGAGTGATAACTTTCCACAAACGAATGCAAATCTCTTGAAATTTGGATATGTTGTAGATGACCTCATGTTGAACCAATATGTTGATCCACGAGCTGATAAATGATACAACGATAAAATGCAAAATAAAAAAATCCAAGATAGCTACAAATTGAACTTAAAGAAAAGAATTGTTTTTGGTTGATATAGGATTGCTTTACAACCAGGCATGCTCCTGCATCGCTAATTATATGGTGGCTTGACTATGGTTTAATACATGTTGAATAAATGTCTAACTTTTTCTCTATTCTTGGAATTTTGTGAGCAAGGAGAATGAAGAGATGATCCTGCAAAGTTAAAAGATTCTATCCTTTTATTAGCTCAAATAGAACTATGAGTTGTACCCTCAAATATTTACTCATGGGACTTCCCAATTTCCTATTTTTTCTCATCCATTTGTCTCATTTAAGATATTTGATTCTCATTTTCATGACCAAGGCCATCTCAAAGAACTAGTGTGTAGATGATAATGATGGTTGACACTCCCCAAGTCCATGACCCTTTTTATAATTAGCTAGTTGATCCTATTTTAGATACCATGGCCTAATCATCTGTCATCCTCATCCAGGATCCTAAATGCATTTATCTAAGTTTACTAGTAATCATTGAGGGTTTCTACTAATATTTGAAGAAGGATGGCCACCCTTTAGATGTCATTTATGTTTCATTTCCTCAACAACGAGCTTAACACCATTGAACAACTCAAACAACAAGAATACAAAAAAAAGTTGGCTATCTAAGGGAGATCATTTTTTCCATGTGAGGTGTTATTGATCACATGTTTGTTTTAGCCTCCATGATATTTTTATTTATCTTTGGCTCAAGACACCTCTCTAAACATGTTTGGAGAAACCAAGCATGAACCCCTAGTGGAATGATGAATATAAGTTACCCATACAAAATTTAACATACTATCTACCTAGCAATAAAATGAGGCTTTTGTTGAAGAAGCAAAAATTGCAAGATATTGTCTTAATGTGTGACCCTAAGCCCAAAATATAATATTTTGGAATCTCCATGTTTCAAGCATTATTCTCTTGTGAATCAACATAAATGTTTAACATGTTTTCTTAGCACACTCCCTTTGAGTTATCTATGCTCAACATAGATGGATTCCTCTAGTCATTTTCAATATAATTCTTCAAACTCTACATCCCTTATGGGTTTGTAAGGTTCCCTTTCATCAAATCCTAGATTGTTCCCTTTGATATGTGTTATTCAATGGTTAAGTCACATGTGTCATGATGTTTGGGAAAGATTTCCCTTAGCTTTTGACATCTTGTTGTCATTCAAGGCTCATTTTTTTCTCAATTTTGATTATCTTTAGTCTCTCTAGAGAGCTTTTAGCACCATGCTCATTAGCCTCAAATATTATATTTTCCCTTACATCTTTTGTTCACATGGATCCTACCTCTTCATATTGATTGGCCACATGATCCTTGTGGTTACTTAGTAAACCAAAGCCCCATTAGTCATTTTTTATCCACCCAATGATGTAAGTTATTATTCCCTAAGATATTGATGTCATTATAGGCCCCACCTCTTTGTTTTCCATTTCCATTTTGAGGCTCTTATTGGCTATAAACACACTGGAATTCACCTATATGTTCCAACTATTGATCTTCTAAAATACAACTAATAGTGCGGTTGCCTTCAAATCACCCTCTTCTATATGATATTAAGCCTAACCCTATGGTGGGCCTTACTTTGAAAAATTTCCTTATGTTTTAGAAACTTTTTTCATCTAGATCATGCTGGCTTATTTTAGATTGCACTAGTTATTGATTCCAAGGTGAAATCTAATGATTCAAAACTTATTTACCCTTCCTATTTTTTAGTGTATTCATGGTTCCTCTTTTAAGAATTTTCATGTGAAGGCCATATTCCTTCTAAAATGTTTTTCTACTCATATTGAGTGTGTTTGACCCTTGTAGTCAATTAATTCTAATTTGATGTGGCACATACTACTTCATGTTTAGCATGCACTCTAATATTCATAATGGTCATTAATTGTAAGTCATTGCCTAATATTCACTATGGTCAATTAGCATTCATTCATCACCAAATCATAGGGACTCTAGAATTTTAGAGTTAGTAGGTGGCATATGCATGTAAAGGAAGCCATCATGGTTCTAGTTGTCTATGCTCAAAGTTCCTAAATAGTCACACATGTCGTCTATTGTCTACCAACTTGGTATTGGTTGAAGGTTATCTAGGAGATGTTGTAGATCCTGTAACATCCATCCCATTCTCACTCACTATCTATTATTTTATAAAAATAAGGGCTATAGCCCTCTTGTAAATATCTTTTGGTTTCCTAATATAGAAGTAGCTTCTAAGTTTCTATACCAAATATTTAATTGGTTGTGGTTTATTAACTTTTAGTAATATAAGTGTGTTTTAACATTTTATGTTCTCTACTAATCATATTAGAGAGTGTTGCCTAGTTTGATGTTGTGAATGTGTATGTGTTTGTAATGCACAAAATTGTACACCAAAATAAAGTTAAGGACAAAACACAATTTTCAAAATTTTGATTACAACACATGACTAACTCGCAAAATTTAGTTTCCAAAGCACCCAATTCTTAAAAAAGAATAATAACATTTGACCAAATAAAGATTATAATATTCAATTAAGTAACTAAATTGCTTAGGAAATCCTAGTAGGGTTTCAAGAGGAGACATGAAATTCACATCATCGAGGTAGACTTAGTCCTACAAACATATTCATGGTCAGAGGACACAATCAAGTGGCAAGCTATGCCAATACACTATATCAATATTAACTCAAAGTAATGAAAAGAGAGAAAACCCTAGGGGCCAAACCTAATTCCTCGGGGGCTCGTCTCTAACGGCCTTGCCTACATATATATTTCACAGAGGAACTGTAGTTTGACAACATGGACCTTAATTAGCACATACTTAGATGGCCAAAAATTAATGTACCTCAATCATATTTAAATCTCTCACAACAAAATTGACAAGCTAGAAGGTTTCACTCCCTTGCCTAAGAACAAAAAATAACAATTGATCTAAAGGATTCAAAACAACTAGACACTTGCATCCACTATGATAGAGATAAGGTTTTACAATAATCCAAGAGTCATATTTTATGAGTACAATAGAATTCAAATGACGTTACTTAATTGATTGTGTGATTTTATCTTGCATCTAAGAATGACATAATATAACTCTCAACATAACCATCCTATGTACTAGTGTTTTTAAACATATTGGTAACCCAATGGTAGGGTCAAACAAAATGAAATATATTTCATCATCATATTTGAGAATTAATGACAATAAAGTTATCGAACCATTTAACATTTATAAAGTGATTCCATGATTATATAATAATGTTTACCTATTATCTTAATAGTATACTTCAAATAATTATACTATACTCACTAACATTTATTGATTTCTCATTTATTGACTGTTTTACAAAATGACTAAAAAACCATGGGCATTGATCATAAATAAAATAGAATGAAGAAAAAACATTAATAACTATCATGCAAATTTAACCACATTCTCTCTCTATATATATATATCAATCATAACCACTATAATATAATATAATCTATATTGTCATATGCATTCTATACTTCTCTTATCTATTTTCCCATAGAGAAGTTTTACTAATTAAGATTATATTTAAAACAGAAAAACCTTCCAGCAATTGAATATTTAAACTTCTGATAAGTGAATAATGGGACTATATTTAATTATGTCCAACCAAAAAGAAAGAGAATTGCACACTTATTTAATCTAGGCATAAAGTTTAGATATTCCAAAGAATAAGCAGATTAAATATCAATTATTTATTTGTTGTAAGGAAATAAATGTAAGTATCCTATGATATAAATAAGCATAAGAATGCTGAGACCGAATTGGGACAGCAAGCACAGAGTTTCATACGCTTCACTAAGGTTGACCCAACCAATATTCAAAGCTTTATAAGCTCAAGTTTACTGATGTCCAGGATATTAACATAAAATGAAAAAAAAAAAAAAAAGGATTCTAAGGTAATTGCTATGTATAGTTACAACCCACTATACTGGACATGCACGCAGAATGGATAAATTAATATGGTTCACAGATTATCTGACAGAAAGCCTTATAGAAAATTCATATGGCGGGTGTAAAGCCAAATTCTACCTTTCCCAGCACTCTCCCTACGTGGACTGTTCTAAAAAATATTGCTCTTAACAAAGATGTCATGAAATGTAATCATTGTAGGATAAGCACAAAATCGATTTGTTGAAAAGGCTTAAGAAACTTGGGTGGAAAAGTATTGGCAGGTGAAACCATTTCTAGGTAAGAAAATGAACTTGGGGAGAGGAAAGGATTTCAGAGTTTAAATCCACTAAGTAATTGACACAAACCAAAAGGGTGTCCACTTAACACTTCATTGTAGTGGGATGAGAAGTAGTGTATAAGGTAAACTACATAGAATAGATCTTCTGTAATGTTATTCTTAATATGATAAATATCTTAAAGAGAAGGAAGATTCTGGGAGACTTACTCCTTAAAGGCCTATAACCAATTTCAGTGCAATGTAGGCCGTCATGAAACCCTAGAATTTTCTATGCATTTAAAGTAAAGAATGTACTTGTGAGACACCGTATGGGTGAAATCAAACCTTCATGGAATCTGTAAGACAGAAATCTCACCTGTCAAACTTCACCCCATTGGAGGACCAAAAAAAACAATTTATTGTTTTAACAACTATCATAAATCTGCCCTCTTAATACTATTTTCACAGCACACACAAAGTTGTTTTGAGTAAAGTGTAAACATTTAAAAAGAGGGAAAAGCAATTTTTGTAAGAAACAGACTCCTTATCCCACAGGCACCAGTGCCCAAGGGCAAAATAGAACTCATGCAGTAGTTAATGTTTGTCGTAACTATCTAATCTAAATCAAGTTCGCAGTAAATAATAATTCCATTCCCTTGTAGCCATATTCAGGCCTGACATAATGTCAATTAACCACTGACCCAACCACATAAAAGTTTAAAATTCTAGAGTAAGGATAAAAAAATTGCAAAGTTTTTATAGGCAAACTGTTCTAGAATCAGCATCAATTTCAAAATTGCAGAACACAATACAGAAAGTCTGATTTAGAAAATCATAATGAATTTCAGTTCCTTTTAGTTGAATCCCACTATATTTTCCCATTTTACTAGTGCGCTATAATCCTAATGGTGTCTAATGTGGAAGCCTGACTTTATATACAAGATCTTTGGCGAAAGAAGAAAAAGGAACTCGATTAAATGGGCATGAAAGGGAGGGTGGAAAATCTAACCAACCTTATTATCCTTGATCCGATCAATTCCAGCTTCCGGATCCATGTTCAGAAAGATCAAAGTCCAAGAGTTTTACAGACCATGTATAGAAGAATCCAAGCCAATATGCATTTATAGTGCAAAAATATCTAAAGCCAATGAGCCATTGCATCACTGACATCAGATATCCATGGCAGAGCAACAAGATTGAACAAAAGGGAACAGATAATGAGCAAAATTGAGCAGATAAGTTTATTCAAATACATTGCACATTTCTCAATACATTCTCTCTATGATGTGGATTGCTCGCCGTGTCAAATGGTCCCATGGCTAACCCATCATGAATTCATTCTTCAACGATTACTCCATTACTTATACCAGAAAGATAACCTCCTTGAACCTCCTTCCCCAGCTAAACTATGTATAAATTTCACTTCCCGATTTCTCCTTGGTTCAACCAACCACCATATGTTTTGTCTTCTCCAATGAAGAAGCAAGCCATGTCGACAATGTTTATTTTTCCTCATCGTTGAGAGTATTATAACAGATCTAAGTCTTTTCTGACCCTTTGGGCTGAGAGAAATGTTGTGAAGAGTCTCTGTTCAACAACCCCTAAATTATTCGTTTCCTGAGATGGGCCGCTATCCACCGTTGCATATGCCATCACCTCTATAACTGATTAGAATTTACAGCTGGAAGAACAAGATAAGAGCCCTCGCATTTCTCATTCCTTTCTTTTAACCACCTACGCCCTTCACATTTTTCATAACTATCACTTAAATGGCTCAAATCTTAATCTAGATACTGCTGGTGATATTGACATTATCCCCAGACCTCATAAATGGCGCAGGTTCAATGAACTGCAAATAGGCGTCATGAGGATATAGGAGTTACTTCTGCAGCCACCCATTTCCCAAATCGATTCAATGCTCCTGACCTTTAGCATTTATTCAAGATGTCATGATGTATGATTGTTTTAAAAGCCAGCCTTACAGAACACTCAACCTTGTAGGCATTCGATGCACCAGATCTCATGCATTTAAGCTAGTTATATTTATTCAGCACTTTTAAGACTTTTTACAAACTGTCATGGGAGCAATGTTTTTTATAAAACAATATACATTAATCAAATTTTATGCCTGATAGAATTTGGATGACCCGACAACTAGAGGATCCTGTCAGTAATTATTTGCAGATAAAAAAACTTCGTTGGGGGTTTCTGACCAGTCATATTATTATTGTGCAGTAAACAACGTTGGGGGTTTCTGACCAGTCATATTATTATTGTGCAGTAAACAACGAGTATGCAGCAAGTTAAATCATTGGAAAAATTAAATACAAGTGCTTCACAAAATATTTACCAGAATAAAAATAAATAACCTTAACTTCCCTTACATGTCATTATAATATCATTTATATGTGAGTTTAAATAAAGATATCCTATTGGGAACAAAGAAGGCTACTATTTTCTTAATGATATTTGCTATACTTAAATCCATTAATGAATAAAATCTAGAAATGTAATGGGTACAATGTTGTAATACTTATATTAACTTTTATGATAGAATGCCTTGCAAACCATTATTTCTATAATCATGAAATTAAGTAGATAACAATTAATATGAACATGATATTACATAACCATAACATTTAATCCTCTTGCAATAACCCTTATTTCAAGTGAACATGAGTAACTCCCTAGTTTATCAAGAAGTGCTTTTACAATAGTAAGTTTGATCTTATATCCAAATTATACTAACCCTATAGTATAATCTTGTCTCATTTTTTTTATCATGATTGAATCGTGCAGAGACAATAATATTACCCTTATTATATTCTATTAATTTATTTAGTCACATTGTATAATGATCTCACACATCACTACTATATGAAATAACGTTGGCAATAATACCAATTACATATAAAGATGATAATCTCATACGACAATTCAAACTATGATGACTTATAAATATTAAATAACAATATAATAGCATAGAACACAATTAATTCACAATGGTAACTATCCAAATGGCATAGACAAAGCAACATTACTTATACTCTACATCACTAAATGACTGAATATTAACATCATTGTTATAAGTTCATTAGGACCATTCCTTATGTTGCTATTGGTGCTTATTTTAATACTTGTTTTGTGTTACTCAAATATAGTTATGAATACTAACATTACCTCACAGATGAATGTCATTTACTCATTAATAGTATTGGCCTCCCTTTTAATTTCAATGCCACTTCTATGTTTGAAATTAATGTTAAGATAATTATTAATATCGTTGCTAATATTAATATTATTGATATTAACAATAATCTTAATATCAATAAGATTATTATTTTGTTAATATTGTTATTAGTCTTAATACTATTCTTAATACGATATTTTTAGAGAGAGGGATAAATGATTTCCATAGGGTTTATTAATGCAACTAATAATATCCCAAATATGACAACACAATCACTTTTACTTATCACCTTGAATCTATCTAACAGTTTGGTTACAAGAATGCACATAAGAATATAGAGTAGAATGAGTCACACACAAGGCAGGGCCTTACAGTGTTCATCTACTCATGCCCCCTAAATTGAAGTGGATTATCTATTTATGTTAGATTCCCATTGACCATAGATATTAGTTAGCATTGTTTTAAATTGTAGATAGATTTGAATAACATAAGTTGAGGTGGCCTCTATTGGGAAAATATTTTTTGTTCACCTTGAATAACACTTATAATATAAAAATTATATTTACTTATGTTGCACATAGGGAATTTGGGGATGTGTGCATCACGTGGGTTATAAATCCTTAGGGCCACTTTGTATGTTGTATGTAATGTTAAGATAAATATTTAATGTGGGTTTCACATTAAATAAATATTTAATATTGGGAAAACTTAGCACCAAAAAATAAATAAGGGGACATGGTTTTGTAAGCTCATGGTATTAGGAAAACATGGTTTTTGTAATACCACTTGGTGGTTTTGTGCAAGCTTGTTTTTATAAAAGCAATTATGTGAGTAGTTGTTGAGATTTTCTATCATAACCTTTGGCTTGTTGGCTAAGGTTGATTGATCATCTCTTGTAAGTTGCATATTTTAGGAAAGGAATCATGGATTGGGATGTGTGGTTACATTATTCTCATTTTATCACTCACATGGAGTGTAATTAGGGGGCTTGATGTTTTAGAAGCCTTGTATGGAGTCTCTACAAGTGTATTATGATATTTTTTATAAGATAATACATTTAATGTGTGAGTGCTATTGGTGGTTGGGTTTTTCCCTTGTGATTATTTCCCAAGGTACATCTTATGTCATCTTGATGGTATGTTTGTCTATGATTTTGTATTGTTAATTATGAATACTTATTTATATATTTTCTCTTTTAGGATTATGTGGAAATAGTTTATATGGTTGCAGATTTCCTTTTAAACTTGCCATAGGCATATACATGTTCATAATGGAGAGTTGGTTGTGTACTATAGAGAAAGTTAGTAAATCACCCATTCTTTGGTGCTCCTCCACCCATCATTTTTATTTGTTTCTCTAACCATGAACCCTCCTAAAAATTTTCTTCCTTCCATCTCTTTTCCTTTACCATTTGGAATAAGGTAGGCTAGACACTAGTGCATTTTTTTGTTCTACATCATTTGTAGCATTAACTTGTGTTCAAATAGTTTAGTGTTAGGTGACAATAGAAGATGAATTCAACCTTATTTTAAAGTTCCCACATAGTTATTTGAAAATAAATATTGATGTGTGGGTTCCTTATTTGTTATATCTTCTCAAATACCAAAAAAAATAGTAGGCATGAGAAACCAATATTTTCACTATATTTGGTAAGTGGTGGTCATGGTTGAAAGGCTTGAATGCTTGGATAACTCAACATTAAATATTTTATATGAGTGTGATAATGCCTTATTGGCCCCCTTCTCACAATAGCTTTACTCAAATGCCTATGATTGAAAATATACCACCAACAAGTCAATGATAAGGGTCCACAATGTAAAGATATGTAACAATGAAGAATTTTCCAAGGGTGAGAGGGTATGGTTCACAAGATTATGCAACAAGGGCCCAAAACCCTAATAAAGTGAATGAATGGTGTAAAAATAACAAGGGCTAATATATTAGAAAAAATAGTCACCAATCAAATCTAAAAATAATCCTTAGAGGTGACAAAAATGATTAGAAAGGTAGATAAAGTAAGATATATATTCAAAACTAAGATATAACAACTAGGAAACACATGTCTAAAACCTTAATTGAAAAGAAGAATCAAATCCTAATTAGATCTAGAACTAAGATATAGAAATTTAGAAACACATATCTAAAACCCTAATTGAAAAGAAGGATAAACCCAAGGTGGTGTAAGGGAAATTGGGTTCACAAAAAATGTAAGGGAATAAAACCTCCTTTACATAAATCTAGACTTTTTGAATGTGAACAATGAGAAAATAATTCATTTAAATTTAATTATAGTTTGTATTTTGGTAATTTCAATAAATGTTTTGAAATAAATGAGGATAGTTGCACCTAGCTTTGGGAACAACGGTAAAGGATTAGTATTGATGCCATGTAGAATCCAATCCCCAATTACAAAAAAATAATACTCTTAGTTTAATGAGTGTTTTGGATTTTGAGTAGTCTCATAAATATTTGTGGGTTGAATTTGAGTCTCTGGACCAAACCTAAGCTTTGAAGGAATGCATTGTGACCCATGAGAATTATTTGGTAGCTAGTTATAATGGTGATCTCTCACCTTTTCCTTCTTTAGGTTTGATTTTGTTAAGGAAATGTTTCTAAATATTGCATGGGATTTTGTCAAACTGTTGAGGTTAAGTTATCTTAGGTCAACCTCCTATTTAAACCATCTTTTTAATTATGAGAAATAATTGAAAACAACATTCTCAAGCATTCAAGTAGCTTATGTGATTTTAAATGCTTTAGTCCTATTAGAAATTGAAGTGTGCTCTATATATTCGTTTTGGGATCATTTATCTAACATGATAATGAGTGCACATTAAATGTCTTTAAATACTATCTAATATATCGTAAGTTGCACAAACATATACAAATTTAGATCATAATGGCTAGTAGGAAAGGGTGGTAGACTTTTAAAATTTAAAAATTGGGATCAATTTCAAGCCACTTAGGATTAATCCCAAGGCACTTGAGATTGACCCAAGACAACAAAGTGTTGATTTTGAGGCATGAAGTGAGTTCGTGATGAATGGATGTGAATATGAGTACTATAAGTGGCGTGCAAAGGATAAATATAAGGAAATGTGTGTAAACAGGGATGGGATAAGGTAAAACACATGCAAATATTTGTAAATGAATATGAAACGAATCTGGATAAGCATCAATTAATGAGGTAAACTTAGCACAATGGTGTGTAACTTGTTAATATGTAGTTTTACAAAGTCATTCCATCAAAATGAATGTAAACCTAAGTGGGAATTAATATTTGCATGCAAATTTCATCATTACAATAATATGAACAAAAAATTAACTCATTATGTTATATCCATTTGGTAAGGAAAATAATCCTTCCCTAGAAGTGTAATCTAGGCTAATCTAATTAAATGCAAACAAATTAGTATAAATTAAGCTAGATTAATTATTTTTAACTATGAGAGTGGTAATCAAGCAATTGAATGTTAAGTTAGGAAATTAAATGTGATAGATAACCATACTTAGCTTGTGGAACTTTAAGGGATAATGTAAGGTGATAATGTATAGATACAAATTTTCCTTGTACAAAAAATAGGCAACTTGGGTAAATGCTTACTATTTAGAATTTTGTGTTGAGCTATTGTCATCTTAGGGTTGAATTTATAGATCTAGATCAATTTTGCATGCATGAATATGTCCCATGGTTCATTGATTTGATCTTGTTAATTTTACACCTTATGCTTTTTCATTTATTGGAATATTTTCTTCTTGCTAGTTATCAAGGATTAGTAGTGTTTAAACATACCTTGAGGAGGTTGTCATATCACGAGGGGCAAGTTTTCCTAGGTCAACCCCTATAGATATCACATTTATGGTCATGCTAAAATCAACATACAATAGGCAATTTTGTAAATGTCCTAGATGATGATTCTAAAGTAAATAGTGTTCCTTTTAGTGCACCAATTGGAGAGCTCTTCCAATAGATATACCTTGAATGCTCTAGGAAGTAAAATGATTTTAGAATGATACTAGGATGTGAATTAAGGTCCAAGTGAATCTCTTTAAATGCCACTATATAACAATAATCACATGAAGCATGTGTTAAGTTAGTTCATTATGGGAATAGAATGGGTAAGAGTAGACTAATTTAAATTTAAATTTTTGAGGGGTCAAATTCATAGATGCATGATCTATCTTGCACTCATGGGATTGACTCTAGATAAAGGAATAATTATTCTGATGCAAGGAATGAATACACAAAGATGTGGGATGTAATAAATGTAAAGTGTGAGGAAATGTGTGTAGAAATGAATAAAATAAGGTCAAATACATAATAATATATATAAATAAACATTGACGATAAATCAAACAATAAATCTAATTTCACACAAGATTACATCATTTATTGATATATAATTGAATTAAGACATAATTCTCTTTGAACATGAATAAATGATAATTAGCATTGGTATGCAAATTTCACCATTACATCATGAAAATAAAATAAAATAATAATTTAATTATGTATTTATTAGTTCCTGCGGGGAATAATAATGCACCCATTAGGTTTTATTGGTTGGTACTGAAAAACCAATGAGATGTTAGAATTAAAATAGTTTGACCAAATTTCTTAGTGTACATTATTTTTTTCAACTTTCTTTTAAAATATCAAAATTAATTTATCATTCTATTGAATGGTAGTTGTCAATAGTAATATTAGTATGACATAAGCTATGAAATCTTTTAATGTTTTCCATTTTGGCTATAAAAAAGTTAATAGTGTAAACTTATTTTCATGTCACTATTTGATAATGAATACAATTTTTATTTTTAATCATATTTGAATCAATTTTAATTTATTAAAAAGGTGAAATAGAGAAAATACGAGAGAATGTGATTAAAATAACTAACAACAAAATAAATAAAATTTACATCTATTAATTTAAAATATTTTTAAAATTAACAATAAAAAAATAAGTATTTAATAAAGGGTGATGAATAAATATAATTTTTTAATCATTGTGAGGGAGGGATATTGATGCATTTGATTCATTCAATTTATTTTATTAATTTAGCCAATAAGCATATATAATTAAAAAATTAAGCAACAATTTTGTAATCTAGATTTAATTTTTCATTTTAAATAATTGTAAACATGTCTCGTTAATAGGCCTTCGGGGGTTCATCCCTCTGCCTATGCAAGGGCCTTAGTTCAATGGTGTAAGCCTAAAAGGGGGTGGATAAAAATTAATTTTGATGGGGCATTGAAGGGTAATTCGGGACCCTCGAGGGCTGGGTGTGTTGCTCGTGATGATACAGGTAAAATTTTAGCAATTGAGACTAAGAAGTTGGTGGAAGGCACGAATAATGAGGCGAAGGTGCAAGTTGCACTCCTAGCAGTGGATTTGGCGGACAAGCTACATGTAGAAAGATTGCATCTGGAAGGGGATTCATAGGTGATTGTCAATGTGATTGCCAACAACAAAGCACAAGTCTGGAAAATTGACAAAATAGTCAATATTATTTGAACAAAACTAAAAAAAATCCAAAATTTCAAAATTTCTCATATCTATCGTGAAGGCAACACTTTGGCCAACCAACTATCAAAAATGGCAGTGAAAATAGCCAAGTAATTTGGTTCAAATATAGTGGAAATTTTGTAGGAGGGATAAAAGGTGGTCGATGTCAGCCTCATTAATGAAGCGACTGGTTGATGTGGTGTGGCATCATTTCAATTTGCATGGTACAGGAGCTTTGAATGTTGGGAGATTTTGAGGCACATTTACTCCCAAACACTTTTGATGTTCATTCATTTTGTTCTTGTAGGCTTTGTTGGTGAATGCAAAGGTTTGATGTTTGCAGGATAATGGAAGCGAATTTCACCCTCAACGCCCCGAAGCAACAAATGGCATTTTGGGGGCCTAGCACAGACGAAATAATGAAGAATTTTTTTGCCACGAGTAACCCATTCTTCCTCAGTTTGGTTCGAGCTCTCTTGGGAATGGAATTCTTGATTTCCAAGTTTCATTACCGTACAAACATAGATAATTCTTCTCTATTTTATGCATGGGGTCTCCATTTCAGCTCGTGGGAGGAAGTTTGAAGGGTGATGGAAAGGTGTGTCAAGCTTGAATGGCGGGTTGGTTTAGAGGATATTTTGGCTTAAGCAGTGCCAGGGCGAGGTTTCGTCACCACTGATGGTGACTGGATTGGCTTCCCACGGGTGCCTCACCAATGGCACCCCTTTCTATTGCATAGAGCTCTTGATAATACCCTAGAAAGGAAGGTGGAGGCTAAAAAATATTGGGCTTTCATTTTGGACTTTGTTCATGATTGGTAAGTAGAGATTGCGGCTGGGATTCCCAGAGAGAAGATGAATCCAGAGATCTTATGTTTCAAGCTAGTTGGTGCATGGCTAGACATGGAGTTGCAAAGGAAGGCTCGAGGTTGTGGCGAGCCGCGTGGAAAGGGACGTGGTGAAGTGTGAGGTGGTGGCAGGGCTCGTGGTCACGGCATTGGTCAAGGGTGTGGTCATACAGTTTGATGTGGGGTAGTTCAGTACCCTTTCTTGTTTCTTTTGCTTCTTTGATATTCGGTTACTAGTTGGTTGTGGCCCTATAATGGATTCAAATTTTGTAAATTTTATTTTGTGGGTTTTTTGGGTTGAGTAGCTGGTGGTAATTGTTTTGGTCTGTGCATTCGTGCACCCAATGGCGACTATAAATTCTAGACTGGGATGGTATCTTTGGGTGGTTTTGGTGGTTCATTGCTGGTTGGCTTCGGCCTTTCAAAAAAGACAGTTCTTATTTTTTGTACTTTCACATTATAATTTAATAATAATAAAATAATAGTTTACCGACCAAAAAAAAATTGTAAACATGTCATTTATCTTTCTTTCTATTGGTTCATGGAATAGTAATATAAAAATTAAAATTTACTTAAACTACATGTCTAATCCAACACATTTAATTTATTAAATAAAATTTAAGTCTAGTAATGTCGTATGCCATTATCACTATTATATACATGATAATAATCATTTTCTATGTGAGAAGGTGAGTCAATCTTCAAGACTCTAGATAACAGGAGATTCCTAAACAATAGGCTTCCCTAAACTACCTCAAGCTTTGCTAAACAAATTGAAAAGATTCAGATGGTAAGGTTGAAAAGGAAGAGCAACCTGATTGTTGTTGTCCTTCTGTTAACCTGAGTGTTTTAGAGGGTCAAAAAATCTAATTTCTAGAGTCCAACCTACTGCTCAAACAACTTTTTTCCTGAGGACGTCAGCACAGGATATAGACTCCAACACGACACGCTAGTGTCTCAATGGTGCATTGGCGTATGTACGAGTAGAAGGTTTCAAAGATAGATTAAAACACCATAAATATAACTAACAACTTGACTAATGAAGTTTATGCTATGACAAAATAACAGACAAGTACAAAAGTGAAATACAACAAGAAGAATACTTTAACTAAACTATGCATGGATTGACAAAAGGGAGGTGAGAAAAGTAGACCTTCCTACTTGAGAGTTGAATCTTCAACGAGCTCCACACAAGAATAGCTACACACACAAGACCAAGGAAAATGTTGGGGTTGTGTATAGAGGACTACCTCAATCAATCCCCCGCTTTGGTGTTTCCACCTCCATAAACAACCAAATAGCAACGAGTATGGAAAATGATAAAGAAATGTATGGAAATAGAGGTGCCAAGCAAGAACACAAACAACAATATGCTACTATGTAAATACAATGATACAAAATTAAGTGACAATGGAGATATCACCTTCATAGCTATGTGCTCTCAAGGAAAGTAGAGGAAGGGATGAGCCTACAAGTTGTCCAATAATAATGTTTTTTCAACAAACAAAGTGGAGGAGCCAAGAAACCAGCAGAGTTTGTAGCTAAAATGGAGTGATGGTGAAGCTTGGAAGTGTGAGAGTTGATCAAGAGAGCATCAAGAATTCAACTAGAAGCTAGAAGAATCAAGAAGAAGGATTGAATGAAGAATTAGGCAATTTAAATGGAAAGAAGGAAGAAAAAGACCCATTTGAAATTGATTAAGGGAGGTAGAGACATTACAGTTCATCGCCAATGAAGAAACATAGTACCTCTATAGATTCTAGAGGTAGGAATCTTGTTAGGATGACAACACGGCTCGTGAACATCTGCGCGACGCCCGTGTATCCAAGACAAAATTCCTCCACTGACACGAAAATGAGCTTCCAGGTGGATGGAGAAGGATGGTGGATGTGGATTTGCATCATCTAATTTTCATTTTCTAAAGTAGGGATGATGTAAATGGGGAATTTTCCTAGTGGCACAAATTCACTCCATTACATTTTTCCCCCACTTTAATGAGCATATGTGTCAGCGAATGTGAGGTAAAGTAGAAAAAAAAGCTGAAGAGAATACACCTAAATTATCGAGGAAGAAAATCAAAATTTGACATGCTCAGACGTGCAGGAGAGAGAGATGGCTTCACAAGAACTCAGTCCTATAGAATTGGCTCCACAGGTGCTCGGTTCTGCAGAAGGTGAACAAAGGTTCTACTAGTGTTCAATATTGCAAAGGGGACACCATAGGTTCTCGGTCCTAGGGGTCCAGAAATGAGTCTAATTGGTCCTTACAGGTGCTCGGTCCTGTAAAGCAACATGCTAAGCTATAGATAAAACATGTTAGGCAAGAAAAAGTCACGTAGATAGACAATCATATCCCAGAGCAAACAATTGAAGGAGAAGCTTTTCAAAGGGGTTCCTCGAGAACCCTTCAAGATAGAAAGGGGCATGTTCAAAGGGACACTTTGATTGAAAAGCATAACATTTTTCACAAATGATCCTAACATCAAGGAATCTTTTTGAAAGATCTTTTTCATCAAGGAATTCGATAAAAAGAATGGCCTTCTCAAAGGCAAGTTTTCTAATTCTTTTTGCTACAAATTTGTTTTTGAAAGAAAGTATTGCTAAGAGGATCCTTGTTGAAGGATGTGATTTTTGAAAAGTGTAAAATTTTTAGTAAGGGATTCGTTGGCCACCAAATGCACCTTACTGAAAATTGGAGAAGTAGTAGCCCCCCTTGGGATGGTGTATGCGAATTGAAGGAGCACATGGCATACTAAGGAAAGGAAGAAAAGATAGTGATGTTGTGGCCCATGAAACACAGTGATATGTAAATGTGGAAATGTTGTCATGTACGTGAGGGACAACACATAAGCACCACAACATCACAAAGCAAGAAAATACAAAGAAAACAAGGAATAAGTAGAGATGAAGAAATCAAGTGACAGGGGAATTTGGGAGTTCGAGGTCAAATCAGTTCTTATAGGTAACCTACAATATATGTGTGAACAAAAGATCATCAGTCCCTAAAGTTCCCAAATCTAGAGAAGAGCACATGAATACAAAATCAAAATAAAAAATTGGGTCAATATGGAAGGGAGGCCTAAATGCTTCCAACACTTTATATCATCCCCAATTGTCAAAAATCAAGTTACAACATATAAAAGAATGATGAAACATATAGAGGAAGTTTACGATACAATCTCACTCTTGTATCCAAGCATCTACAAGGGTGACAAGGGTCCTCCAGGAACACATAAAAACAAGCATGAGGGAAACACAACACACAAATCTAATCTACAAATAAAGATGAGGTACTCTCCTAGTCCTCATCAACCAAAAGGTCATCTTTTTCCTAATCTAGATCAGCATATGGGGAGGGCAGGCGAGCCTGCACAGGTGGGATAGTGAGGGGAGCACCCTCTGACTCTCCTACGAAAAGAGCTAAGGAAGAAGGCCCCTCAAGGTCTCCTTCACTCAACTCTTGTGAGGTAAAATTCATCGACCTCGTAAAGATCACTAGCAGAGCCAGGACATCATCCACTGAGTTAAACATGCAGTTAACAGGAGTGCCATGTGTTAATTGGGTGGGAGAGGAAGGAGGCACCCGAGATCCACCATCGACCTCATCAAGAGGGATAGTGATAAACTCAGGAGATGATGGGGCCACCTCCATCACGAGGACGACGCAAGACAAAGAAAAACTCCCCTTTGAAGAAGGTTATCCCTTCTTCTGACCTCCAATGAGAGTGAGGTCATCCTCCAACTTGCACTTCAGTGGAGGATGCAAAATCTCCACAAAAGAAGCAAAAGGTGAGGATGAAAAGGACAGAGTCGTAGCAGACACTACTGTGGTGTTTGACATGTCCAAGGGCTGGGAAAATGGAGGGATGTCCAAAAGGGACATTAGAAGAGGAGGCTCCACTGAGGGAGCGATGAACACTTGCACCCTTTTGAGGTGAGGGTCATCAACATTCGTTGGAGGAGCTGGAAGCAAAACTAAGGTGAGTGGAATTGAAGCAAAAAGAGTAGAAAAGGGAGGCACAGTTGGAGATGTTGAAACAAGAGTTGTTGGCTCCCCTTTTTCCTTCTGCAAGGTAGCTTGTTCAATAGTCAGTGCCTTTCTCTGGCGCTTAGGCTGACATGCAAGCCAAATTATTCAGCTTTGAGAACTAGAATTTTTTGCTTGAGAAGGAACAGGAGGCTCCTATTCTACCATAGGTGTGTCCTCCACAACCATTGTTGGTGGAAGGGCAACCTTCTAGATGGGAGTAGGAGCAAGAAGCACAAGAGCATAAATGATGACAGGTGGAGAAGTAGACATAGGTGCTTTAGTAGAGGGCCTCTTTCCATTCATTTCCTAAGGGGCAGGAGCAATAGGAGGTCACAAAGGCCAAGACACAGGGGCAACTCCACAAGGGCCCTTCCCCTTACCATAGACAATGGGCCTCGACATCATGGGCAAGACAAGAAGTTCAAATACTTTATGCTTGGCCTTTCACCAAGTGGGCACCATCTGACTCCCCATGTGAGGCATGGGAGCAGAGGTTGAAGGCACCAAAACAAGGTGAGAGGTAGAAGCAGATGAAACAACAAAAGAAGATGAAGGGTCTTGGGCATGAGCAAGCTTCCCCTTCCCCTTTTATTGAGAGGATGAGATAGCTTGTTGCTACACGATCATGCAACCCTTGATAGAGATGGCATTGGGGGATGTAGGGTAGGTCACCTTTAACGTTATGCCCTTGGTCTTGTACTTGACATAGGTGTGATACAATAATTCCATCCTTAGGGGAAGTGGACCGACTAGGGTGGGTCAAAAGTGATCTAACAAGTATCCCACACACAACACCAGAGGCTTATATCCATTGTCATGCACAATGTTCATAGGGCCCTCGTGAGAAAAATTAAGACACTTATGAATAACTAAAGTGATCCCATTCATGGAAACTAGCCATAGGATGCCTAGTTTCACCCTAAATAGACTCGACTCCGAGATGATATCAAAAAGGGTATCTACGGCCCTAGGCCCTACCAAACCAAGAGGGTGATGAAACAAAGGGGAGGGACTGAGATTCTGTCATGTGTATGTATCATGGTCTTTGACTTATCATATTCCTCCTTGTGCAGGATTTATCAACAGAGCCTATGTTATAATGTTCACATGACTTGCAGATCAACCAGGACACTAGTTACGATGTTCCCATTGATGCGAGTAGGAATGTACAAAGGGCAAGGCTCTTTGTTCATAGGTAGGTCCTACGATGTGAAATATATTTCTGGTTATCCATTCATAGGTTGAGCGGGAGGAATGCCTGTAAATGAAACCATATTTATGTACACAAGAGGAACAAACTTGGTAGACTTCAAAGGTTCATACATCCAATAGTGACCTATCTTAATTCCATTCCTAAATACCTAGAACCCTTCTAATTGTGCAGCTAGGGGTCCTAGATCGGGTTGTAAGGCTATACACCTCGCAACACATGAACCACCTTAATAGAATTAGATTTTAAATTATTTTATATTCTTAAATGATATTTCTAATATGACTTAGACACAAAAAAACTTCATTGCTCCCACTGCAACATTGGCATAAACAATACGTCTCTTGTTAGTTCCTTGCAATGGAATTATAGGGAGGGGTAGTTTTAACTAGTGATTAAATTTTTCACTATCAGTCAATCAAAATTTATTATTTTCTTTTGATACATTATATTTTAATTTTATTTAAGTAAAATCACATATAGTCTGAGATTTGAGCCTAAAACAAGTCTCATTCTTGCAAATCACTATTGAGTCATTGGAAAACAATTTTTAGTTATTGTTTAATGGTAAACCAACTATCGTTTAATGGTAAAAGCCTCAAAAATCTCACTTATCACATAAAAGCCAGATAAATATTGATTTGACAATTAGATGGAAACATTCTCTTTCCATTTGTAGTATTTTTTAACAATTTGGTTGCAAATTTCTTTATTCATTTTTATTACTTTATGTTTCAAATCTTATGCAAATATTTCATAATCAAATAATACTTAATTTCTTTAAGGAAAAAATCTCAATATAAGTTTATTTCATTCTATTATTTACCACTTATTATTAGTTGTTGAATCCAATCACATGCAACTAGAATTTGTAGCACATCCATGTACAAACACATACTCTCTAACATATTAACACATAGTTTTTTATCAGCGTAATGGCACAGCCACGGTAGGAGGGTCCTCAAAGAGAATTATCTGGACTGTGCAACAAGAGTAACACAAGAAAAGAAACACAAAATATGGAGGCAAATACATATGCAAATATTCTCATTAACATAAATCTTAGTTACAATGGGTCGACAACATCCAAGCTTACAGATTCGGCTCACAGGCCTGATATAACATGTTCAAAAATACAACATTCCAATATGCTCATATATGTGAGCAAAAATCTTACATATCAATCTAATATTCATCTAACTATTATTCACCACTTTTCTAATGATCTATTACAAGCTTTATATCATATTCACAAATCTGGAATCATCTGCGTCTGCCAAAGATCATCACAATCTCCTATGAAGGAAAATGTAGCGTGTGCATGAATAGGTTGACATCAAATTTGAATTACTCCATCAATAGGTGCATAGGATGAAGTGTGGACGTATAATGAAGGTCGGGGACACTCCATGAAATAATTAAAATCACACCGTTAAGATCTTCAAGTTACGAGGATGATCCATGAACGATCAAATTAGCCATTAGGCTTGAAAATTATTCTGGTGTCGGTTCAGGAAACTGCCATGAAATCCAGAAGCAATAACTTTCTGGAAAAAGATCCAATCACGCTCAAATATTGGAATAAGGAAGATGAATATGTCCACGATGTAAAAAAAGATCCATAGGGTCTGGTGAGCAAAGACGACGAATCCACCAACATGAACTAAGCAAGAACAAAACAAGAACAAAAAATTGAAAGGAAATATTTTTGGTTGATGCAAGATTACCAAAAACCAAGGATGCTCCTACATCAGACATTTGGGGTTATTGAAAAGTGATTCCGTCACTTTGCTAGGGATAAAGGAAAACCAAGATGGTCTACCTCAGCCTAAGAAATCCAAGAAGAATCCTCCACTGGTCTACCTTTCCATTTCACAAGGTATTCTTTGTACTGCCTTCCATGAGTTTTCCTCCCATCTCTGATATCTAGAATCTCTTCAATCTCATATGACTGTTGTTTAGCAAACTGATTCTCCAATTTTTCTTTATTGTCTTCACTGAATTTTGCTTCATGGTACTGATGTAGATCTGCAATGTTGAATATAGGTGATATACCCATGCCATCCGATAACTCCACTTCATATGCATTTCCTAAATCAAATTTCTTCAAGATCTTACAAGGTCCAAACTTCCTCATCTTCAGTTTATTGTATGTACCAACTGGAAATCTTTCCTTCCTCAAATACACCATCACTTCATCTCCAACTTTGAATTCCTTATGTCTCCTCTTTTCATCTGCTTTCTCCTTATACTTCTAGTTCATGTCTTCCAATTGCTTCTTCACTTGAGTATGCACTTTCTTCATATGTTCTGCAAATTCCTCTGCTTCTACACTCCTTTTACCTTCCATATTGATGTCTCTCAACTCTGATATACCTCTAGGATGAACTTTAGTAACAATCTCAAAAGGTGTCCTTCCAATACTCCGGTTAGCAAACTCTACTTGTGCAAGGACTAAATCCCAAATTTCGGTCTTCTCTCTGACCAAACATCTCAGCAAATTTCCCAAACTCTTGTTTACTACCTCTATCTATCCATTAGTCTGTGGGTGAAAAGTAGAACTAAACTTTAGATCCGTCTTCAACTTCTTCCAAAGTGTCCTCCAAAAGTAACCAACAAACTTTACATCTCTGTCTGAAACAATACTCCTGGTAATCCATGCAATCTGACCACTTTGAAAAACAAATCCACTACATGTATTGCATTTGTTGTCTTTTTACAAGGTATGAAATGTGCCATCTTAGAAAAAATTTCTACCACCACAAATACAAAATCAATACCTCTTTGTGTCTTTGGAAAACCAAGTATGAAATCCATGCTAATTTCCTCCCAAGGTCTCTCTGGAACTATCAAAGGCTTATACTATCCAACATTTTGACTACCTCCTTTTGCAACTTGACAAACTCTGCAACTCTGCACAAATCTCCTAACATCCTTATGAATTTGAGGCCAAAAATAATTCTCACTTACTAATGCTACTATCTTATCAACTCCAAAGTGTCCTAACAATCCTCCACTATGATTTTCTTTCACTAAGTTATCCCTCATTGAACTTCAGGGTATACACAACTGATTTCCTCTAAACAACATATCCTCTTGAATGAAATAATCCAACCACTGACTCCTATCCTCCAAAACTGGTTCTTTACAAGCTCTCCAAGGTTCTGCAAAATCCGGGTCTTCTTCATAGAAGTTCTTCAACTCATCAAATCCTAATACCTCCACTCTCATCTATGTCAGTAAGTTCCTTCTCCTACTCAAAGCATCAACAACTCTATTTTACTTTCCACTCCTATGCTTCAAAACAAAAGTATAGCTCTGCAAGAATTCTACCCATCTCATGTGTCTTTGATTCAACTTACCTTGATTGTTCAAATATTGCAATGCTTGATGATCTGTATACAACACAAACTCCTTAGGAAACAAATAATGTATCCACTTCTTCAAGGCTTGAACTATGGCATAAAACTCTTGATCATATATTGAATATCTTCTCCTAGCATCGTTCAACTTCTCATTGAAATAGGCTACAGGTTTCCCTTCTTGACTCAATACTGCTCCAATTGTGTTTCCACTTGCATCACAGTCTACTTGAAATACCTTACTAAAATATGGTAAAGCCAACACAAGCTGCTCAGTCACCTTTTGCTACAAAAATTCAAAACTTCAGTCTGCTCCAGATGTCTGCCTAAAATCTTTCTTATCTTCCCTCATCATTTTTTTCATAGGACTGCAAATAGAACTAAAATTCCTAATGAACTTCTAGTAGAAACTAGCCAATCCATGAAATGATCTTACCTCTCCAATGCTATCTAGTGTAGGCTACTCAACAATTGATCTTACCTTCTCAAGTTTCATCTTCAATCCATCCACAAATATCACATATCTCAGATATACCAATTCTTCCTTCATGAAACTACACTTCTTAATGTTTATCAGCAACTGCTCTTCTCTCAACCTCTACAAAACTTGTCTTATATGCAACAAATGTTCTTCTCTACTCTTACTGAAAATCAAGATGTCATTCAAATACAAAATCACAAACTTACCCAATAATTTCTTCAATAACTCATTCATCAACCTCATGAAAGTACTTGGTGCATTTGTTAGTCCAAAAGGCATCACCAACCACTCATACAATCCTTCATTTGTCTTGAATGTTGTTTTCCACTCATCCCCTTCTCTGATCCTAATCTGATGATATCCACTCTTCAAATCTATCGTTGTAAAGTATCTAGCTCCACTCAAACAATCCATAATGTCATCCATTTGGGGCAAAGGAAATCTATACTTCACCGTGATCTTGTTTATGGCTCCAGAGTCTGTACAGATTCTCCATTCTCCATCCTTCTTAGGTGCTAACACAAAAGGTATTGCACATGGACTTAAGCTTTCTCTAATCAGACCCTTCCTAAATAATTCTTGCACTTGTCTATTCAACTCCTCATTCTCTATCGATGTCATCTACTGTGCTACTTTATTAGGAAAATTAGCTCCAGGAATCAAATCCATACAACGACTAATACTCCTCACAGTTGGCAATCCATCAGGTACATTATCTGAAATGATATCCTCATACTCTGTCAACAACTCCTTTATCTCTTTAGGGTGTTCTTCCACATGCTTCAAGTCTTCAGCCTTCTTAGGAACCAAGGCATAACACACATTCTCATGTCCCAATCCATCAAGGAGTCTCCTTCCATCAACCAGAAAAACCCTAGCATTCATACAAACCTCAACTTTAGGAACATCTTCCAAGGGAAACAAAGTCTGCTTCATCCCATTTGCAACAATGGTATATATATTCTTCTTTCCATCATGAATAGCTTGTCTATCATACTGCCAAGGCCTTCCTAACAAAACATGGCATATATCTATAGGCGTGTTATCACGCAAAGTTTCATCATGGTAATTTCCTATCTTCAATTTCACCAAACATTGTTCACTTACCAGTACCTTATGCTCATCTTGAATCCAAGCTATCTGATAGGGCTTCAAGTGTTTCAATCTTTCCAACTCCAATTTGGTCACCATTTCTTTAGAAACCAGGTTCTCTGAGCTTCCACTATCAACAATCATCTTGTAACATTTACCAGCTACCTTGCATCTGGTCCAAAACAAATTCTTTCTCTACAATGGCTCCTGCTCCATCTCACTATGACATAATACTCTCCTATTCACCAACACTTCTCCATCTTCTAGTTTATTAGATGGCCCATCATGTTCTTCCTCAACAAAGGTTGTCCTTCTATTGTTCTATGTTTTCCTGCTTGTCTCTCCCTAATTGCATTCAAATGATCTATGTCCTTCCCCACCACACTTATAACAAGTTCCCCTGAATACTCTTTTCTCCTTATCATTCTTTCTATAACCTTCATTCTAGTAACCACCATATCCTCCTCTTCTATAAGAGTTTCCATCACCTCTATGGTACGAATTTTCATTCTTACTGACCTCCTTATCCTTATTCTGATCTAGAAAAGATCTAGTTTCTCCTCCAGTAAAAGTTCTTCCTCTTTGAAATCTTCCACCTCTTCCTCTTTTCCTCTACTCATGTCTTTATTCAACTTCTCTTCTGCCTTTAGAGCACATTGATATGCCTCTTCCACACTCTGCAACTTAATCAAACTAATCTCATCTTGTATAGATGACCTCAAGCCATTCACATATCTGGCTACTTGCTCAATCTCCTCCTCTGAATGTCCAGATCTGATATTCAACTTATAGAACTCCTCGATATACTCTATCACACTATATTTCTTCTACTTCAAATTTTGCAACTTTTAGAACAAATTAATCTGATAATCTGCAAGCATAAACTTTGTTTTCAACTTATTCACCATCCAATCCCATGATTTTATCTTTTCCTTTCCTCTTCTTTGCCTATATGTTTGCAAATGTTCCCACCAAAGGGATGCATGTCCTTTCAACTTTGTACAAGCAAATTTCACCTTCTTGTCTTTAGTGGTGCCTTCAAAATCAAAATACTTCTCCATCTTTGTTATCCAATCTAGCAATTCTTCTGAATCCAACTTACCTCTATATTCTGGTGGATTGAAATGTGGTTTTGTATTCACTCTAGTTAGGGCTCTTATGAACCTCTCTTCTCCCTGATCCAAGCCAAGTTGTTCTTCTCTTCCTCTTTCTTCTTGTACTTCTACCTCTTCATCACTCACATCATCAATTGGTCGACCTCTTCTTTGGGTCATTTCAACTGCATCTAATATGGCAACAATTCCTCTCACCATCTCCATTAAAGCTTGGTTTGCATTTCCATGCGCTCCATTTCCTCTAACATTTCTTCTTCCCGCCATCTTTACACAAGTCCTATGTAGCTGCAAGTCAGATCCTTAATCCGCCACCCCACAACAAATTTTCAACTGCAAATTCTGACGACCTCTCACAGATCAAATCTCACTCTGATACTAATATGGTGTAGCCACGGTAGGAGGGTCCTCAAAGAGAACTATCGAGACCATGTAGCAAGAGTAACACAACAAAAGAAACACAAAATATGGAGGAAAATGTAGATGGAAATATTCTCATTAACATAAATCTTAGTTACAATCGGCTGGCAACATCCGGGCTTACAGATTCGGCTCACATGCCTGATATAACATGTTCAAAAATACAACATTCCAATATACAAGTGAAAATCTGACATATCAATCTAATATTCATCTAACTATTATTCACCGCCTTTCTAATGATCTATTACAAGCTTTATATCATATCCACAAATCTGGAATCATCCGCGTTGGCCAAAGATCATCACAATCTCCTATGAAGGAAAATGTAATGTGCACATGAATAGGTCGGCCTCAATTTTGAATTAATCCATCAACAGGTGCATAGGATGAAGTGTGGACCTATAATGAAGGTGAAGGACACTCCATGGAACAATTAAAATCACACCGTTAAGATCTACAAGTTACGAGGACGATCCACAAATGATCAAATTAGCAATTAGGCTTGAAAATTATTTTGGTGTTGGTTAAGGAAACTGCCATGAAATCTGGAAGCGATAACTTGTCAGAAAAAGATCCAATCGTGCTCAAATCTTGGAATAAGGAAGATGAACATGTCCATGATGTAAACAAAGATCCACAGGGTCTGGTGAGCAAAGATGACGAATCCACCAACAAGAACTGAGCAAGAACAAAAGAAGAACAAAAAAACTGAAAGGAAATATTTTTGGTTGATGCAAGATTGCCAAGAACCAAGGACGGTCCTACATCACGTAATCCTTGAACCTCCTTTAGGTGCAAGTGCTAGTATATGTTATATTAGATTATATATTATATTAAATTAACATCTAATATATTAAATTAATTTTGTGACGAGAAACAAGATTATATTGATTTTTTACTTCTATTTATAATAAATTTATTTATTTTTTCATTAAATTTTTTTTGTTTAAATAATTCATATATTTAGTTTAAACATACAAATATAATAATGAAGAAGTAGATGCCTTTTTTTTAATTATTTAATTATATTTTAAATTTGTTTTGATAGGTAAGATCAGGTTTTTATATTGATATCAAAAGGGTTGATACAAAATTAGCCCAAGGTTGTATTTGTTAGAGACCACCATTGATGACCGTAAAGACTAAACCAAACCATATATGCTACAAAATGACCACACTGGGTCGAAATCTTCACAGTGACTACTTGTATATCATACTATACTGTGACAATGTCTTTTGCAGAAGAGAAAATTAACAGACCCGACCCTGACATCTAAATACAATGAACTATTATAAAGTTTAACACACCAGACCACCAAGAAAAAGTTGCAAATTTAACAAGCCAGACCACCACCCAACATAGAAAATAGGCCAACCTCAACCCGGTTACCATATATTATTCTAGGCAAAGACATGAAATTCATATTTCCAGGCCAAATTTTGTACAACCACCAACCAAAACTTCTTCTTCCAGGAGCTCTAAGTCATGCGGGTGAGGAATGTGAACACCTAAAGAGGTCGCGACTAGGGATTCCTCAAGCCCCACGAGAAGATATTTCTTAAACAAGCACTTCATAATCACCTTGGCTTCAACCTTGGTGTAATATCCCTTACAACTTCTAATCTAAATGTTTTTTGCCTCAAGGAATAACGTTAGGTTCACTAAAGTGAAACAAAGATCTCGGTAGCTAAGAGCCCTCTAACACTTTAGGATTTTCACCTAAAGGAGAAGGATAAACCAAAATGACAATGTTCACACTTGGAAACCACCGTAGTCTTCCTAGCAAAATCTGGCCTAAGTTTGCCTCAAGGAATATTATCAAACAGTTCTCTCACAAACTCTTTACTTGTTGATCCTGAGTTTTCAATTTTTTGTGGGTAAGTTTTTGATGCTTTCCAATGATGTAAAAATGCTTGGAAAAGATTGCAAAGACCACTAAACAAGTATCTAGAATGATATGCAACTCTTTTTGTGTTTTTCAAATGCATATAAATGAATTTCTAAATGCAAATGCACACCTACAACCAAGAGACATTTTCACAAACACTTGGCATGAAAACTAATTCCAAGTAATGTAATTACAAATGAGAGACATTTTGTCAAATAGATGCCATGAAAACTCCTTATATCTCCAATATTGTATTGAAATATTATGAAGAATTACAATAAGATTTTAATATGCAATCAGACTTGGAATATGAGTATTACATTCAACATAATATCTGAAACTAAGATGCAATTCAATTATAATTGCTACAGCCTTACAATGTAAACTCCTTAGTCATATGTTGACTGTAATTACAATGATCATGAGTTGATTAAATCAATTGTTATCTCCTAAATGATACTAAGACACCAAAATGCATAATGAAAAAATAAAGGAACCTGATTTTTCACAACAACCATAAACCAATTCGAATCTCCTTGATGAAGCTTTATTTGGCCTCCAAAATGATGCGCCAACCTTTCCCTAAACAAATCGACCTTCTTTGAATTTTTCTAGAATTTTTGGAGCTTCCATTCACAAAATCACCCTTGCCATAAGTGAGCCCAACTTGCAACAAAATTTTGAACTTTGATGATCAACCAAATCAAATTTGTCCCTTCCAAGCAAGCCATCCTTCCTCAAGCAAAATCGTCCATTTCAATGGATTGGAAATTATCCAACAAATCTGCTATTATCTCCTTGAATCGATTTTCCAATGGCCACTAAATTTTGAGCAACGAAGCACAAGTAGAAAGTCTGAAGTAACTTCCTCAATATTCCAAACTAGGGTTGATATTTCACAACCAGAATTGGAAGTAACCAGCTAGGTTTGGTCTTTCACAAATGACGACTGGGAATCAACAAGCTAAGCATTCAGCTTCAACAATGTAGTAGAAAATATGTCAACAACCAAGATGCCCAAATGCAAGAACAAAAGCTCATTATAAAGAATTTTCAGCAAGTCTCCAGGAAGCTTCTAGATTAAAATATTATTTTATTGACTTAAGTGACTTTATGATTTATTATTTTGTTTAGTCACTTACTATTAAATTAATTAAATATAAAATCACGTTTTGATATTATAATTTTGAGATGACTTTATAAATAATTAAATTAATAATTTATTCCCTTATTTCTCCAATTTTAGCCTCAGAAATAAATAAAGGCTAAAATAATCGATCTTTTGGTGGTGATTAGAAAGGGTACATTATAATCCTCCTTTCCCAGAATTGCTTGCCCTCAAACAATTGCAAGCTAGGATGCTCCAAAATTTGTTTTCCTTCCCATGTAACATCTTCTACTGGTAAATCTTTCCATTTCACCAAGAACTCCTTCACCACCTTATTCCTCAACTTCTTCTCACGTGTGTCACTGATCTCCTTAGGAATGAGGACCAAATGACCCTCCTCATCCAAAGGTGGAAGCAATGCTAAAGAAGTAACCCACTGACCAAGTGCCTTCTTGAGACGCGAAACATGGAACACATTATGGATCTTGCTGCTCTCAGGCAACCTCTCCCACACGCCTGATAATCTTGTATGGCCCATAGAATCAAGGCTGAAGCTTCTTTGCACCACTTCTCTTCAGTGAAGATTGTCTATAGGGATGCAAGCGAAGGTAGACCATGTCCCCCACCTCAAAGCTACACTCAACCCCGTGTCTATTTGCATAAGTCTTCTGCTAATTTTGTGTTGTTTGTAGGTTGTCCTTAAGTGCCCTCAAGATGTCCTGGCTCTCCTAGATCCAATCCTTGGCCTTAGGAGCTCTACTCTCCCTAAAATCCAAATTCATAAATGATGGTGTGTCATATCCATATAGAGCCTGAAAAGGTGGCATCCCAATAGACATGTGGTAAGTGGTGTTGTAACAGTATTCCCCCAGGTGCAACCACTTAACCCATGCTCTTTGTTGCCCTGAGATGTAGTTGCGCAAGTAACCCTCCAACCATTTATTCACAATCTTGGTCTGACCATCAATCTATGGATGGTAACTTGTGCTAGGTGTCAATTCAATGCCTACCAATCAGAATAGCTCTTGCCAAAATGCACTAAAAAATCTACTATCTCGATCA
Source organism: Sequoia sempervirens (assembly GCA_007258455.2). NCBI lineage: Eukaryota > Viridiplantae > Streptophyta > Pinopsida > Cupressales > Cupressaceae > Sequoia > Sequoia sempervirens. Next base: position 1,976,347 of record VDFB02000001.1, on the reverse strand, counting down.
CTAACAATGAATCTCGGTAAACCATGCAGCCTGAATATCTCTCTAAAGAATAACTCAACAACCTATGGAGCCCTATACTTTGTCGATATGGCAAAGAAGTGAGCATACTTCATCAAATGATCCACCACCACATAGATGCAATATCTCCCATGAACCTTGGGTAGACCCGTGATGAAGTCCATGGTTATACTTTCCCACTTCCTCTCAAGAATAGGCAAGGGCTGCAATAAGCCTGTTGGTTGTTGTAACACCTTGCCACTCAACCCTAGAGGAAGTTGCAATTAACTACTCAAATGTACTATTTTTTTTTTTGTTTAAGTACAAACAACATGCAAGTTCACTACCCATTGCAACAACCTCTAAGGTTACGAGACTGAGATTACTTTAAAACCCAAACAAGAAACATGAATTGAAACCATAACATCTAATTACTTAATGAATTAAGAAACACATACATTCCATACATGACAAATTACATCAAAGAATAAGAGATACCACATGACTTCAAATAACAATCATTTAACAATAAGATTACAACTCTCATTCCTCGAACAAGGTAAATCCAATAAACATGGTTAAATAATACAACTTCCACCTCAATAACAAATGAGGGGTAATTAATTACAAGTTTCCAACTGAAATGAATAAAGCATGAAATGAAACTAAATCCCACGAGCTCTCCAACTGGAAATCTTGTCCACATGAACAAGAAGAAAACCCAATAGAGTAAGGTGCACGTTCCACCCAACCAAGTGATACCTGAAGGCTCACCCCCCATGCTAGGAGATAGTAACAAGGAATCCTATACAAGACCATCAACCCCTAGGCACAGGCTAACTCACACTGACACAACCAATCACATGAACCATACAACCATACGAATAACACAAGTACAACTCTAACATCACTGACATAAGTCACATTGCTTCCAGAATAAAATAGATCAGGTATGATAAGAAGACCATACACATAAAACCAAATACCAACTGTTGTCGTAGAAAGAGTGTCATCACACAGCTCGACATGGGATATCCTTTGGGAATCTTCATAGGCTCTGGCCCCCACTATGGGATATCTTGGTGGCCTCAACTGAATCCCGGCCCCCATACTCACTCATGCGGAATCAAATACCTCTCGTAAAGACAAGATAGATGACCTTGCCATTCCAGGCCTTCCCACTCATCCCAAGCCTATACGAGCACTTGTGTCTATGAGTGAGGCTAAATTATCTTGATTAATGTGAAATACTACCTAAACTTCTAAGTATATTATTTTAGTTATCAGTTGATTAAACCACCTCTGAAGGTTACCCAGTTTACCTCTTTGGGCTCTGGTGCCTAACAGAAGCCACTCCTCTACTTGACAACAAACCAACACAAAACCAATCACCAAGGGTGCCAAAGTGCATACAAACAAGATAAACAATCTCTCCAACTCTAGGAGGAACATATAATGAAAAACTCACTCCAAACACTGGAGGCAACAAAATTCAAACCCCTCTCCAAACACTGGAGGCAACAAAAGTCATAATCCACTCCTTCCAAAGGAGGCACAAAACACATAATCCACTCCTAAACCAAAGGAGGCACAAACCATCCCCATTCGTGAAAATTGGGTAAAACAACAAGATACAACTATACACACTACCCAAGGCAATACAAAGGTTGACTAACATAATACAACAACCCCAAATAGTTAAACCCCTTCTGGAAGACTTAACAACCCTTCTAAACAAATTCCCCAAAGCGAAAGCAGAAGAAGTGTACATTCAAGAAGGGCAATCAAACAAGAATTAAATCTATATTTGGATTTCCTAAATCCACTTCCTTCATGAACATTCAGTAATTTATTGCCTTAATAAAACTATTTTAATAACGTCTCTTTCAAACAAAAGATGAAATTTAAACCAAATATTTGATTCCCTAATTGCTTTTAAATAATAACAAAATAAACATTTACTTCTTCGATTTAAAACATATTATTTTAAAATAACTATTTCTCCTTTACAAAATAAATCATTTTAAAATCCATTAATCTCGCTATTAAAACATATTACTTTTTAAATCCAATATTTGTCCTTCCAAGATATTATTTTTAAAATAAAATCAATAATTTGACTATGAACACAATATTTTAAATTCCTCAATTACACATTATATGAAATTAACTAATCTTGGGGTTGGGGCCCTAGCTTAGTTGGCTAAATCTTTCCTGTTGCAGGAGGTTGGTCATGAGGTCTTGTCTCCCCCACCCCCGTGGTACTGGAGGGCATGTCACGCCAGCGCCACCAGTCACGTTAAAAAGTTTACTAGGCGCACTGCAGTTTATAGGGGGTCGTGCTACTCGATTCCTGCAGTCTAAAAAAAAAATAAAAAATTAACTAATCTTATTATAAATTCGTTTGCAACCAAAAGGAATATAAATAATTAATAATCGCTTTCTTAAAAAAATTCACTTAATTTAAAGTAAATAACCATTGCTCTTAAAATCATTACCTTATTAAGTAACTACTTGAACATTTGACAAGCAATAATAAATTTAAATCTAAAGATTTACTTCAGTTTCCGGACGAAGTCTAAATATAAGAATTCCATTTCCCATTGAAATCATTTCATTATAAAATCAATGTATACATCTTATATAATAAAATAATCTTAAAATGATTGTGTTTAAATATAAATATATTTAAACTTGTAACCATTATTTAAATATATATTTATATTTTTGATTTAAAATTCCAACTCATTAATAATCCAAAGTTTGCCAATTTAAAAAGCAAATAAAATACACACACACACACACACACACATATATATATATATTATATTTAAAATAATATATAACATATATAATATATATATATACCTATATTTAAAAAAAAATTATAAAACATATATAAATAATCATATATATATATACATAATATATATTATATATAATAAATAATATATATATATATATAAAATAAATAATATATATATATATATATATATATTATATATATAATATATAAAAATTTATATTTTAAATAAATAATTTTTTATTTTATTTTTAAAAGAAAACACAAACCACATCCCACGCAGGGGTCGCAGGGTCAAACCCTGCCCCCTGCTGTGGGCGCTGCCAATGCAACTTCCCCCTTATGGGGGTTGTTGCCACAACCAACGCCTCCCATATGGGGGCGGTTGTGGGGGCAGCCCCCCTCCCCCAAATAAATCCACGATTTTTTTATTATATATATATTTTTTAAAATTTAAAAAAAACTCCCCTATTAAGGGCGAACTCCCAATGTTTTTAATGACATAAATTTTTTTAACATAATTTTTTTTTTAAAATATGTGTATATATATATATATTCCATTTCACAGCCAAATTGGGCAAATTTTCTACAGAATAATTACACAGCAAATTTTAATTTCTAAATCATAAGGAAAAATTCTTAAATCCAAACACAAGGTTTTCTGATTTCTTTTGTTCCTCTTTCAGATTTCTATTGTTAAATTTTGTTTTGCCATAATTTTTTTTTGTTGTTGTAAGAGATTGTTTTTCTTCAAGAATTTAAATTCTTTTTCCATGATTTCATCAAGGTTCTCAAATTTGTTTTCCAACAAGTTTTCAATTTGAAAAGAGCCAGATTTTCAAAGCAATAAACAAAAACAAGAAAGAACATGTTTGAAGTTTGAAGAATAAGACTGGAGTTGAGCTGCAACTTCCAATTTGCCAAAATCTTTCTAAATCTTCACTCCAATTCTAAAATGCATTCCCAAAACAAGAAAACCCTCTTTTCTCTTCACAACAATTTTTTTTTCTCCAAGTATGAATAATCCCAAATCCTTTTATTCTTCCCCAAATTTAATCAATATCTTCCAAAATAATATCCCAGATATTTTCTTTTTCCAAACAAATAAATATCTTTCAACACTATAGATATTTTCATGCATTTACAAAATATCTTACTTTTAATAATTTAAAACAAAATTCCTTTTCAAATAAATTTAATTCTTTTAATTCATGCATTTACAAGATATTTGCATTTTAGGGGTTCACCCCGCAGTGCAATGATAGTTGCAACACTGTGTTGATACGGTGGTTAGGTGTTCGACTCTCATTGGGAGGCATGCGATGGGAAGGAAGGTTGCGGGAGGAAAAGGCAGGCCAAAGGATCAATTGGTGGGACCGTCGACGGTGGTTTGTCTGGCAGCAGAAGTGAAGTGAGGTAGACGTGCTAGATGGGAGGATGTGGCAGGTGTCAGCAGACAGAGGCAGCGGCAGCGAAAAGAGGCAGTGTGAGGATTTACCTTGCAGTAGTGGAGGTACAGGGTGTGTCCGTTGGAAGAGAAAAGGTGTGGAGGGGGTCGACATGGAGAAGGAGACTCGGAGAGGTGGCAGGTGGTAGGTGGTAGGTGGCAGGGAGGAGATCAGAGGAGGAGTATGGAGTAGAGAAAGACATGGAGAGAAGGGAGAACAGAGTATGGGGTTGAGAAGGGAGAACAGAGGAAGCGAAGTATAGAATGGAGAAGGGAGCACAGAAGGAAAAAAAATGGAGTATGGGGGATGTGCGGTGGTGCAAAGTGAGAGGTGATGAAGGAAGGAAAGGAAGGGAGGAGTAGAGGAGTAGAAGTAGAGAAAAATGGACTGGTGTCAAACCAGACAAACATGGGGATGAGGTCCCCTACAAATTGTGGCCTCACTGGTTCAAAGCTCTAGTCAAAAGCGAGTACCGATAAAAAAAGAAGATATTTGCATTTTAATACTTTAAAACACGATTTAAATTTCAAATAGATTTACATCATTTACTTTATGCATTTTCAAAACAACTTTAACTATTTAATTTATTTAATCAATAACTATAATTTAAAACACCATTTAATTTCCAAAATATATTTAAATCTTTTACTTTATGCACTTTTCAAATACAATTAAACTATTCACTTAATAGATTTAATAGATTAATTTATTTACTCCACAACTAAATTTATTTAATAAACGACTTAAATACATAAAGTCATTTATTTACCTTTTCCAACTTGCAATTAAATAAAATCAAGGAGAGATGAACAACAAAGAAGCAACTTAACCCGATGACACACTATGACTAGGGTGATGACTTGACACGGAAAACCTAGCTACTATCTCCCAATCGAATACCGTTGGCCAATGGACACGCTCAAACCTGTGAAACCAGGTGGAGTCGATGTCTTGTACCTGTCAACCTACAAACAAAGAGTATATCGAACATGCATATGTACAACATAATAACACACCATGAAGAGGAAATCACAGAATTGTAGGGCACTTGCAAGTGAGTGATTCGATCTCGTCCCCTTCACCAATACACTCCTCATAGACTGAAAGTTCCATCATAAACAAATATCTCATGCAATAACATGTTACAATAACTAATCATCATTACACCAATTAAAACATGTCAAATAAAGCATCAGATAAGATACATCACATCACACAAATAGACTATTGCTCTATAAATAGCGATGAAATAATGCACATGTGATAAAGTATCTCAATAACCAAAAAACACATCAAAGCAAACAAGGACACACTGTCCAGCCATAAAGAAAAACAAAGGGGTATTACAGCTGTGAAAGCTCAAACTTGTTCTATTGACAAGTCCCACACTCCCTGACATGTCTCAAGACATCCTCCTTGAGGCCCTTCCATGAGAACCTCTCTCACCTTCCTGTATGTCTTAAAGTAGCCCTGATGGCTTGCTAATGGAGTGTTATGCAAAGCTTGAAGTATTTTCTCCTTCAATTTGGATTTTGACACCAAGTATATCATGTCCTTATAGAAGATCACATCATCAATCACTCGATACTTGTCATCATGTACCAACCCATCCATCACCTCACAAGAAAACTTATTCTTGGAGTACTCCACCAATAAGAGGGATTTCCAATTTGCTGAAATCTCGGAAAGTGAGCAAGTTGAAGGCCTCCTAGAAAAGGCATCTACAACAATGTTCTTCTTCCCTTTCACATATTCTATATCAAAATCATATGCGTGTATCCTGCTAACCCACTTCTATTGCCTCTCATTCAAATCCCTTTGCTCCAAGAAGTATCTGAGGCTATTGTGGTCAGTCCTCACCACAAATTTTGCTCCAACTAGATATTGCCTAAATTTCACCAAAGCATGCATGATGGCAAGCATCTCCTTATCATAAATGGAGTATAATCTCTCTGGGTCCCTCAACTTACAACTTTTGAAAGCTATAGGATGTTGGTTCTGCATCAAAACTACTCCTATGCCTTCACCCAAGGCATCATACTCCAAAACAAATGGCTGTGTGAAATCTGGAAGTGCCAAAACTGGGCAACTGCTCATCACCTCCTTGAGCTTATCAAAAGCTCATTGTGCCTCCTCAGACCAACTAAATGCACCTTTCTTGGTCAAATCTATCAAGGGTGCTCCCAACTGTGAAAATCCTCTCACAAATCATCTGTAATAACTACATAATCCAAAGAATCCCCTCAACTCTATGAGTGTCCTAGGTGGTGGCCAATCAAGTATTGCATGTATTTTCTCCTAATGAACATGTACCCCATCTGAACTGATCACATGCCCCAAGTAGATTATCTCTCTTAGACCGAATTCACATTTTGAGGCCTTAGCGTATAATGACTGCTCTCCCATAATAGTCAAAATCTCATCCAAATGTCTCAAGTGATCTTCCCAAGTTTTACTGTAAATGACCAAGTCATCAAAAAATACTAGGAGAAACTTACGTAGTTGTTTATTGAAAATATGATTCATACATGACTGGAATGTGGCAGGTGCATTAGTTAATCCAAATGGCATCACCAAAAACTCATAGTGCCCATAGTGACACCTGAATGTGGTCTTATGGATATCCTACTCTCGAACCCTGATCTGGTGGTACCTTGAACGAAGATCTATCTTGGAGAAATATACTACACCATATTACTCATCCAAGAGCTCATTGATCCTGGGTATGGGATATATATTTTTTATGCTCTTCTTATTGAGAGCTTTGTAGTCAATACACATCCGCATTGTCCCATCCTTCGTTTCTACTAACACCACTAAAGATGCAAAGGGGTTGGAACTCGGTCTAATATGTCCCATTTGTAACAATTCCTTGATCGCCTTTTCAATCTCATCCTTAAACTTCTTAGGATGACGATAGGGGGTAGTAATTACTAGCTTTTCCCCCTCCTCCAACTCAATAGTATGCTCAAATCCTCTATCTGGTGGCTGCCCTGTTGGTATCTCCCAAAAAACCCTATCACGCTTCCCCAATAATTCATGAATATCAACATGATATGGTTGTTTGGTGTCTGAAGTTTCCTTGTTGGTAATCAAGCACTCTGCTGCCTATGTTATGTCCCCATGTCTAAAAATACTCTCCATACGTTTTGTTGACACCATCTTGGGTGCTCCTGTTGTCATGCCCCTGAGCACCACTCTCCTACCATCTACAATTCAGAACTTAAGTTCCATGGTCTAAAAATTCTGAGTGTATTTCCCAAGTGAGTGTAGTCACTAAACACCAAGAATAGCATGGGTATCACCCAAATCCACCACATAGAAATCATTAGTAATTGTATAATTGCCCATTGTGATAGGCAACTGTGGAACTCTTCATGTGCAAGACATATTGAATCCATCGCCCACCATCACATTGAAACCCTCAAACTCCTCGGCTGGAAAATTCTATTTTTCCACCAATGTTGCATCAATAAAATTGTAGGTGGCCCCACTATCAATCAAAACTACAATGCGTTGCCCTTGAACAGATCCTCTAACTCTAAAAGAGTTAAACCTCAGTGTGCCTGATATAGTAGCAACAGTTCTACTCTTGCCAACATCCTCATGAGGCTGATCCTCATCTGAACTACTGTTATCCACATCCACATGTCCATGCTCCTCCTAACTCTCACAATCTAACACTACCTCAATGAGATGAGCCTTCCATTTTCCCAAGCAACAGTGTCCGGCTTCCCATTTTTCCTTACAATGATAGCATATGCCCTTCTCCCTACACTCCCTCCGGAAATCATCAAAAGATTTGTTCTTTCCCTGGCTATCCTTAGAGAAAGACTTCTTTCCCTTATCCTTAGAAAATGAAGTATGGGGAGTATTTTTATTCGTTTGGTTGCTTGAGTACTTGCTGCCCTAATTGCTAGAGTCCATGTCTTTAGCCTTCTTGATTGCTTCTTGCAGTGAAGTAGGGTTGAGAGCCTTAACCCAACCTCTTAATGGATCCTTCAAACCATCCATGAATAGGACCAACAATCTCCTTTCTGAAATATCAGTCACAAAAACAACTAACCTCTAAAAATCAACAATGATTGTGTCTAATGAACCCTACTATTTCAGCTGTGCTAACTCCTTGAAATGGAGTTCTGGATCTTTCACATCAAACCTCTCAATCAACCGCTCAATAAACTCTACATAAGAGATAATCTGATCATGACCCATTGTGACTAGACCATGGTACCACCATTCATGTGCAATCCCATCTAAATGTATGGTAGCATATTTAATTGCTTCCTCCTCAGACATAGGATTAAGCTGAAAGTAAGTGTCCACCTTTTGCACCCAAGCTCATGCTATAGTCTTCCCTGAACCATCAAAATAAGGAAAACTCAATTTTCCCACCTTTCTCCCGAGATCATTATGTTGCTCCTTGTTACCTCTACCTGTTTTATGTCTCATTCTTAGGTCCATGTAGTCTTTTAGAGACATATCCTGTTGGAAACCAACAACTACCCAATCTTGTCTGAATTGATCTCGAAGCTCAAGTATTGAGAGTTCATTGTTTACTTTAGGTTGCTCTTCTCTCGCTGGGAAAACATGCGTCATGAGTCTTGTTCCACTTTGTGTGGAGTGGTGATTAGGGACCTTGTTATTATTGACTGAGTTGTCTCCATATCCATTATTTCCTCCATTAGTATTGTTATTATTACCAATTGAATTTCTTATCAGCATGCTCATCATTTGTTCTAAATGCTGATTTTTTCTTCTTTGTTTTGCTAGATGTTCCCTCAAGAGTGCATCACTTGAATCTTCTTTCCTAGGGCTGCCACTACCACCTTCACCCATTGTGCTAACTGAATCTCCTTCACTTTCCCAATGCTTTCTCAAGAAATCAGAAATTGTATCTCCTTTTGGAACCTGTGGTGGCTGCCAATGTTTTGCCCCTTTCTTTTCTTCTCTTGCTACCTATCTCTTTTCTCTATCACTCATGAATCCTTACAGGCTGGCAGGAACTTAAGCTCTGATACCAATGTAATATCCCTTGCAACTTCTGATCTAAATTTTTTTGCCTCAAGGAATAACGTTAGGTTCACTAAAGTGAAACAAAAATCTTGGTAGCTAAGAGCCCTCTAACACTTTAGGATTTTTCACCTAAAGGAGAAGGATAGACCAAAATGACAATGTTCACACTTGGAAACCACCGTAATCTTCCTAGCAAAATCTGGCCTAAGTTTGCCTCAAGGAATATTATCAAACAGTTCTCTCACAAACTCTTTACTTGTTGATCCTGAGTTTTTAGTTTGCTGTGGGCATGTTTTTGATGCTTGCCAATGATGTAAAAATGCTTGGAAAAGATTGCAAAGACCACTAAACAAGTATCTAGAATGATATGCAACTCTTTTTGTGTTTTTCAAATGCATATAAATGAATTTCTAAATGTAAATGCACACTTACAACCAAGAGACATTTTCACAAACACTTGGCATGGAAACTAATTACAAGTAATGCAATTACAAATGCGAGACATTTTGTCAAATAGATGCCATGAAAACTCCTTATATCTCCAATATTGTATTGCAGTATTATGAAGAATTACAATCAAATTTTAATATGCAATCAAACTTGGAATATGAGTATTGCATTCGACATAATTTCTAAAACCAAGATGCAATTCAATTATAATTGCTACAACCTTACATTGCAAACTCCTTAGTCATATGTTGACTATAACTACAATGATCATGAGTTGATTAAATCAATTGTTATCTCCTAAATGATACCAAGACACCAAAATGCAATGCAATGACAAAATAAAGGAACCTAATTTTTCACAACAACCATAAACCAATTCGAATATCCTTGATGAAGCTTTGTTTGGCCTCCAAAATGATGCGCCAACCTTTCCCTAAACAAATCGACCTTCTTTGAATTTTTCTAGAATTTTTGGAGCTTCCATTCACAAAATCGCCCTTGCCATAAGTGCGCCTAGCTTGCAACAAAATTTTGAACTTTGATGATCAGCCAAATCAAATTTGTCCCTTCCAAGCAAGCCATCCTTCCTCAAGCAAAATTGTCCATTTCAATGGACTGAAAATTATCCAACAAATCTATTATTATCTCCTTGAATCGATTTTCCTCTCTAAGACAAAATTTGGCTAATGGCCACTAAATTTTGAGCAATGAAACACAAGTAGAAAGTTTGAAGTAACTTCCTCAATATTCCAAACTAGGGTTGATATTTCACAACCAAAATTGGAAGTAACCAGCTAGGTTTGGTCTTTCACAAACGAAGGCTGGGAATTAACAAGCCAAGCATTCAACTTCAACAATGTAGTAAAAAAAATGTCAACAACCAAGATGCCCAAATGCAAGAACAAAAACTCGTTATAAAGAATTTTCAACAAGTCTCCAGGAAGCTTCTAGATTAAAATATTATTTTATTCACTTAAGTGACTTTATGATTTATTATTTTATTTAGTCACTTAATATTAAATTAATTAAATATAAAATCACGTTTTGATATTATAATTTTGAGATGACTTTATAAATAATTAATTTAATAATTTATTCCCACATTTCTCCAATTTTAGCCTCGAGAATAAATAAAGGCTAAAATAATCGATCTTTTGGTGGTGATTAGAAATGAGACATTACAATCCCCTTTTACACTTGGAAACATGAATTCACGTCCAATAACCCAACCAACACCCTTGACGAAATGTTGGTATCGAGGTTGTAGCCTTTGGCGTCGCTATGAAACCCTTCCCTATAATGCTTTTTATTGCATCGAAAGTGAGATAATTCAGATGGCGCATAATCTGACTCAATTGTAGAGAAGTCACTAGGCCTAAGAAAGCCATCTGCCATTTGGAACTACGAAGTTAAACAGGGGTGTCCATACCACTCATTTCCAATTCCTTGGTCGAAACTTGCAGGATAAACCTTGCCATAACAACACAATGCTACCACCAAATAAAACTGTGAACAAGGCGACGAGGGAATAAAAAATGTGTCAATTTGCCAACACAGAGCAACCATAAAAGCCCGACCACACCACCTAAAATGAATGCCTTGAAGATGTGTCACAAGATCGCAGGTATACCAGTTTCATATCGCGAGGAAATGTTAGCTGACAAGACTTGGCAGCAGAGTATAAACACTACTTGGGAATGATTGCCAACATTTGTCAAGAGTCTAAGAGTAGCAGCCACTCAGCTGTAACCTAGCGACCACCTCACATCCCTTGTGAGGTGAAGCTCATAACCACCCACAATTATATTTTAAATTTCAATATGTAAAAATATCATTAAATTTATTTTCAATTTTTTTAATAAACATTTTAAAGAATTTTTTTTTATTATAATAATTAGTAATTAAGAGTTTTAAAAAATATAATAATAATTGATATAAAAATTTAAACTATATATATGAGTTTTCTATATACTATTAATATTTTTTAAATCAAATATCAGATTTTAAAACCAATCTAGTTGAAACAAAATTAATCTTTCAATTAAATAAAAGATTTACTTTAATACATTTAAGGTATTTTAATTACTTGTTTAATTTGATGCAATAACATGTTTAATTTTATAAATAATAAATCTTAATTTATTTATCTAGATTAATGTGTGTTTTATTTATATATTATTGGTTTTTTTTTCTCTTTGGGATCACTTTTACGGCATCTTCAATGGACTTACTAGCTACTATAAAACATAAGAGAAAAATATGTATAGAACAATAAATTGCAATGTCTTAACCATTGTAGTATAAATTTCTAATGAAGAAGTAGAGTGCATTTTCAGGCTACAATTCTACATTTGCTAAAAGCAATGGCTGTCTACAATCATCTTTGTTCTTGTTAAAGACCATATACATGAAATGCAAGTACTTTGTTCTTCTTTGTTTAAACCATATCCCTGAGATGTAAGTACTTTGTTCTTCTTGTTAAAGATCACACACATATTTGAAATACAAGCGTATCAAGATGTTGGATCATTTCCAACAACAAAGTAGACAAACATAGTTATAGAGGTAGACCAAGTGAAGGAGGGAGCAAGGTTAGAACCTTTTTATTATTTTTATTTGATAGTCTATTGTAGCCCCCTCCAATTGTATAACCACAAGTCGGAACATTAATGACAAATATAAAATAACATAAATATAACAAATTAGAAATGGTCAATAATTCTATACTGATCCACTTTGATTGAACCAATTGTTCTCGATCTCTATAGATCAGAGAAGACATCAAAGAGGAAACTGAGCTGTGTTATAATTTAGTGAAAAGTGGGGAGCTATGACAACTGTAGGGACTGTGTACACTCGAGCTCTTTGGAGCTTTCTATAATGAATCTAGACCTTACTTTTCAGTGACCATCATTATTGTTTCCTGCAACTCTCAAGAGGCAAAGCAGAACCAAAAGAAAACACACGTACAACATTTCTAATGAATCCTATAAACAAAAAGTATTAGTATCAATTTTTAGCATTTTGGCCATTCAATATTTGTTAAATGCTTCGGCAGCATTCGCAAAACACAGCATTTGAGGGCTACTCAGAGGGCCCTTTCAAACCCAATTAACAAAATCTAGGTTTGCCAAGCATTAGTAGGATTACATTTGAATCTGAAAGTTCTCAATATTATGCAGTTTTAACTCTGGTGTAATAATCGTCTATTTCAACTGACATTTCACTGAAGGGGTTGGGAAAGGAAGACTAAGTTTGGTTTCTATTCTCACAAAATCATGTGGATTTTAAAGATAATACGAATTTTGGTTATGGGTTGTATACATTTTAGTTGAATCCGAGTAATATCATTTCGGGATTGCTTCTCCACTCGGGGTTATTTATTAGTGTAAAGATTTGC